>LPNX010012189.1:1019270-1118126 GCA_001517045.1 Pseudotsuga menziesii
TTTAGTATGAAAACCCATGACGGATATGATGCTCGGGATTCCTATGAGCGAGCAGAAGATGCCATGGGAGAAAATGTCCGTAATAGAAATGATGACATAGAGTCTAATGGAAGGAGATTCCAAGAGACACCGTCAGATGTTGCGGCCACTATGAGAAGCTTAATTAAATCCCAGGAAGAGTAGCATCAGTTGAATGCTGCTATGTTGCAAAGCTTGACATATTTGCAAAGGAAGATAGATTCTGGATGAGGTACAGCAAGACCAGAAGGCAGTAAGAGCAGCACTAGGAGAAGGAGAAGGACTTCTAGTGGAACATCTGATTCTGAAGAATCCAGCGGGGATTCTAGTTCTTCTTCTCATAAAAGAAAAATAAAGAGACACCATAGGGATCGCACTCGAGATGAATTCAAGAAAGCTAAACCTCCTACGTTTGATGGTGAGGTAAAGACTGGACAAGAGGCTGAAGCTTGGCTTCCTGGTATTAAGAAGTACTTTCAAGTGCATGATTATTCAGGAAACATGAAGGCAAGAGTTGCCATATTCAATCTGAATGGAAGAGCATCCATTTGGTGGGAACACTTCAAGCAAGTAAAAAGGATCAGTGAAAGGAGACTTAAGTGGAAACAGTTCAAGAAGTATTTCAAGCAGAAATATCTCTCTGACAGGTATTATGATGACAAGATTAAGGAGTTCCATGAGCTGAGATTAGGACAGCAGACCATGGAAGAATATGCAAATAAGTTTTTGGAGTTGTTGAGGTATGTCCGATACATCAGAGATGAAAAAGTGAAGGTCCAGTGTTTTCTGAGTGGATTACCTCAGTCCTACAAAGATAGAATTTAGTTTTATGAACCTAGGACTCTTGAAGAAGTGATAAGGAAGGCTAAGTACTGTTATGAGCAAAGCAAAGGTAAGCCGGATTACCATAAGGCATGGAAGGACAAGAAGAACAAGAAGTTTGACCAAAGAAAGAAAGGTTTCAAACCTTCTAACTTCAGGAATCAGCAGAAGCAGCCATCTCAAGCTGCAAGTAAACCAATTGGAGCGGCAGGAGAAAAGCCCAAGGATCCACAACAAAATAGAGGGCCACTTCAATGTTGGAAATGTGGGGGACCCCACATGTGCAGAAATTGTCCACTCGAGAATGAGAGTGCAATACCAGCTTATAACGTTCAAGAGGTAGAAACAGTGGGTCAAGTAGCAAGGGCAATTCCTAGGATTTATGCAGCACTGGAGGACCGTCAAGCGGATCACCAGTCAACTGTGGTTGAAGTAGCAGGTAAGATTGTTGAGCAATCTGTTTCTATTTTGATTGACCCTGGTTCTACACACAGTTACATTACTCCTAGAGTAGTGGAGAATTGTGCTTTTAAGAAAGTCAAGCATAGAAAGTCTTGGTTAGTTCAGCTAGCTACTGGAACTAAGAGAAAGGTCAGTGAAGTGGTAGAGAAGTGTCCATTGGTCATGAATGGATTGGTCACTTGTGTAGATCTGAATGTTCTACCGCTTGGTTCCTATGATGTTCTCATTGGAATGGATTGGTTAGAAGCTCACAGGGTGAAGCTTGATTGCTACAATAAGACTTTTGAATGCATGAATGAAGAAGGAAACCCAGTAGTTGTGAAAGGTATTCCAAAGGTAATTTCAGTACGACAGGTTTCAGCAATGCAATTAAAGAAGTTCTGTAGGAAGGGTTGTCAGTTGTATGCAGCTCAAATTTTGGAGGAAACGAGAGATGAAACTCCTAGGCTGGAGGACTATCAGGTGTTACAGGAATTTCGGGATGTGTTTCCGGATGAGATTCCAGGACTTCCTCCAAAGAGGGACATTGATTTCACAATTGAACTCGTGCCAGGAGCAGCACCAGTGTCCAAGACACCTTACAGGATGAGTACACTGGAGATGCTAGAATTGAAGATGCAACGACAAGAGTTGTTGGAAAAGAAGTATATCCGACCGAGTGTGTCTCCTTGGGGAGCACCGATTCTGTTTGTAAAGAAGAAAGATGGTACACTCAGGTTGTGTATTGATTACAGATAGTTGAACAAGGTTACTGTAAAGAATAAATATCCTTTGCCTAGGATTGATGACCTCTTTGATCAAAAGAGAGGAGCAAGGGTATTTTCCAAGATTGACTTGAGGTCTGGTTACCATCAGGTGAGAATCAAGGATGAAGACATTCATAAGACCACCTTCAGGACAAGGTATGGGCATTATGAGTTTGTAGTGGTACCATTTGGCCTCACAAATGCACCAGCTACATTTATGTGCCTTATGAATAGTGTCTTCAGCAGGTATTTGGACAAGTTTGTTCTTGTTTTCCTTGATGACATTCTTGTTTATTCTAAGAATGAGGAAGAGCATGAAGAGAATTTGAGATTGACATTGAATTTGCTCAGGGAGCATCAGTTGTATGCAAAACTGAGCAAGTGTGACTTCTATAGAGATAGAATTCAGTATTTGGGTCACATTATCTCAGAGGAGGGTATATCTGTGGACCCTAAAAAGATTGAAGCCATTATGAATTGGCCTACTCCAAGAAATGTGACAGATGTGAGATCTTTCATGGGACTTGCAGGATACTACATGAGATTCATTGAGGGATTCTCCAAAGTTGCACATGCCATCACTTCTTTGCAAAAGAAGGGGATGAAGTTCGAATGGACATTAAGGTGTGAAGAAAGCTTCTAGCAATTGAAGAATCTTCTCACTAGTGCACCAGTATTGAAGGTTGCAGATCCAGAGAAATATTTTGTGGTGTGTACCAATGCATGCGGACAAGGGCTTGGAGGAGTCCTTATGCAGGACAACCACGTGATATGTTATGAGTCAAGAAAGTTGAAGGAGCATGAGAAGAACTACGCCACTCATGATCTAGAGCTTACAGCCATAGTACATGCTCTCAAGATATGGAGACATTACTTGATGGGCAGGAGATTTCAGCTCAGGACAGATCATTGTGGACTGAAGTACCTATTTGGTCAGCCTACTCTGAATGCTAGGCAAGCAAGATGGCTGGAGTTTTTATGTGAGTTTGATTTTGAAATCAAGCACATAAAGGGAAAAGAGAATAAGGTAGCTGATGCACTCAGCAGGAAAGTGCAAGAAATGCATGTGGCATCTCTTAGTATTTGCCAATCAGATTTGAGGTAGCAGATTATTGATCATGTTGCTGGAGATGAATTGTATGGGCAGGTCAAAGACAAGTTGCAGCAGCAAAGTCTTGAGAAAAGGTATGAGGGATATAAATTGGAAGAAGATGGACGTCTCACTTATAAAGGCAAAATTTATATTCCAGATGTAGCAGATTTGAGGAGAGTTGTTATGGATGAAATCCATCAAGCTCTGTATTCTGGTCACCCAGGATATCAGAAGACAATTGCTACAGCTAGAAAGCAGTACTTTTGGCTAGGAATGAAAAAGGACATGGCTGAGTACATTTCAAGGTGTATGAAGTGTCAACAGGTAAAGGTTGAGCATCAACATCCAGTAGGTTTGTTGCATCCTTTGCCAGTTCCGGAATGGAAATGGGAAGTTATTTCCATGGATTTTATTACAGGATTGCCGATGACTTGGAGACAACATGATTCCATCATGGTTGTGGTAGACAAGTTGACTAAGGCATCACATTTTATACCGGTTAAGTCTACATATGAGACTGGCGACATTGCAAAGATCTTCATGAAAGAGATATTCAAATTGCATGGATTGCCTAAGGCAATAGTATCTGACAGAGATGTCAAGTTCACTTCCAACTTTTGGAAGGGGTTGTTTGCAGATTTGGGTACAAAGCTAAACTTCAGCACTGCATACCATCCTCAGACAGATGGTCAGACAGAAAGAGTTAATCAGGTGCTTGAAGATATGCTTTGCATGTACGTAATGGACAAACCAACCAAGTGGGAAGATTACTTGCACTTGGTAGAGTTTGCTTATAACAATGGACATCAGGCATCCTTGGGGATGAGTCCGTATGAAGCTTTGTATGGAAGAAGGTGTAGGACACCAGTGACTTGGGATAATCCAGTGAACTGGATTGTTCTTGGACCCTAATTGCTCAAGGAAATGGAGCAAGATCAGGCAGAACCTAAAAGCAGCACAGGACAGACAGAAAAGCTATGCAGATAAGCATAGGGTGAACAGGGAGTTTAGTGTTGGGGATCATGTTTACCTCAGAGTGAGGGAAAGGAAGAGTTCCTTGAAGCTTGGAAGTTGTGCCAAGTTGTCACCAAGATATTGTGGGCCATTTGAAGTGCTTGAACGAATAGGGCTAGTTGCATATAGACTTGCATTGCCTGCTAGCACAAGAGCTCATAATGTTTTTCATGTTTCTTTGCTTAAAAGATATGTACATGATCCTAACCATGTGATAAATTGGGATGTGATTCAGGTGGAACCCGAGGGAGAGTTCCGAATCGAGCCAATGTGCATCCTCGACAGGAAGGTCACAATGCTCCGGAATCGAGCCATAGGGCAGGTAAAGGTACAATGGGAGCACTTCGGACCTAAAGAGGCTACATGGGAGCTGGAGGATGCCATGCAATTGGCACATCCATTTTTTTTCAATTCTGCGGAACACTAAGGCGATGCCAGTGTAGAATTTTGTTCAATTTTGTAAGCACTAAGGACAGTGCTATTGAAGGGGGAGGGGAATGTAATGTCCCGGTTTTGACCCCATTCCATTAGATGTATAAATTGTAAATGATCACGGTGTGGAGCTAAATGCCAAGGCCCCACCATTGATCGGGTATG
The DNA here is from genome assembly GCA_001517045.1 of Pseudotsuga menziesii. Taxonomy (NCBI): domain Eukaryota; kingdom Viridiplantae; phylum Streptophyta; class Pinopsida; order Pinales; family Pinaceae; genus Pseudotsuga; species Pseudotsuga menziesii. The sequence continues at coordinate 1,024,023 of LPNX010012189.1, forward strand.
CTATGTTTTGGGATTTAAATTGTCGTCGATGGTATATCGGGGCATGCGGCATATATTATGTTGGTCATCATGTAAATGTGCATCTATAATTAATTGAATGAACACAACCAGCTACGGTCGCGGAAACTAAATCGAAGGGGGCATGATTTTCACAAGGATAAGGATGTGGGGGAATTGTCCAACTTTAGCCAATGGGGTCAAAATCCATGTGTTTCTTACCTTGTTTATTTCCAACCACCTTCATTAAGAATCTCTCCTGGCAGTTGAGGCAGTTATTGTCTAGGAGTGGGTGTGGCAGGACTGTCAGTCCTCACCCACACGTACACTCCACCTTGGTTGACTTCACAATGGCTGGGGAAAAACGACTGCCATCACTCACGCAGGAAATGTGACTCTCCCACGACTGTGCTGAAGCCTCACGCACTTCCAATTCACGTCCTTGCTGTTGTTGTGCATCCACGGACAAAAACGGAGTTGTTCTTCCTCACGCAGGGCCTCCACTGTCTGTTCATTCCTCACGGGGTCTAATTGTTCCTCTCACACACAGGAATTTCTAGGTTTTCCCACGTCGTTCTTTTCCCTGCAAAATTGCGGATGCTGTGGCTATCGAAAGTCAGTATTTCTCTCTTCCTCTGCATGGTCTTTATGTGTTTTCTCAGTGGTTCTGTTTCCCAGGACGGGTTGTATTCCCCACGTTTGCTGTGAGCTGTGCTCACTGATACATTTCGGGACTGTTATTTTCCCACGCTGTTGGCTGTGTTGCCGTGGTCTTCCTTAAATCTTTGGGGCTGTTTTAATTTCGTTTGAAGAGTCATTTTGGCCACGATAGGGCCAAGAATGACTCAGAATTTGTCTTCCCAAATGTTTACTGTTTAGGTGGGGCTGTGTAGTTCGATTGTTGGGAGTCGTTTTAGCCACGAAAGGGCCAAGAACGACTCAGAAATCGTTCCCCCTGTTCAGCTGTAATTTCTGAGTGATTGCCTGAGTGCAATGGTCAGTCTTCGGACTGCATAGGGAGAAAGGATGGGGATGAGTTTTTCTTGATAAACCTGGTGGCTAGAACCCACACAGACAGAGCTAGAGGGCTGGCCTTCTTCTCCATCACCCCTGAATAGCACTGGAAGGGAATGCAGGGCCTGAGGGACTGTGTAGCAGAGAAGGGACTGATTCCTTGTGTTGGGTGTGTTTGGGTGTCTTGGAGGTCAGCCTAGTTCTGGTGTAGGTGTTCTTGGCTCTGTAATGAGCTCACTAGCTTAGCAATTTGCCTTCTCCAGCTCCTGAATGACCTAATAAACCCAACTCTGTTGGCTTGGCTGTGTGTTTTGTGTATCCTTGGCTATGTGTAAGCCTGTTGTTCCCATATTCCTTAGAGAATCATGCCCAACTCGGGGGTGGCAGCGTTGCTGAGAGATTAAGGAGAACGCTGGCCTATGGTTGGGTGGAATGTTGCAGCGACGTAGCTGGTTGCGGATCAAAGCTCTTCATAAGATAAGTGATCTTGTGCATTTTACTTCTGCAACTATCTTTTCTGTTAATGATATGATGAACATGATAAATGCATGCATGACTGAATGCTGTTGGTTTCTGCTGTGTATGATGAGTAACTGCATATGTGCATGTTTTTAGTTCAAAATATTTGTTAAGTATTCTGTTTCAGCAATTTTTATGTATGCATATGTTCATGGGGCTCTTAGCCCAGGTGGTTTGATCCATGGGCCGCGTCCTCTTCATCGGTCGGAGGCATGGGGACGTGACACAAATGAGATCAAGAGGTCTTATGTTTTTTAGACTAATGATTTGTTTGTGATTACAGGTTTTGTTGCAAGTGATAGGAAGTCTTTTGAAACTATCTTCAAATTTGATGAAATCAAATATGATGAAGAAAGTCTCTCAAATGAGGAAAGGTATGAAGTATTGCAACAAAAGGAACTCATTGATGATTTGATTGATGGAGGAACATGGTCAATTGGAGATTATATGTAGATGAAGGCATAAAAAGAAAGGTGCAAAGATATTTCTATAGGGATGAATCAGAATTACATTTTGATGAAGGAAAAATTTGAGCAGTCGCCTTGGACTATCATGAAGTCTAAAGAAAAATAAGGTGTGTTTTCCAAGAGAATGACGACAGAATATGATTCTGTTGTAGTAAGAGATGATATCGTGTCCTATGAATATTGTATGCAACCTGTAGCTTAGACTGTTGAATAAATTGATGATGGGAAAAGTTTGATTTTATGTTCATACCAACAAAAAGGGAGGATGCAAGAGAAAATATCAACAGGGACTTCATAATCTCATGTTTTTTAAAATAATCTTTGGTGTTTGTTTGTAGGTATTGAAGAAAGTGAAGGGAGACAGAGAAAGAAATATGTCATGATAAAAGAAGAGACCATATTGTCTCAAAAGGGTGATCAGTACCTAAAAGAACTTGTTGTTGCAAAGTTGGCTAATGAAGACAACGAGAAAATTTCTAACCTCATAAAGTATGATGAATAGTTAGAAATTTTGGAAGATTGGTTGATCATGTAAATTTGAGCACATAGATCTGTAGACAAATACACAACTCACAAAGTGGATCTCACAATTTACTCAGCAATTGAAGAATGAAACAGTGCAAAAATGGCTTGCAGCTGTGAATGCTTTCATTAATCAAAAAGTAATCTAATGATAATTACAATGAAGTAAAATGGCTTTAATAGCCACATGAAATTCGAATCCACATGAGGAAATTCGAACTGATAGACTCTACTTGACTATAGGTAACTAAGGCCTTGTCTAAATCACTATCGGAGGACTCAGTAGTTAAATGACCTTATCTAAACCATAACCAGAGTTCATCGGAGCTCTAAAACACAACTCAAGTGTTACATTCAGTGTTGACTAAGGTTAACTGACTGTGGTAGGTGAGAAATGCACCCCACATGAGTGCAGTCAAGTAAACCTAGCGCTAACTAAATGTAGAGGACTAGAACTGAATGTAACTGACTCCTAACTTAGCTTGACTAGTCATTAACTGAAGTGAACTGACCTTGGTTGGTTTCAGCACTCCCAGTGGCTTCCTAAATTGTAGGGATTGGTCCAGGAGGCTCCTAAACTGATGCAATCAAGTGCAATCAGTGGAAGTGAGCCTCAATTAGTGTTCCCCACACTTTAGTAACTGAAACATGTGCCCCAATTAGGTCAAGTGGACCCAATGGTGTTAATGACTATAAATAGACTGGATGGACTCCCGATTTAGACATGACTCCCAATTTAGACATATGACCAAATTTGGAAAAGGGAGGATTAATAATCCTAACACCCCCCCTGAATGCGAACTTGGACAAACTGTGGGCCCTAGTAACTAAGACCATAGGTCACCCATTACATCAAGTAAAAATAAAGTAACTGCTTAATACAAGGAGCTGGGGCAAAAACCACATGGGAAAAAAGCCCTCCCTCTAGCTAAGCAGGTAGAATCAGGTCTCAAGTTTGAAAAACTTGAAAATATGTTGCTGCAATCGTCATCTCTGTGAGGTAGTGAAGCAGCATGCATGGTTTGCTGTGCACAAGTATTCTGGGGCCTAGCATGTAGACTTCTCCTTCTTCTCCAAAAATGATGATGGGAGGAAGGAGGAATGTAACCTTTGTCTCTTGCTGAATGGAGAGGTGTATGATCATATCCATTCTTCTGAATGTAGTAAGACTGGGCCCTTGCCATATAGCATCTTACAGGGATTCTATTGCATCTCCCTGAAGGAGGTAAGATAGCATGACATAGTGCAAGAGTCTTTCCTTTCTGAGTGTCAGGTGAGTTTCCAGTCATCTTCCTAGCTTCCAGTTTGGAAGTAGGGCCTGAATCTAGATCTAAGTCACCCTGAATCTCAAGGTCATAAACTGATATAGATGGATCTGCAATACTAGTAGAAGCTGTAAAAGAAGTAGATGCAATGATTTTACCTTCCCTTGTAGGTGGCTGCTGAGAGTGCACTAGTTCTGAAGGAGGCATGAAATGTGAAAACTCATATGCTTTTGAAGCATGATTTGCAGTACCCTTTGCTATGATGCTCCCAGTAGAGATATATGTGATCTCCACTGAGTCAGGACCAAAGATCACTCGCTTTAGAGATCTAGTGTGGGTCATTTGATAGACAGATAATAGGTTTGAAGCTAGGGAGGGAACAAATAGCACATCTTTGAACCTTCCATGTTCAAGTTGGATAGAGCCCCCTTTGTTTTGACTTTACTATTATTGCCCATCTGAATACTAGGACCATCAAAGGACTGAAAAGAAGAGATTGATTCTCTGGACGCAACCATATGGTTGGAAGCTCCAGAATCAATGAGGAAGATAGGTGCTGATGTGCAACAAGCCTTCAGTGCATGTCCTTTCCTTTGGTATTCTTCTTCTTCTTCTTCAGAGTCATCCTTCCTTGCACTAGCAGGTACAGAAATGTTGTGCTTTTTCAAAAGAAGATCCATTTCATCAAGTTGTCTTCTCATACAATAGCTTTCTGAATGGAAGCCCCTTCCACAGTAAGAGCAGAGGACCTTGCCTTTGCCATTCTTCTTGCTTCTCTTCGAACCTGAAGGTTCTTTTGACTGCTCTTTCTTCATAGGGGACTCATCTCTTTGCTTCCCTTTGTCATTCGCTACCTTATCTCCTCTTGAAACTAGAGTTAGATCTTTGGGAGATCGGATGATCCCCATTTGGATCAATTTATCATTCTCAGAAATAAGAGATTGGATGAAAGCATTAAGAGTGGGCATCTTCCAATTTGGATTAGTAAGCCTTATTGTTTGGAAGGTGGATACAAAGACTGAGTAGTCTGCATTGAGCTTTGTGAGAATAGCAAGGATGAGTTGATCTTCATCCTTCTCCACTTTGCATTGCTTCAACAGATATATCAGGTTCTTGAACTTTGTGAAGAATTCATTCAAAGATTTGAAATTGGATGGATTGAGAGTAATCAAATCTTTTTCTAGCTGATGGATCCTCATCTCATCATGCTTATCAAATAGGGAGGAAATCTTGTCCCAAACCAGCTTGGGAGTCTTCAATTCTAGGATGTGGAACCAAATATCTTTAGAGACTGAGGAGAGCAAGTTTCCATGGGCTTCATCAAGCTTGTTCATGTACTTAGATTTGTCTTTATCTGAATCTGGCTCTTCCTATGCTTCTTCTATGAGTCTGAAGAGCCCTTTGGTGAGGAGCATTACTACCGTCTGCCTTCCATTGGTGATAGTTGAAGGGAGTGAGAGGCTCTATTGGATGAGCCATTTCGAATGTAGTAGGAAGAACTGAGCTGTTGTAGTGAATGCAGTGAGAAGAAAGGGCTACTTGTAGCGAATGCTGTAAGAAAAGATGATAACCTATCACACAATCAAACATACAAAGTAAGGTCGATAGTCTGCACTTTTGGAATTTCCTTCACACCCAGCATAGTTGATCAAGAAAGCTTGATCAACAATTTCCTAACTTGGGATATTAAGTGGTAAATTCTCCGCTTCTGGTGCAGTACTGGAAAGAGCAATTTGCCAAAAAAATGATCCGGCTGGAGATCTGAGGAGGAGAGGAGTCTTGTCCACCGAGGCTCTGATACCATGTAAATTTGAGCACATAGATCTATAGACAAATACACAACTCACAAAGTGGATCTCACAATTTACTTAGCAATTGAAGAATGAAATAGTGCAAAAATGGCTTGCAGCTGTGAATGCTTTCATTAATCAAAAAGTAATCCAATGATAATTACAATGAAGTAAAATGGCTTTAATAGCCACATGAAATTCGAATCCACATGAGGAAATTCGAATTGATAGACTCTACTTGACTATAGGTAACTAAGACCTCGCCTAAATCACTATCGGAGGACTCAGTATTTAACTGACCTTTTCTAAACCATAACCGGAGTTCATCAGAGCTCTAAAACACAACTCAAGTGTTACATTCAGTGTTGACTAAGGTTAACTGACTATGGTAGGTGAGAAATGCACCCCACATGAGTGCAGTCAAGTAAACCTAGCGCTAACTGAATGTAGAGGACTAGAATTGAATGTAACTGACTCCTAACTTAGCTTGACTAGTCATTAACTGAAGTGAACTGACCTTGGTTGGTTTCGGCACTCCCAATGGCTTCCTAAATTGTAGGGATTCATCTAGGAGGCTCCTAAACTGATGCAATCAAGTGCAATCAGTGGCAGTGAGCCTCAATTAGTGTTCCCCACACTTTAGTAGCTGAAACATGTGCCCCAATTAGGTCAAGTGGACACAATGGTGTTAATGACTATAAATAGACTGGATGGACTCCCGATTTAGACATGACTCCCAATTTAGACATATGACCAAATTTGGACAAGGGAGGATTCATAATCCTAACAGATCAATCCAAGGATTGATAAACATGACTACTTAATGCTTGGTTGCAGCGTTGGAAAGGATCGTATAGAAGGTCAAAACATTGAAATGTCTTGTGAGCCAGTGGATAGCAGCAAAGATTCAAGAGAACCACATTAGTTTCAAAACAAGAAGATGCAAGTTTACCATCCAAAAAATAGACTGGACATGGAGATTGAAGAACTAAGGATGTTGATGGTGAAGGTGTCTCAGAGAAGGAATGAATAAAGATTGAAAATTTTCATCAACGGAGAAAAGAAACAAAACAATAGTAGAAGACAAATGACAGAAGAATATTGCGGAAGCAATGCTAGTGGAGAATTGCAACAAAAAGTATGGAAGCTAGGAGAATTACATCCAATAAGAAAACAACAGAACAACCATGAAGAAAATGGAAAGCTATAGAACAAAGTTTGGGATCTAGGCATACTGAAGATGAAATATTATGACTAGGATGTCATATTTCTTTCTTCCTATGGAGTCTGATGCAGGATCATCTTGCTCTCCATCCAAGTACAAGTCTAATGTTTAGACCAAACCTAAAAGGGGTTTTCATTTTTCTGAATGAATGGTTCTTTAATGTAATATTGTAAATATGCTTGATTTACAAGTGTTCTTCTAGATAGGTGATGAGTCACTAAGTGAGTGATGAGTCATGTACGTGAGTCATTAAATGAGTCATGTAACTAAGCCCATGTCAAATGATAACATTTCATAAGGGTCAAGGCTCTCATTAGCGAGTCATTGAGATATGATTGATTATGTTGATAAAATTAGGTTTCAGTTACTATGAATTAGGAGTGTGTTTGAGTGTATTGAGGATTTGAACCATAATTGGTTCATAAATACTATTATATATATGTATGTGATCCTACGAGGCATAGATATAGCCAGAGGAGACCAGAAGTAGCAAAAAGAGGGTATCTAAACAATATAATATTTGGCTAAATGTAGCCAAACAATGTAAATTTGGCTAAAGGGTAGCCAAACAATGTAAATCTGGCTAGAGGTGGTCAATAAAGGAGAAATCAGGCTAAGGAAAGATAACTGGTCATGGTTGTATCAAACCTAAGAGGAGTAGAATGCAGATTCTAAGATAAAGGTGAATGTATAGATTCCTTATATTGTGTAAAGGAAAGCCTATTTCAGCATATCTCTATGTAATTGAAGTTATGTTTGAATGTACGAATACATGAATTGAATGATTGATGATCTCTGTTAATGGTTAATAGATCTGTGTGTACTATATTCTGTAAATTAGGGATTTTGAGGTTACAGAAGATGTCTAAGCAATCCATGTGTATGGTTGCTTGTGTAATTGATGTGTTTGTTGTGTAAACCTTGGATCGATGCCCTAAATGAATAAATTTACAAAGTTGCATGAAGGATGAAGTGATGGAAGCTATGGACAAATCGAGCGAAGAAGATCAAGTTCGAAAGAAGGTAGATAGAGTTGATTGATCGATATTCTCATCAATCAATGCAAGATTCCAAAGAGTACATTCAATTCATTCGACAGAGATTGGATGATCTAGATTAAAGGAGGAAAGATGGATTGAAGGTGGGAAAAGATTCACGAAGTGAACCTGCATGGGAGATAAGCGATCCACAAAGTAAAGTGAAGTTCTACAGGTGATAGCAGATTCACGGACGAGATCAAAGCCGCAAGAGATTGATGTCTCTTAGAAGTTGTAGAAACAGATTTGCGGAAGGAAATTACGGAAGCCCATTTCGGGAAAAGTTGAATGCACGTCTGCAATACGAAACCCGACAGTGGAGAGAGACTTGCGGAAGCCTAATTCTAGGGAAAATGGGAAGGTGGATCCGCAATCCACAATGAGATTGCGAAAAGGACCGTTTGCAGCCACATGATTGCGCAAGTCAGTTTTTGGGAAAACTAGGAATTGCATGCCTACAACCCGCAATCCGCAATTGCCGAAAGGAGCTTGCAGAAAGGTTGTTGCGGAAACTAAGTTGTGGAAACTCAATTGCACAAAGATTGAGTTGCGGAAATACTAAGGTTGTGGAAGCAAGCTTGCGACGGAATTGTCTTACGGAAAGACAATTGTGGAAAACTCAATTGCAGAATTGAGTTTGCAGAATAAGAGTTCTGGATCGAATTAGTTGAGGCTGATTCAAACATGCAGAAGAAATATTTGGTTGAGAAGCCAAATTTAGAGGTTTGTTAAATGTAGAGAAAACTAAATCCTAGGGAAAGCAGTTGGGATATGGTGTTTTTGGGTTCCCCTCTACATCAGGAACGCTCCCCAAGGTGTGTGATGATGACTAGTGGGTTCTTGCTGGGGAATCTTGGTCAATGGAGTGGACACTTCCGCTTAGCAGTTTTAAATAGAATTAGGTCATGTAGTTAACGCTCCAGGGTAGTCCAGCAGAGGAAGGATATGATGTGGAATTTAGTTGTGAACTAGATATGAGGAAGTAGGTAGATAGGAATGTCATGAAATTTTTAGAGGGAAACATAATTAGATGTGTGTGATGAAGCCTCTGGTTAATTAATGCATCGTCTCTGTACTTTATGATTGTTTCATACGTCACTATAATCTAAGTTAACGAAAATTAATAAACATTTCCAATTCATGTTTTAAGTATGTGTCGACATATAGTAACTTATGTGATTATGTGTGATGTTTGGTTGAGTACTATTATTGTAACTACATGATGCACTAGCTACGTTTACATAACTCACTACATATATGCTTGTCTAATTGTATGCCATGTTGTTATAATTGGGCCTTGATGTTTTGGGATTGTTACTAGTTACATTATACTTGGCATTTTTTAAGATATAAATATAAACTAATGCATCAAGTTATTAATGAAAGGTTTAGTTGTAATTAAGGTTAATTATTAAATGTGATCATCACACAATAAAGGTTAATTAGTGATTAATTGAACTATTATTAACTTGATCAGTAAATGTTAATAAGTGTTGATAATGCTAATTGTTGTTAATAAGATTATTATTAAGTAATAAATGTCAATTGAGTTTTAAATAATATTTATTTAGTATTACTAACATAATTTTAACTTGTTGTTAAGTGTTAATAAGTATGGTTTAATCATAAATAAGGTGAATATTGAATGCAGTAAATAATTCCATAAATAACCATTATGATTAATTATACTTAACTAGGATTAAGTATAAATATTAGTTATAATTAATAAGAATGTGGTAATAAATAAATATAAATTATGGTTAATTATAATTGAAGTACAATTGTTAAATGTTGTAAATAGTTTCATGAATGGTCATAAAAGTTAAACAAGTATTAATGAGTAATAAATAAATATAATGGAGTCTTAATTATAAGGTATGGTTCACTAGTGTATGGTACTAATAAATAAATGACATTTAATTATTTTAATATTATTATCATTTGAAAAGAAAAGAGTGTAGAGTTAGAATACTAAATAAAGATATAATTTAAAGGTTATATTATGATGAAAGAGTTCTTCGTTGATTGCAAAAGAAAAGTAATTATTTATTAAAATAAATATGTAAACAAATATTATTTTGGTTATATTAAATCAATGTGTAATTATATCAACTGTCGATTTGATTGAAAAGAAAATGGAACATTGTCATAGTATTTAAGGGGGTAGCTAAGGCTTTTTTTTAGAACATTGTGACATGATTTGGGTGCCCTAGAATCTTGACAAGTGACCAGGGTAGTCACTTTGTCAACTAGACGGTAAAAGCGCTAACTGAAGAGCTCCAGATACAACATAAGAGGAGTACGCCATATCATCCGCAGGCAAATGGTACTGTTGAGGCCTTCAACAAAATTTTGGAGACAACGCTGACCAAGGTATGTAATGATAACCGCGATGACTGGGACTTAAAAATTCCTGTAGTTCTATAGGCCTATCGCACTACTTGAAAACGGCTAACAAGACAAACACCATTTAAGTTGATGTATGGGCAAGAGGTAGTCATGCCTATGGAGTATATCGTTCCCAACTTGTGCATTTCCGCAGCGATGGGTATGGATGATGCAACGGCATTAGAAGAACATGCTGCATAGTTGATTCAGCTTGGAGAAGATCGTTTCATCGCAGGCTTCCACCAATAGGTTGCGAAAGATCGACAGAAGGCATGGCATGATTTCCATATTAAGCATAAACAGTTTGCGACAGGAGATTTGGTGCTATTATATGACAGCAAGTTTATCAAGCATCCTAGTAAGTTACAAATGCATTGGTTAGGTCCCTATCTTGTTCATTCCATTACATCTAGCGGTGCAATTTAGTTACAACAGTTAGATGGTGCAACGTTTCCTAAGCTCATCAATGGGAGTTGCTTGAAGCCCTATAGAACTGGGTCGACAGTGTGCCCCACCTAAAGTATTGAGGAATGAAGGCGAGCCCTGAGGGAGAGGCTACGCAAGGTTACAATTGTTAGCGGTAGTCGATTGACCCTTTGCGACAATTGTCGGGCTATGGGGTGGTCAAATCAAGTAATAAATGTAGGTGGTTAAACCAGTTTGCTAGCGGTGCTTGTTGAAGCGACCCGCATTAATGGGTGATCCGACCATTAGAAGCATAATATCGCTAATGGATTTGGTGTCATTAATACCCGATCTGGCAATAATGATGAACTTAGATTTGGTAATGATGGATTTGGAATTGGAAGTGGCTATAAAACACCATGCGGGATGCATTGGATGGCATTATTCAGTTGCAAGAGAAGAGGTAGAAGGTGAATTCTGTGCAAGGTATTGAGCAGAGTGTTGAGTGAAGTGTAGTTCAAGCTGTTGAACGTCTTTTCAGGATTTGAGAGGTAAGGGATGCTGAGCAGCCTTAACTCTATTGAAATTTCAAGTGAGTACAAGTCCCCCATTTGGTCCACGACTGTGGAAGAGGAAGTCATGAGTATGCCAGTGGGTTCATCATCTATTCCAAAGCAGAAGTGGTAGACTCAGAGACCCAGTCCTACGCCACCAAAGAAAAGGTGAACCCGCACGACTGCGAAGGTGCGCGGAGAAGGCACTACACAGACTAGCCTGTCGAGCTCAGTAGTTGTTGAGTCTGTGGCACCTCGGGGTGTCTCAGTGAATGATATCTTGGGATACATCACTCCTACATGTCCAAGAGCCAAGACACAGTAGATGTTGAAGAACCAAAAGTACCCACCCAAGTTGCCAGCACTGCCGGAAGGGATGGCATGCATAGTGGATATCATCGCTGCGTTGATCAGGCTCAATTTCAATGATCACGACCTGATTTTGCTTAAATATGTCTGGGATGAGCCATATGAATCTGTCCATACGGTGCCTGGTGGTCCCATTCAGTGAATTCTGAAACCATGGGCCAATGGATTAGAAAAGTCTGGGTTATTGGGGCTCATCAATATGCCCCATTTTGGTCATTTGAACGAAGCACATGTGTGTGTGAAGCAGCTGTTTCCGTGCTTCCATGGAGGGATGCTTTGGCTAAATAAGATGATCCCTGTCATCATCGACTTGATTGCAAGCATTACTAGTTTGCCAAAGGCTGGGGAGGACCCGACGCAATATATTCGTGGAAGAGATACGGATAAGAGACTTATGAAGCAGCTAACGGAGTGCTTCGAGTTACAACAGGATGGTCATGCTTATCGCGTTGACAGTATGAACTCGTAGATGGTGTACATTAGCACAAGAATTCTGGCCAGCAAGTTTTTTCACAGCAATTAACTAGTCCAATACAATTCGGGTGTTGTCGCCTGGGCCTAGAAATGTGCTAAGGGGGTACAAATTAATTGGTATTTATTTTTGTTGAATCAGTTGCTCGAAGATGTGCTTGCTACTTAGACCGGATGGCCCTTTTCTTATAGTTGGCTTTTGATTCTCATTGCTCTGGTTGCTTGGAGGGAACCAGAGGACTACCAACCAATGGCGGTTGAGGCAGTCAAGGTTTTTCACGGTGCCCGCTATCAGAACCTATGGTGGGTCGAAGAACCTAGTTGCCAAACAGACTGTTCTATTCATTTATGGATCTATTGGGAAGCGCTGCAGGTGGTCGTCGTTGCTATTCCGAGAGTTTCTCCCTACGCCACGGCCAAGTATCAACGGATCCTTAGGTTTGCTATTAGACCCAACTCCATTCATATTCAGGCTAGGTGGGACCCTGATCGACAGTGGCTACCATTGCATTATAAGGTCACCACGGAATATTTTCGACACGATTTTGAAAGACTGGCCGGGAGACTGGTGCGACCCGGTGATTCAAGAGGATCTAGATAAGGAGCTACCCCCGGGGGTCCCTGAAGACCCTGCCCCACTGTAATTGAGCACCCATGACTCTGAAAATGAGTCATCGACGAATCTTGAAGATGTCGCACAGCGCATGCGGGAGGAGACTCACACCAAATGGCATCAGGAGTACAAGGTGGGCAGTGGTACCAAATAGGGGATGGAAGACCAGCTGCAATGGCTTATCAAAGTCGTCACTAATTCATCTACAACTGCGACTATGGTGATCCGCGAATCCAATCATGAATAATTTGGTGCGGTAAGAAATAAAGTAGAGTCCATTTTTTATATTGCTTCCAAGCAACCATCGGCAAGACCTCTATTACAGGATAGCCCGTCGATCAGCATTGAGCCCCAGGCCAGAAACGTGCAAGTTCCCCCGACTGCGATCGATGTCGGTAGTGAAGAAGTTCACCAGCAACTGCACCCAATCCAGATCATGACTTTAGACCTAAACAAACTGTCATCCATCGTGTTGGTTGAGTTGCAGCATGGCGCCACACTGGAGTTGGTGGCACGGCAAAAAGATTTGGTTGAGGGTTATGTCGAGGCCCAGAATACCACTGCAAAGCTACAAAAGGAAGCAGAGGAGCTACACCAGGTTCATGTGCAATTGGAAGAAGAGAAGTTATAAGAAATCAACCAGCTGAAGGTGACACGGGCTGAGTTGCAGCAGAAGGCTGTTGAAGAGATTACTGATCTTAAGAACGTGCAGGACTGCTTGATTGTTGAACAGGTGCAACTATGTGTAAGGTGCAGCGAAGTTGAGCAGGCTAATTCTGATGCCTCCCATAACATTTTTGACAACACCACAGGGCTCACCCCAGTCGAAAAGTCCAAGCGATTGGGGAAAACTCTGGTTCAGCTTCAGGACAATAACTTGTTTCTCCAGGCCCAAGTACAACCCACAACGCCACCTGAGTAGGTTACAGAGACGCCGCCTGAGTAGGTTACAGAGCGCAAGACCTCCATTGAATAGATTTCCACTCAGTTCGACACCATGGGGCAAGAGGCTAAAACGGTTATGGAGGCAACCACACATTTTTGACAGAGTATTGTTCAGGATGAGCAACTTGATCAGCTGACTGTGCAGGTGCAAGAGGAAGAGGTTCAGTTGACAACTCTGAAGACGTCGCTGAAGGCCATGTCGCTGATGGTGCAGATCACCCAGGCCACAGAACTAAAGGATCTGCAGCATCAAGCTGCCAAGGCACAAGAACACCAGCAAAAGCGTCGCGATCAGCGTGACGAATTCCAAGAAATCGATGGCAAGTTGGCTGTTAAAACCGTCACCACACTCCAGGTTGTTCAAGAGAATCGACAACTAGTCGACAGCAAATCTAGTGAGGAGCACCCTGTCCAACAAACTTTGACTAATTGTCAGAGTATCACCAGTAAAGTCCAACTGCAGGTTCATGAAATTACGCAGCAATTTGAAGATTTTAAGGACAAGACTTCGACACACACCCTGTCGACTTGACGTGGCTCAAGGGCGAGCCACAAAACTGTGATGGGGGGCTGTGATTTGCATAGCGTCGCGGCGGCTGCACAAGCTCACGCGGTACCGTGAAAGGGAAGATTGGCATGCTAAGCGGGAAAATAACCGCTTTTTGAATATTTTATCTATATTTTGACCAAGTTTTGTTGCAATAGGTTAGTAGCAGTTAGAAGTTAGTTATTAGTGGACCCTTGATGTAAAGGCATAAGCCTATTTATAGATCTATTTTTGGGGCAATTGAGGAGATATATGCTATGAGTGAGCAATTGTGAACAATTGTATGTCATTGCATGCGCGATAGTAAGAGATAAGATCTGGTGTGATCTGTTTTATGGAGACTTTTCTATTTTGACTGTGATTTTATTATGGGTTTCTTCCTGATGTATGCAGTCTCTGGTCTTGGAGAAGGATTGTGTAATGTAGCATCTTTGTGCAAGATTAATATATGATGCGATGAGTATGGCTCTATTCTTATCTATTGTTATAGATATGTTATGATGTTGCGACTCTATTTTGTTACAATGACATGATATATATGTGATTCAGTTTCTTCCTGCTATATCAATATGATCTGTTGATTTTAAGTTGATGCAATCTATGTTTTTGTAACTGTTTGATGCTCTATGATGTTCCATGAATAATGCTGTGATATTTTGATACTGTATGATGATCGCATAAGTTATGATCTCCCTTTGTCGGATCCCCATATCTTCCTCTCCCACTGTCGGAAACTCGGTTCTGACAGCTCTCCCTTGAACACCTCGGGTGAGACCTCGTCTGCTCCGCAGACGTTGCTGGGTACGGTAAAACCTGTCTGGGTCAGTGCTCAGGGAGATTGCACTGTAGGGCATCGACAAAGTGGGAACCCCTGTCAACGAAGCTTTGTTGGTGGGCTTCACCAACAGTTACTCATTGAGGAATCTTCTTTTCTTTCTAAATAGGTCCTATATATAGATCAAAGGTTTCTTTTTTTTTTAATTAAATAAAAGGGTTTATAAAATGGTTTACAATCTTACCCACAGTGATAATATCATACTGATTATTTACAGTATTGATTATTAAATACTTAAATTATATACTATAATACTGTAGGTATTATAGTTTCAAGCTAATGTTTGTCCCTTATGAAACTTGCTGAGTTAGGGTTAAAAAGAAACTGTTTAGGATTTAACTTTGCATTACTTCTTGTAATACAGCTAGAATAATTGTTTATGCTTTAGGAAAATAAAATATTAGAATAAAGAATGGTTTGCTCAATATAAATTAATAGTTGTATTGCAGCCATTAATATTGTAATATCTTATACATAGTTTAAAGACTTTGTAACAAAAAAAAACTTACCATAGAGACTCTATGGGATCTTCTTAGAGGTTTTTGAAATAAAAGGAGTTCTAGAAAAGCTAAATAATAGTAAAACTTCCAAAATTTAAGCAGATTCAAATCATCATGTTCCTATGAAATCATTCTTCTAATCCACCTTCTGTACAAGAGTACTTCATCAATTGATGAGTGGAAAAATATAGTAAGGGATTTTTTTTATTAATTAACCAATCTAATCTAATTCTAGGTTCTTTTTAATCAGTTAAATAGATACAAGTAATTTCCTAACTAAAATGCAGACTTAAACTATCTATTTGCAGCTACAAGTATCTAAGAAGTAAAAACAAGTCTTGACTACTTCCATTTCAGAACTTTTAGTTGCATAAAGATAAATAAAATAACACTTTGGAACCTGGTAACTTGTAGAGGAGACAAACAACCCAAGGAGCCCGTTCCACCCAACCTTTCCTGAAGATAGTTCACTGCTTGTCTTAGGACCCTTGAGCCTATCCACTAACCCACCAAGTTGAAAGAACGAGGTAAGAAATGGGATTAAACACCCCTGCAACTCCACAGAAGTACTTAATAGCAGTACTTCTGTCCTTAGCAGTAAAGAACTCAGCCAGTAAGCTACACTAGTTCTGAAACAGTCTTAATCACTCATTCCAATTCTACCTTTCCCCTCATCGAATCTCTTGTGCACAATTCTCAACTTCAGAATTTTCACAAGGTAATCATTGGACAGCCTCCTGTTGAATTTGATGGTAAATATATGCATGCCTAGGTCTTTTGGGTCAGTTTTTCACTTAATGAGCCACCTACTCTTGTTCCACTTTCTTGGGGAACATGACCATAAAATTAGGGAAATTGCCCCCTGCAATAGCTAGAAGTGGTTGAGGATATTTCCATCTGTAAGTTTGCTCTCACCCTAGTCTATTCCACCTAGTGGGTCAGTGGACACTCATTTAGCAGCTTCCTTAAGCTAATTGTCTCCTCTTTTATTTATTAACTAATAAAATATTCAACATAATTTATTACAATCATCCTTGACCCCACTTGGTCAATAGTCATTAACATTACAATAAAAATAAAATATAATATCTCCTTAACATAAAATGTTATTGCAAATTGGGGTACGTGACATCCAAGCTTCACTAAAATTGAATGCCTTCCAACCATACACTACCTACTTTTATAGGGACGAAGGTTTAGTTATTTCCATGAACCAAGATAACCCCTTCTACTTTGTGTCATCCATATGGACCAACAAACCCAACTCCACCTTAAGTCTCCAATCACTCCTTAAGATGTGGGCACACACCTACACATAAGCCCAAGACATTCTCAATTTATGCGACATCTTTATGCCCAACCACTTTGTCAATAATTAATCCATGCAAACCCAACCCTTCTTTGGGACCACTTACGAAGTAGTAAAGTGTGCCTTACTCCAAGGCCCCCATAAAAGTAAAGTCGATGTCAACCTAATGCTCTATCTAACAAATCAATAACTTATTTATAAATGGATTTAGTAACACTT
This sequence comes from Pseudotsuga menziesii, assembly GCA_001517045.1. Classification (NCBI taxonomy): domain Eukaryota; kingdom Viridiplantae; phylum Streptophyta; class Pinopsida; order Pinales; family Pinaceae; genus Pseudotsuga; species Pseudotsuga menziesii. Next base: position 1,041,014 of record LPNX010012189.1, read on the forward strand.
AGACTCTTCATCAATCTAGGAGATTGTTACAACCCCAAATATTTTCCAACATCAAATTTTCCACGAAACACTTTTTGATCTCAAACCAACTTGTCCTTAAAAAAAAAGGTGGCCTTGCCTGATATTAGTAGGTCATGCCTCCTCCAATCATCGACTTCATGTAAGATTTGAAACACACTCATGTCACAAAGGTTGAATGCTACATATATGTCCACCCCAAAATGACTATGACATCCAATTGCTATCTAAATTGTGCTCAACCTCTAACCTCCTTGTCTTTGACTAATAAACTATCCTTATAATTTTGGTGTGCCTTCATCTAAGACATGGCACCACATGAAACAACAATACAATAGTCAACTTCTCAATACTCATGTTTCCTAAGAAGAATGCCTCACCAATGTGTCATGTGTCAACTTATTTAAACAACTCGTTGTACCAAGCACTCAAGTCACCAACACATCGTGCCACATATTCCCTTCGTCTTCGAAAGAAATTAAAGAGGTAAGCACCTAATTCTACCTTTTTTTTAAAGAGGAAAAAATACCAAACCTTGATATTCATATTATGAATCAAAGGACATCATATACAAGCAGCCTTCATAGGTAGGATTCAATCTTGTGTAAACAACAGCATTTGGGAATCCATCTGATCACTAACTAATACAGGAGAAGCCATCAATCCTTGCCACATGTGCAAAAGAGTAAAAACAAGAGCCCTCAAGCAAACAAGACTGTCACTCAACAAGAGAAAACGATAAACATTTTCCCATGAGAGATCAGGCAGATCTATGAAGTGGAAGTTAGACAACCAAGCTTATCCATCCTGAGCACAATAAGAAGGCTGGAAGTCTCTTCAAAGAAGACTCGATCTAGTCTATCAATAGAAAAAGTAGTTCAAGTGACAAAAAAAGAAGGGACTGAGTCCTGGCACCATGCTTTAAGAAAGTTGAAAGTTCCCATGATCAATGATCATGCCATCAAGATACTCAGTAAAGTGTCCAAATCCAGGATCTGAAACCAAAGCCTTCTTTGAAAGACAATCAGCCTACTGATTATGCTCACAATAGATATGCTTGATTGTCAACTGAGAGATATTATCCATAAGAGATCTTATGTCTTTGCACCAATGGCCCAAGCAAGGAGAATCCAAGGAAGCATTCTTGTTTGCCCAATTTATAATGACTAAGGAGTCTCCATAGATAGTAAGGAGATGGATCCCCAAATGCTTTGAAACAGCAAGAAGAGCCAAAAGAGCAAGAAGTTTTTCTCTGGTATTTGTGCTCCTGCCACAACCTAGAGAGAAGCTAAGAGTGTGTGAGTCACTTAGTAGCAGCACAAACCCAACACCCCCAATGTTCCTTACAGCAGCCCCATCAAAGAAGCCACAAGGAAAAAGGATTTGTGGACTGATTCCAATACATCTTATCTTCTTCTTCAGCTTCGGAACAGGGTATAAGTGAAAGAGAGACTCCACCTGGTGGATGATACTAAACACAGAAGCCTTTTTATCTTCAAAAATACTACAATTTCTCATTTTCCAGATGCTCCAAAAAATAAAAAGAGGCAGATAGCTAAATACAAAGTGTGTTGAGAAATTATTGTACCAGAGTTCTAAAAAGGAACTGACAGAGCAATTTGATAGAGGAGGAACACAGAACTGCTCACAGATAGTGGAGAATACCCTCTTGGTCATGATGCAATCAATGAAGAGATGTTGTACCGAGTCTTCACCATGCATGCAGAGGACACACACAACAGGACCCTTCCATCCGCATTTCAAGAGATTATCCCATGTTAAAATGTGATTCTTAACAACGAGCCAAATAAAGCATCCGATTTTTGAAGGGATGCTGAATGACCATAGGATATCCAAAAACTGAGTCTGATTAGAGGTGGGCTCATTAAGGTGTTTTGCAATAAGATTGTACCCCAGAGCAACAGTGGTATCCCCATTCTGACGATTGTGAGTCCAGAACAGAGAATCGTGTAGATGGTTAAGTTTGATTCTGCCATGTTCAAGCCCCGAGATAAATTTGTCCCACAATAATTTCCACTCACCCCCCAATTCCATATCTTTTGCAGTGAGCCAGTATCCCAGAGCCTCTGGAGAAAAATTACGGGCATGTGCCAAGGAAGTGATGCCATAATCCTCCAAATATTCATGGAGATCCGGAGGAAAAGTAGTCAAGGTGTCAGTGCCCACTATCGCATCCGAGCCAATGAGAGTATCTGCCCCATTCCCCACTTTCCAAGAGAGACATCTTCCAGCCCAGGAAAGCATAAGAAGAAAGCCCTTCCAAATCACTGAGACACCATTAACAGCAAATGACTTTTGTAGAATCCAAGTCACCACAGAGTGATTTTTTAAATATTTTGTGGACAATATTTGATGCCAGATCCCAGTCCCTTTTAGGGCCATCCATAATCTTTTCAAACACAAGGAGAGACTAAATCGGCCCAAATGTTTCATACCCCATCCTCTGTGGGAGGTGGGTCGCGAAAGTGTCAACCAGTCCACCAAGTGGAACTTCCTTTTTTTGCAGATGAACCCCATAAGAAGGAAAAAATCAACTTTCTGAGCTTGTCTAGAATCGACTTAGGTATAGGAATAAGAGATAGCCAATAAACAGGCATACTGGTGAGAATGGCCTTGATCAGGACAAGTCTACCCCCCAGGGAGAGAAACTGATGGGTCCAGTGCTGGATTCTTCTTTCAAAATTTTTTACAAGCTAGTGCCAATCCTTTACCAAATATTCAAGAGGCTTAATGAAATAGCCCAAATACTTGAAACCCAGGGAGATATGGTCATACTTGAAAGATAGAGTATGAGAGATCATGTTTAAGATCCCCTCATCCACATTATTGAAAAGTAAACAGGATTTGTCCATGTTGATACACATACCTGAGGCTGCACAAAAATTATCCAAAATGACTTTGAAGGAAACCCATTCTTCAAAAGTACCTGAACCAAAGAGAATCACATCATCAACAAATAACAAATGAGTAAGTGATAGCTGGGGTGATATGATAATACCCTTGATCCTGCCATTGTTTCGAGCATCTTCAATTAATAGACTAAGCCCCTCAATAACAAGAATAAACACCAAGGGAGACAGTGGACAGCCCGGCCTAATACCCCTGGAGGCAGGAAAAAAACTAGAGGAGGTACCGTCCATAATCCAATTGACCCCCACCAGGGGGACTCCAATCTGAAGAAGGATGAGTCTAAGAAAAGACCAATTCACCCTGTCAAATGATTTTGACAAGTCAAGCTTGAGAATTAAAGCACACTTATTTTTAGTCTTCACTGAGTGTAAGACCTCTTGAGTGATAGCAATGGGCTCAACGATCTGCCTATTCTTCATAAAACCAAATTGCTGGGGCGAAATAAACTTATCTAGGAATGGCTTCAAGCATAAGGCCGCAATTTTGGATATAAGTTTGTATACTAAATTGCAAAGGGATATGGGTCTAAAGTCGGCAAAAGTAAGAGGCTTTTCTTTCTTTGGAATGAGGGCAATGAAGGTAGAGTTCAAGGAGGGCAAGACTCTACCATTCAGTATGGAGAATTCAACCACTTTTAGGAGGTCATTTCCCAGAATCTCAAAAAAATCCAAAAAGAATTCCATCGGCCATCCGTCTGGTCCAGCAATTTTATCCCGCTTGAAAGATTTTAATGCATATTGTTCCACTTCCTCCAAGAAAATCTGGTGAATGAAGCTCTCAGTTTCCTCCTGAAGAATAAAAGAAGGGAATAAACGAATAACCTTCAGCTGAGCCACAATGTTAGTTTGATTGTCATCCTTGAAAATCTTTGAAAAATATTTGACACCAAGATCTTTTAAACCCTTATCATCTTCAATCAAGTTCCCCATATCGTCCTGAAGGCCCCAAATGGCATTTTGATTCCTTCGAGCAGATGCCACAGAATTGAAATATTTCGTGTTTGCATCCCCCAGATTTGCCCAAGTCATCCTACTTTGCAAAAAGGTTGTACGTAATTCATGATCCAACAGATTTACCCCTGAGAACAAAGGGCCTGATATGGTCTTGTGAAGAGAGAATTCCCGACACAGAAGACCCCAATAAATTCTTTATTTCTAATTCAATGGAGATAAGATCATGTTTCATAGCCAAGGATTTATTGTGAATCCATACTTTTACCTTTCTTTTTAACAACCAGAGCTTCTACGAGAGAGCATCCATCTCATCCGAATGTTCACCAAGAATCAGACTAGTCCATTCTGCTTTGACCATCCTAGAAAAATCTTCGTCTGACTGTCATGCATGATTGAACTTGAAAGGAAAATTATAAATGTTTGGCTCCTCCATCCACTCCAAAAGAATCGGGTAGTGATCAGAAACCACAGAAGGGGAAGACCATACCCTATGCCGAGGGAGCAGGTCAATCAAGCTCGAGGAGAGTACGAATCTATCAAGTCTTTTATAGATGCCCTCCTCCCCAGTCCTACCATTTCTCCAAGTAGGCCCTGCACAAGAAGGTGCAATATCCACCAGATTGAAATCAGTAAAGAGTTGAGTGAAGTATGACCCAAGGGGATCGATCTGGGCTTTACTTCCCCAAATTTCAGACGCATTAAGAGTAAGATTTAGATCCCCAGCGAGGATCAGATTGGGTAAGGAAAGGAGACCACCCCGAGCATCCGCGTTCCAAAAAACATCACGGTGGAGGTAGGGGCCGTAACATTTCAAAATGGAGAGGGATAAATGAGTGCTCCTGAAGCGAGCCTTTAGAAGGATTCCCTCCAAAGTTTTATAAGCCTTGCACCACACCCTAAGGGGGTTCCATCCCGAGAGGCCCTTGGAACTGATGGCACAAAACTCCCATCCAGGACGGATCTTAGAGAATGCTAAAAGAGAAGGATAAGTGTTGCTCATGTTTTCTTGAAGGAGAATGATGTCAGGAGAGATAGACACAAGAAGTGGTGGAGGCTCTTTTGTTTGGCCGAGCCACTCATGCCCTGAACATTGAGAGAGAGAATTTTCATTAAGAACCACTAGTAATGGGTGACAAAGCTCTAAGAACCCGAGGAGAGGAGGTGGACGAGTTCCTCGCCGCATTTTTTAATCTGGTGAACAAAGGAGTGTAGGATTGAGCCCCTGGGACATTGTCCAACACTGGATTAGGAGCTTTCTTCTTCTTGTGAATAGTTACGTTTTCAAAACGTATGGAATCCAGCGGAAGGACAGAGGGCAAGTTAGGAGTTTTTGTAGAGAAAATCTCCAACGTCTTTTGAAGAGAAGGATCAGCAAAAGAAGAAGATGAGACAGGACTGCGAGGAGGGGAATTAATGACAAGAGAGCCTACTCTCGCCAAAGGAGGGAAATTGTTTGCTGAAAAAATAGAACCTGACTCGGTAGTAGTAAGAGGAGCAAGATCAGAAGAAGGAGGGTTTGATGACTGTAATAAGGATGGATCATCAGAGGAGACAAAGGTGGTCTTGAACACTGAGGTAGTTCAAGAATCAAAAGGCTCAATGCCCACACTAGACGAAGGGAGAGAGATGTTCCCCCCCAAATTATCCAAAAGCATAAGTTCCTAATCAAACACATCTCCAAAAAATGAGCAAGCATGAGAGTAAATACCTTTTGACAGAGGATCTTGAGTCAAAGAGGGGTGTTCGTTCGGAATACACTCCGAGCTAGAAGGAGCCAACTGCCGCACAGAAGGAGAGAGCCGTGAACTCGAACTTACAGTACCATGGAGTAAAACCAGACATTCCCTTCTCAAGTGACCCACATCCCTGCACCTACTGCAATGAAATGGAATGTTGAGGTAATCCAAGCGCTGAGTGAACAGTCGGTCAAGACATAGGATTTCAATTTCCGCAGGGAGACCATCTGTGATATCCAATTCGACCAAAATCTTTGCCATGCTCTTATCATAAGAGTGCATAAAGTCATCCTCCACAGTGACAAAATGACCAATGGTATTGGCTATGCCCTCCAAGAAACCCAGGCTCCACGATGGAAAGGGAAGAGCAAGGAGCAAGACCCACAAATGCCTTTTCCTAACCCTCTCCTGAAGGGGGTTAAAATGTGTGTGCCAGTGACTGAGGACCAGAGAACCAGCTCCAATTCTCCAGAGCGAATCTAGAATGGCTAATGCATGTGCGTCCTCCAGGAAAACAAACACCAACCATCCCTTTGCAAGCAGACTGATCATGGGCACATAGGTGAGGAGGGGCTTCCAGTTTTCAGTAGCCCAAGCTATCCACTCTTTCTTCCCCATATGACAGTACTCCAGTCTGCCGATAAGAGCCCTCGAACACAGAGCCTCAACACGTTCCATGTAAATGTCATGCCCTAGCACATGCTTGATTTTCCCCTCATGCACTTTATGTGCTTTTGCTTTCCTCCTTCTCCGAGAGCGTGTATGGGTTGACTGAGGCCCTCCCGCACAGAGGGGCAAACCACCAATCGTTCCATCCACCAACATAGGGAAGCAAAAAGAGACAGAGCCCGACAACAAAGTCCAACACCAAAAGTCAACAGACACAAGAAACCGAGGATGGTACAGACCAAACCCTAAAGGGTAAGGGGCCCAAATAAGAAATAAAAAAAACAGCACACAAGACGGGCCAGATAATACGAAAGCAAGAAGGACCAGCCCTGTAACCGGGTGAATCAGTGAAAAGAACCCAAAATAATACTTCAAAAACAATGTCCTGACAAGAAGGAGTCACAACAGAAACCGAAAGAAAAGGGTCAACTCCCTAGAGAAGGAAGAAAGTAAAACCCTGCCCCGCAAATGAGAAGGTACAATACTCAAGTGCTACACCGAGAAAAAAACCCAAATGCCAGAGTCAACCCCACGTATCCCAGGGACCCTCGAAGGTGGCGCAAACCAACAAGCGACGTAAACAAAATAACCACCACCCCTGAAGAACGTAAAACAGAAATGCCCCACAACCCCACACAGTTCGACTTCCATCAAGAGTCAAAGGCCAAGCTGATATTCATTACAATTTCCCACTTTTTGTACACTGGTTGGTTCTAGTCCCCCGCGTAGGGGGAGGAACTCCAATGGCTTGGTGTCGTACTGGTGGAGGGAAGGACGACAACAGAAAACCTGAGACCCACAGGAAAATGAAGAAAATCCAACACCAACCTAGAAAGAGACGGAGCATCAGCCAAAGAAACAATCCCTAAGGAAGGTCGAGCCTAGCACCGGCGCCACCCTGAGAAAAATAACCCATCATAGCCCACACGGGAACAAACCAAATATAAAGAAAAGAAAAGCTAAACCTGAAAGGATAGCCGCAGGTTCCAGAATAAAACCATCTTTGTGAATCAGGGAAGAATCCAGTCATTGTAACGAGGACGTGAAGCGCAGAGAGGACGGAGAGAAGACATAAAGAGAAAGCAAAGAGCCAGGCACACAGACTGATGAACCCTAGCCTCCATCGTTCTGCTCACATGACCTTCACCCACCTTTCACCTAATTCTACCTAACAAGCAAAGGTCTTTACACCCACCATTCCCATATAGTCTTTCACGCGTCAAAAGTAAGTTTTTGTGGTTTCCTTAACTATATTAAAATGCTTTCAGACATAGACGGACGATAATTCCAAAGTTGGATAACGTCAAAATCAGACCCAATGGCGATAGATACACCTCATTTTATGTCTGTTTGACTTCCTCATCCCTCCAAACTTAACATAACAACCATATCTAAGTAAACTAGTATAAAGATTATGGTTAAGAGTGTGTGTTTCCTCTTAGGAGGTCACGGGTTCAAATCCAGAGGGGGGTAGTGTATGTACACCTCTGTAGACTTTAGCAGTTAAATCGCTGCGCAGAGGGGGGNAAAACAAAGGGGTCTCATACACCAATTTGGTGTCTTGCTTGGCGGTGACCTTAAAAATAGATTATTATTTATTATTATTATTATAATGTCTTTTTTTTTAAGAATTAGGTTGCCTCGCTTTTATTTTGTACGATTCTAACCACAATAAAGTGATTCATTATAAAGCTTACAAAGGCCTTCTTAATTTTATGGAAGAATTGGTTGCCATCTACTTTTTTTGGTGCGATCGCGAAACGACCCTTAACTCGACCTATGAGTTCAGGGAATAAAACATTCATTTTCTCTTTCCAAAATTATATTGGCATAGGTAAGATTTACACGTTATTTTGGGTTATATTGTAATCAAAAGGTTATAGTCGACTATTTATAAACATTTTGCAGTAAAGTATTTAATGCTCTATATGTTCGGGTGCACATAGTTTCATCTAAAATAATGTTAAGTTCATTGACGTGCACCCAACATACAAACTATTAAATACTCTACTAGTGTACATATTTTTATCATAGTTAACTTATTGGTTCGTGAGTACCTTTACATATAAAGATTCGTGAGTATGGAAAAGAAATTTGGATTTTAAACCATTCCATTTAATTAAGTGGCATCATCCTCGTTGATTGGTTGGATTGCCGCTCACAATTAATTCCTAAGCAACACATTTTGGTGGGGCAAACCAATGTTGGAATAATGTGCTCATTAAGTAATATATAATGAATATTTTCTTTGCTTTGATTAATCAAATTCTTAGTATTTACAAAGGAATATAAAACATTAATTTTAATCGTAATTCTAAATAATGATCCAATTGTGTTCTGCACAAGAAAGTAGTTATGATAATTGTTAGTTTGTGGTCGATTTTCTATGGACATCGTTACCGCGGTCTTCACTCTTAAAAAAGTGTTAATGTATTTTTACTCTTTTGGACATAGCTAACCCAACCCTCAACCTTATACCATGTGATTCTATTTTTTATTTTTTTCAAAATAAAAATAAACATTTTTTTATGATCTTTCATAGATATAAATACTTTATTATATTTAGAATAACATTTACATAGCCCAAGGTCTATAATCACTTTAACCCCCAAAAGGACATAAATAAAGATTCTTCCAATTACAATTATCCGTAAGCATTTCTATATTTTTCTATGCTTAAAGACTTAAAAAATACATTAAGTACTTTCCCGAAGAAATGGGTTCTTAAACATTTAAGGCTTTGATCATTTTTTTTTCAGAAAGAAAAAAGCATGTCCCTGTTATTCATATTGGATCAAAGGGCATCTACTGGGCCCACCCAATAATTGGGCTACAATCAAAGAGCATACAGAAGAAAAGGCCTACAGCCTGACATCGAGAAGAGACACATCTCAAGTGGTTCTGCAAGGGAGAGGGCACAGTGCTAAACCAATATATGATACCCATCAGTAATAAATGTTGTCCATTCCACCCATATCTACCGTGTACAAAAAGAGCAGCGGAGCTGCAATCTAAAGGAGCCAACTCCAAACTAAAACGAAACAAGGTGCAATATGAAAATATGGAATACATGCTCCCTCAACAGCTTAGATGAGCTTGAGAGTATCCTGAGTGATCAAAAGATCATCAAAAAATTTATGGAAAGTGCACATACCCAGAGCCAAAGAAAGAGCAAATTTAGAAAGACGGTCTGCGAGCTTATTATGTTCACGGTAGATATGACTAAATGACAGTTCTAGAAAGTGAGAGAAGAGCTTTCTAGTTTCCCTACACCAGTAGTGCAGCTCAGAAGGAGAGAGGGAAGCATTACCCTTTGCCCAGTTTATGATGACTAAAGAGTCACCAAAAACCCTGAGGTTGGGAATCCCCATCATTTGGGTAATATGCAGAAGGGCCCAAAGCCCAACCAGTTCTGCTTTAATATTGGTGCACTGTCCCATCCCCACAGCAAACTCAAAGGAGTGAGTCTCATTCAAGTACAAGCAGATACCAACTCCTCCAATATTATTGGCTAATGCTCCATCGAAAAAACCACAAGGATATACAAGGCTAGGTCCAGGTCCCAATACTCTGGTTTTCTTTCTCTTCTTAACAGGAGGACCATAAATCTGTGTGAGATACCCAGTCTGTTGAATAATACTGAGGATGGATACCTTTCTCCCTTCAAATATACAGAGATTCCTAGCTTTCCATATGATCCACATGATGAAAAAGGGAAGATAGCAACCGACAAAGTGCTCTGAAAATCTGTCAGCCCATGAAACTAAAAAATCCCTGAGATTATCATTCTGAACAATGGGTGTAATATGGAATTGATCACATAAAAGATTGAGCACATTCTTCCATATGGGACAGTCAAGGAATAAATGTCGGATATTTTCTTCATTTGCATAACAAAGAAAGCAAATACTCAGCCCGGTCCACCCCTGCTTCTGTAGATTATCCCATGTGAGCACTTTGTTCGATAATGCCAGCCATATAAAACAACAAATCTTCCTGGGTATAGTGCCATTCCATATAAGGTCGAACCGTCTGCATCCCACCGGAGGGTTTGATGAAAGAACGATAGAATTGTATACCAAATTAGCAGTGACAAAGCCTTTCTGTTTATTGAATGCCCAAATAAGAGAGTCAGCTCTAGTGTGGAGACGAATACCACCCAGGTCCAATGCCTTCGTTAAGGAATCCCATCCAGATTTCCATGAGCCTGTAATACACAGATCCTCAGAACTATACCAGTAATGAGGAGACCCAGCAAGGGTGTTACGAGCACGAGCGAGTGTATTAATCTCCATATCATCTAAAAAATCAAGCAGCCCCGAAGGCAGAGTGCCAGGATGTGATGCACCCACTATAGGATCAATACCAAGCAGAATGTTTTCTCCATTGCCAACCTGCCATGAAAGATCACGGCCCAGCCAAGGAAGTGTTTGTAAAAATCCCTCCAGATAATCGAGACACCACGAGAGGGAAAGTTCTTGCCTCGGAGCCATTCCACAACCGTGGAATTCTTTAGATATTTGTTCATAATCACCTGATGCCATAAACCATGACCTTGAAGTACCATCCAAAAAAATTTGAGTCTTAAAGCAATGTGGAACCAGTGCAAATGCTTGATACCCCAACCCCCATTCTTTTTAGGCCAAGAAAGGAGCTTCCAATTAGACAGATGATACCTATGTTTATTGTCCGAAGAGCCCCATAAGAAATCAAATGTAATACTTCTGAGCTTATTAATAACCGAGATTGGAATGGGGTAAAGACCAAACCAGTAGACAGGAATACTAGTAAGCACAGCCTATACTAGGATCAGCGCAGATAGCATGGTTGATTAAAAAATCAATAAAGAGGGGAAACAAAATCTAGAAGGGGATTATTGAGAAGAACCTAACATTTATTTATCTCTTAAGGCTTTGATCATTAAAACATAATAGACAACTTGGGAAGATAGCATGGTTGATTAAAAAATCAATAAAGAGGGGAAACAAAATCTGGAAGGGGATTATTGAGAAGAACCTAACATTTCTTTATCTCTTATACATTTCGAAAGTAACATAAGAAACAAAATTCTATTCTATTATTTGTCCTTGGATTTGGGTTATTTAGAAGAAACTAACATTTCTTTATCTCTTATAAATTTCAAAATCAAAAGCAACATAAGAAAATTATATTCTATTATTTGTCCAAACATTTTGTTATCTCTTATACATTTCAAAAGTAACATAAGAAACAAAATTCAGAAGAACTTAACATTTCTTTATCTCTTATACATTTCAAAAGTAACATAAGAAAATTCTATTTTATTATTTGTTCTTGGATTTTCTACATATTTGAAAAAAATGAAAAAAAAAACTAGTGTTCATCACAAATGCCTTGAGTTCTTTCAAAAGTGTTATAAAAAAAACTTGAAGTGCTATTTTTGTTAATCTTTGGAGCTTTTGGAATTTTTTATGCTTTTATTTTCTTCAATTTACATGATCTACCTTAGGTATACTTAGCTAATTTGATGAGCTATTTGAAAAGGTGTAATAACTTTATCCTAAAAGATCAAAACAACTACAAAGTTTTGCACTCTCCTCACCTCAGTTCAAATCTCCAATGAAACATTGACTTATTGTGATTAGGCTAGAAGAATAGGTACATCTTGAATAAGATCTCATTTGAGTGTGTATTTAGACATGTAGATCTTTGCTAGATCATAAATTTCCTTTTAAACATTAACTTATGAATTCATAATAATAACTTAAAAACTATAATGGCAATGGACTATAACATATTTTAGAATTATGTGTGATTACCAGAGTCCTTAGTGCTCTTCAAAATTATAATGTAATCAATCATATTCTAAAAGGAAGAATTATTAGATTCCCAGAAAATGATGAAGGCATTTCGACAAGTTATTTTCACGAGGTTACAAAAGACGGGTTATGTGGAGCAAGAATGATTCTAAATATCAAGAAGCATCATCTGATTCACCTCAAGATGGAAGTAGGGAAAGGTAGCAATACCTGGGCAAATTTTATGGCATTTTGGGGCTTATTGTGGTTTTTAAGAAAAAGAGATATTTTTCAGATCAAAATATATGGTGATTCTAAGGTTGCAATTGATTGGGCCAATGGTGTTTATTAGATGCACACTTTACAGTTGGAGCAATGTTTGATTAGTAATCGTTCTTTGATAGTAGAATTCTCAGAGATTTCTTTTGAGCATGTCTATCGGGAGATTAATACTCAAGTGAATTTCCTTTCCAAGAAGGCAATTTGATGCCAGGTTCCCTTGTATGCAGTCTCTAAATTGACTGTCGCATGATTTGGTATGGTTCTAACATTAGAAGAACTGCTAAATTAACCAACCCAGTCAAAACCCAGACAACACTCTATGAAAGAGCGGACTTCAATTCTGCATAAACTGGATTCCATAAACATTTCGCATCCATCCTTCTCTGTTAATCGCCTGTCTAGTTCAATGTGTGGAATCCTTCCTAAGCATTGGATCTTGATCCACCCAAATCAATAGTGGACTCCAAAATACTATAGAGCGGATTGCATTAAAATTATGCTTCCAACCTCTCCTCTTAACTTCCTTGCTAGTTGGATCAGTGGAATCGCTGATGATAGTCAGATCTAGATCGATGGTGGACTCCAAATTTCATAGGGTGAATTTTATTCAAATTTCGTGCACATGAAAACTTTCTTCAGCCGTGCTAGTTCTCCCATCAAAATCGATGTGCATCATCGATCTTCTCCAAGATCGATCTCAACCATCGATTAGTGAGGTACTTTTCAACGATCATATCTGATTTCGCGAATTTGATGCCCTTTTAACTTTCGCGCTCTTTCACCAAAGAAATGACCCTTGACTGTTGATCTTCTGTCAACTCAAATCTCTACCACACTATCTGTATTCATGCAGACAATTTAGTTTAGGAAAGGTTGAGTTATCTCAGGCATAACTTCAACTTGTGAAACCCATCTTTAGTCGTGGATTTTCTTCTACCATGATCTCGACCATCCAAGCCTTCATAGACTTAAACCTCATTTATCATCGATCCTTGCAATGATCGATCTGCAGATCTAGAACCCTGCAATAAGTTTACTATAAACACATTTCATTCATGAAATCCTCAATGGATTGTTCACCTAACTCTCATTTGATTGATCAAAGAATCGATCAATCGATCTCTGTTTCTCTCCCTCTCTGAAGCCTTGATTTCACACACATGCTTGGTAATTATTAACAGAGATTTAATCAAGCATTCATACATATGCTTATGAAATCATTCATTCAAACAAAGTTATGATTTCACCCAAAGATTTATGCCGAAATAGGCTTTTTCATTCACACACTGAAACTGTACATACAAAATTGTTTCATAACTTGTGTTCTGATCTCCTTGGGCCTGATACATCTTCAATTGGCCTCTTCTTTGATTCCTACATGCCCTATTGACCTCTGTATCTATGTCCCTACTTCTCCTATCCTCTCTGTCTTCTATTATTCTATCTTGTTCTATGACTTATAGGCTTACATATTTATACAACAGGATTCATGAACCATTCTGGTTTAGATCCTCAATACTCTCAACAGCATGCTAACCAATTCAAACTCGCAAGCCTATCCTATGACTCACTACCATTAATTGAGGGTTATATTTAAATGATTTATCAATGACTCGTCACTCACCTAGTGACTCAACCAATGACTCACCATCTATCTAGAATCACATAAAAACATAAGTTTAATTACAATGGGATAGTTCCAAGACCATCAATTCAGAATTGAAGACCCCTTCTAGGCTTGATCAAACATTGAGCTTGAAATTCAAATGGAGAGCAGGATGCTCCTGCATCAGACTCCCTAAGAAGAAAGAAATATGACCTCCTAGTCATAACCTCTCATCTTCAGTATGCCTAGATCCCAAACCTTGTTCTGTAGCCAATCATCATGTTCTTTTGTCTTTGTCATCTTTAGTTCTCCTGGTTTCCAAATTTTCTATTGCAATGCTCCACTAGCTTTGCTTCTGTAATCTTCTTCTTTCATCTGTCTCCTGCCATTGTTTTTTGTATTTTCTCTGCTGATGCAAATCTTCATTCTTTCCTCGTGCCTTCTCAAAGACACTTTCACCATCAGCATCCTTAGTTCTTCAATATCCATGTCCAGTCTATCCTTTGGCTGGTACACCTGCATCTTCTGAAACTGATGTTGTTCTCTTGACTCTTTTCTTCTATCCATTAAATTATAAAATAATTTAGTGTTTTTAACTGATACCTGCTCTTTTCCAATGCTATAGTCAAACATCAAGAAGTCATCTTTATCAACCCTTGGATTGATCAACCAATATTCTAACATTTCTAACTCTTCATCATATTTTCTGAAGTAAGAAATATTTTATTCGTCTTCATTAGTCAACTCTACAACAACAATTTCTTTTATATACTGATCACCCTTTTGAGACAATATAGTCTCTTCATGTTTCATGACATATTTCTTCCCCTGTCTGTCAGCAACACTACTATCCAAATATGCAAGTGTCCTCTTTTGTTTATCTCCACGAGACCATGTCATCTCATCCTTTAATCCCAGAACAAACTTATGGCTTTGGTCCATGTCTAGAATATATGGATACTCTCCTTCTTCTTATTTTACCTCTGGGATAACATCACATGTTATTCCTGCAGTTATACACAATTCATTAATTTCAAAAATATTGAGACTTTTATCTCCCATTGACCCTCTTATCAGCATATTATTTTGTTGATCTGAACTCTCCCAAGAGTTCACAAGACTTTTAGCTAGTCCCTCTCCTGCACCATCTTTTTCCAAGATGATTTTATAGTGAACATATTTTTCAGTCAATGGTCCAATTCTGATCTTTCCTTTCTTCCCAACAACATCCATCCTATGCTTCACAACCTGCATAGACACATCATTTAAGTGTTCTTTAATACCTGCAGTCATACACCAATAATTAGTTTCAAAAACATGAGACTCTGAAGTCCCCGTTGATATTTCCTCTGACATCCCCCTGTTGTGTTGGTATGAACACAACATCATATCCCTTTCACCATCACCTATTTCTTCAGTAGTCTAACTATAGGCTACATAAAGTCTTCATAGGTTACCAATTCATTTCTTGTTACAACACAATGATGTTCTGCTACCATATCTTCTTTTTCTTCAGACTTCATGACAGTCCAAGGAGACTCTTTAACTTTTTCCTTCATCAGAATGTAATTCTAATTTTTCCATGTAGAAATGTCTTTACACATTTCTTTTTCTTCCTTCATCTTTATATCATCTTCAATTGACTGTGTTCATCCACTAAGAAACTCGTCAATGAGTTCCTTATGCTACAATACTTCAGACCTTTCTTCATTTGAGAGACTTTCTTCATCATATTTGACTTCATCAGATTTTAAGACAATTTCAAAAGACTGCTTATCATCTACAGCAAAACCTATAATCACAAACAAATCATTGGTCTCAAAAACATAAGACCTTTTGGTCTCATTCGGCCTCACAGTTATTTCCTCCATAAGTTGATATGTATTCCTTACATAATTCATGATACTCTCGATTGGTCTCTCTTTTTCTACTTCATCATCTTCTCCAAGCAAAGGACCCTATTCAGGTTCACAATATAAAACCTCCATATCAAATTCAACTTGTCTGAGTTCTTTCTTCAATCCAGTAAACATCTTTTACTGTAGTTTCACCTGTAGTGAATGCCATGTTACCTCCCTTTTCATGAAAAACCATACCTATGGTTCTCTTCTTCAACAATAGCTTGCATATGTTTCTCAAAGCACAAAATGAATCTTGCTAAATCTAGCAATTCCTTGCTACATCCTGCTCGACTCTCTTTCTTCTTTAAGTTCTGCTGTGACTTTTCTATGAACCCCTACAATGACCTTCAGTAGTCATTTTTCTATCTCCTTCTCCTCTTTTGTGAACTTCATCATGTTCACTTATGGACTGTAACTAAGCCTTCACCTTCAACAAGTATCCATACTTTTCTACTATACCTCAACAAGCTATCTCTCCTTGAGCTTATCCTTTTTGTATCTCTTGTCCTCTCACTAGAACCTTTTGAGCATCTCCTTTGCTCTTCTTGGATTCTGCAAGTCCACTCCTCTTTCGAGAACATGCACTAGTCCTCTCTTGTCCAACCTCTGTTGGATTTATTAGGTCCTGCTACTGCTTCATGTTTCCTCTTCTTAAGAACTTATCTGTTCTTTGCTGCTGTCAAATATTTCCTAATAGATTCATATAACCATAGTCAAAATACAAACATCAAACAATCCATACCTTCATACTTTTCGCTTGTACAGTTGGCTAAAAATATCTCTATTTCTATCTTCAAAGATCTTCTTCATCAGGAACAAACTTGTTCTCTCACAATTATCCAAGATACATGTTATCTAGAACATGAGCTTCATATCACCAGGATAAACATCATATCAATTGCATATAAGATTTGTACCAAGACCTTATCATTCTTCTTCATCAAGAACAAAATTGTTCTTGAACACAACTCTCTCAGTTGTTACCGTTGCAATCTTTCGTTGCTAGCTGCAATCTGTCATCAATCATAAATTATCATAAAATAATAATCTCATACATTCAAATATTATCTTCCTGATCTTTTTCATCTGCACTCTCCTGTGGCGAACATCAATTTAAACCACACATCCTCTGTCTACAATCAATTCTAAATACTCTCACTTGAGTAACCCTGTCAACACAATTTTTAGTCTTCAATTTTTAAAATGAATTGAAATCAAAAATTTGATTTACCTCTTGGCTCTGATACCACTCTAATTCCAGGTTCCCCTATATGCAGTCTCTAGATCTATTGTCACATGATTTAGTCTAGTTCTAACCTTAGCAGAACCACTAAATTAACCAATCCAGCCAAATCCCACACAACGCTCTATGAAAGAGCGGATTTCAATTCTATGTAAACTAGATTTCATAAACATTTTGCATCCAACCTTCTGTGTTAATCACCTCGCTAGTTCAACGGGCGGAATCCTTCCTAAGCATTGGATCTTGATCCACCCAAATCAACGACGGACTCCAAAATACTATAGAGCGGATTGCATTAAAATTCTACTTCCATCCTCTCCTCTTAACTGCCTTGCTAGTTGGATCAGCAAAATTGCTGATCACTTTCATATCTAGATTGATGGTGGACTCCAAATGTCACAGGGTGAATTTTATTCAAATTTCACACACATGAAAAATTTCTTCAACCGTGCTAGTTCTTCCATCGAAATTGTTATGCACCATCGATTTCTCCAAGATCAATCTTAGTCGTCGATCAGTGAGGTACTTTTCCACGATCACCTCTAATTTCATGAATTCGACGCCCTTTTAACTTTCGCGCTCTTTCACCAACGAAATGACCCTTGACCGATATTCTGTCAACTCAAATCTCTACGACATGATTTGTATTCATGCAGACGATTTAGTTTAGTCAAGGTCGAGTTATCTTAGGCATAACATCAACTTGTGAAACCCATCTTCAGCCATGGATTTTCTTCTAACACGATCTCGATCGTCCAAGCCTTCATAGACTTAAACCTAATTTATCATCAATCCTTGCAGTGCTCGATTCGCAGATCTAAAACCCTGCAATAAGGTTACTCTGCACACATTTCATTCATGAAATCCTCAATGGATTGTTCACCTAACTCTCATTTGATTGATCAAAGAATCGATCAATCCATCTTTGTTTCTCTCCCTTTCAGAAGCCGTGAATTCACACACATGCTTGGTAATTATTAACAGATATTTAATCAAGCATTCATACATATTCTTATGAAATCATTCATTCAAACAAAGTTATGATTTCACCCAAAGATTTATGCCAAAATAGGCTTTTTCATTCACACACTGAAACTGTACATACAAAATTGTTTCATAACATGTGTTCTGATCTCCTTAGGCCTGATACATCTTCACTTGGCCTCTTCTCTGATTCCTACATGCCCTATTGACCTCTGTATCTATGTCCCTACTTATCCTATCCTCGCTGTCTTCTATTCTTCTGTCTTGTTCTATGCCTTGTAGGCTTACATATTTATACAACAGGATTCATCAACCATTCTGGTTCAGATCCTCAATACTCTCAACAAAATCCTAACCAATTCAAACTCTCAAACCTATCCTATGACTTGCTACCATTAATTGAGGGTTTTGTTTACATGACTTATCACTCACCTAGTGACTCAACCAATCACTCGCCATCTATCTAGAATCACATAAAAACATAGGTTTAATTACAAGGTGATAGTTCAAAGACCATCAATTCATAAATGAAGACCCCTTCTAGGCCTGATTAAACATTGAGCCTGAAATTTGAATGGAGAGTAGGATGCTCCTACATCACAATTGATCCAATGGATGGACTTATCTTTTTCAATGAATTTATGTGAGATGTGTTGGTTGACTCCGACTCATTTCTCATTTTTTAGTAGTGTTTAGTTGGTTGATGTAGTTTTTTTTTTAATATTTTGGTTATTCTTTACATTGTAACTATGCTAAGTTTTTAGTGGTGAAGGCATTTTTTATAGGCACTTGTTGTATTAGGTATTGCTATCTGATGGTAGTCTCTTGGTAGGTTGGATTGGATTGATTGTTGACATTATGTAACTTTGATTTCTATTCAAATATCAAGTTACTGCTTTTAAGTCTGTAGGTTTATATTCATAGATCTAAGTTGTGGATGATACAGAATATTAATGTTAGTATTTTAGGTTTTATATATTTTTAATTAGAAAAATATTAGTTTTATATTATTTATTTATTTAAATAAAATGAAAATATTCATAGATCTAAGTTGTGGATGGTATAGAATAGTTAAGGTTGGTATTTTAGGTTTTGTATTTTTTGAATTAGAAAAATAATTGTTTTATGTTTTTTATTAATATAAAATATATATAGATTTAAAATTATTTTTAATTAATTAAAAAAATTAAATAACTTTATTTTCAATAATTAAAAATAACCAATCAACTTTTATATTTACAGATATTAAACAGTAATAAATATTTTATTTTATGTTAATTTAACAAGTAAATCATAATATATTTAGATAATATATTAAAACTTATATAACCTATAATAATAATTACTTTAAAATTCAAACAAATTTAATGTTAAAAACATCTAGTATAAGTAAAGATTTATACATAGATAATTTACACCAATTACTTCACAATTCAGATGAATCTAATGTCACAAACATAAGATTAGAGGTTAAATAAGATTATTGTGAATGGTGATTGGCATCATCCACCACTGCCTTTATGGGGATCTTCTTCCCTGACATATTAGTACCAGGCTCACAATAACGGTGTATCAACTCCTCAGTGGTCACATCCCCTCCTCGGGAACTAGTCAATGAAACAAGAGCACCTTGCCTAGACAAACCCATCAAAAAGTAGATATCTTTGACCTCTATGGTCAAAACATGGGCTCCCACTTCAAAATATTGCTGCTCAGGGTTCCACATGCGCAGTATATGCTCTAGTAGGCGCTCATGAGATATCATACTCGGTGTGTGGAAGAATTTCAAGAGGCCACAGTCTCTTAAAGCAGCAATGCACCCTACATTCCTCTCAACTAGGGCATCATCATCATCATGCTACCGTTCTTTCCATATAACCATTTTGGACCGGATAAAACCTTCCAAAAACAACAAATGAGCTAGTCAAAACCATATTCAACAATCAAAATCATCAAAAAAAAATTCTTTTGGATTTCCCACTTGGTTTTCCAACCTCACGGCCGGCACCGCCTATCCTCCATGTACACATAGCGGTGGCACCGCCTGAGGGAAATTGAACAAGCATGGTTTTTATCGGGAACTGCCTGTCCCATAAGGGGTAGGAGCAATGCCCACATTTTGGATTTAGGGCTTGTTCAAATACCCTAGAAATATGAGCCAAACAAAAATTGGACACAATTAAATGAAAGGACAGGGTTTTAGCATTTACCTGGCTTTGACGGTGCTCGAAACGGATGGTCGATGCTCCTGGAATCTCCAGTTGAAGATCGGGCTCCAAAAGTCTCCCCAACACTCTCACAAATTGGTAAATAGTAAAATTACTTGTTTTTACTATTCAATTGGCTTTTAAATGTATTTTTAGGACTTTTCACATTATTATTAACCTTTTAAATCATTTTGATATGAAAAACACCTTTTAATATAGTTTATAAAGTCATTTTATTCGAATGTTCATGTGGCTAATGGACTTTTTGAGTCTTGCAGGGATGTAGAGATAAATAGTAGTGTCTATGGAGGAGTTTGTTTTTTACTTTTTCGTAATACCAGAAAACGGAAAAAGTCCCCAAGCGTTTGTTTCGACACTTTGGTCACGCTCTTAGAACTCAGTATAAAAGTTTTGAGTCTTTTTTCGATTCCTTTTAGGCTCGTAAAAACTTCTTGTCGTGAAAAAGAAACCTAATGGATTCTACTTTAAACTCTTTTCGGACTCCCTAAATATGAAAATATTGTCGAGTACTTGTTTTCTTCATACTCGTGAAAGTATTTGAAGAGTTGTCTCTTCGATGGTAGATTATCTCTTTTTCGGTTCAAATAGACTATTTACCAAAAAGGAACACTCCCGCCAATCATGACTGGAAGAGTTCTCTGGGGTATTATTTTATACTTTTTCGGGCCCTAGAGACTAAATCATACGAAAAAGGGCCCTTTGCAGTTTTCTTTCGTCTTCATTCAGACTCGCTAAACATGAACGATATCGAGTTAGCTTTCATTCGACTCGTTAAACCAAACACTGAGAGACCCGTTCAAGGGACGAACCCATCCTTTATCAGGTTCGTGAAATATATGAGAATGGACTTATCTTCGGACGAGCTAAAACGAGTGTTTGTTACCCTCTTTGGAATCATAAAAATGAAAAGAGGCACTCATCAATCATGGTGGGGAAATTAAGGGAAGGGAATCATTTTGCAAATCAATGGCAGTTGTTTTTCACCTTTGAACATGGCACTTGTCTACATATCGTTCAGTCAATTGGGTATTCAGCTAACTTACAAGTCGATCCACTTTCATGATTCATGTCACCCCATTGATTTTTTCAAGAGAATGCATTGTCCACAGTTGTATTTTGTGTTCGAATATTTCATTCATGCTGCCAAGTCTTGTGTCATGCCACCCAATGTTCAAAGGAAAAAGGAAGTTCACCTCTGTAGTTAAAACAACTTTTGTGTCAGTACTTTTGAGTCAGTCCTATCGTTACTTTATCTACAACATTCCAGAACTTTGTTTCGAGTTCTGTGTCGTTGATGTGGGGTTCATCATGGCCCTCCTTTGACGAGACTATTCCCATCGACATCAGCTCATTATCCAGAAAATTGTCTTAGAAACAAGTTTAACACCTTGAGATCTGTATGCCTCAATGACAGATTCTCTCGCTCTCGACATAGGTTCACATCATTGACCATTGATCAAGAGATTCGATTGGGTGTTCGACATCAAAACATCTATTCACACTTAGCATATTGTACTAGGGTACCTTGGGAATCATTGACATCAATGGTGATATCCCTCGGACTTGTTAACGGTTCACATCATTGGCCTGTAATCAAGTGGTTTCTACCATGTTTGACTTCAGAACATTGTAATCACATGGATAGAATTGTACTTTGTGGAAGACGAGATGAAGACCCTGGGTACTTGTTAAGCACTCATAGCTTTCTCCCTAGGTTGCAATGGAGTATATTGTATGAAGTACCAACATGGATCCACATTTGTATGGTTGTTGCTATGCTCAAATTTGCGTCTGTATGACATAGATCTACGTTGTATGACTGGTAGCTATGTCCAAGTTTGAGTCCTCTATCACATGGATCTACATTGTATTCTAGTATCCATGTTTGTTAATCTCTCCCATGGATCTACCTTGTATTGGTCTGCAACCATGGTGAAGACACCTTTACTCATGAGTCAAAATTATTGATGTATTGCATATGCCTTGTTGATGTTGATTTCCGATCAAGCCGATTCTTGCCTCGTAGTGATAACTTTCTCTATCAAAGCTCTCACCTATCATATCCCTCTAGCCTCATGTTTTGGGGGGCATTCTGTTACATCTAAATCTTGTCACCAACATGTGATAAGACCCTAAACATCCATGTTTTCCCTCATTCACAAATCTTGAAGTGAAAACCTTGCTCCAAATGTCAAACTAGCACATAAAAACCAAGCACCACTTTTACCCTTAAGCTTAGGAGTGGTACCTTCTTCAGCACCGCCTGGGTTGTGTTGAAGACAGGAGGTGGCACTGCCTTTACTCTTTATTTGCGAAGCGGTTCTTCCCTAGCATCGCTCTGTCATTAAGGAGCAGGAGCGGTGCCCTTGGTAAAAAGTGAAAAAGAGAAGCTTCACGAAGCTTCTAGATCAAAAGCTTCGTGGCATGCCTTATCCCTATTCACCTGGGTCATTTGATCTCAATATCCATGCTTTGGGGATCTCATGTCCACCTCACCCACCAAAATATCAACCATCCCTGTCCATTTGATGCCTATATAAACATGCTCATACCCCATGGTTGAGGGGAGAGAGCAAAGTCATGCTGTCATTTTGACATTCTAGCCAGATCCATCAAGAGTGAGCATACAAGAGCAAGTTGGAACTATTGGGGATAAGACATCAGTTTTGTGGAGGAGTGCATCAACACTAAGGCACAGGTTGTAAACTCTTTCATCATTTATTAATGCAAAGTTGATTTTCTTTCCATATACTTGTAATGTGTAATATTTCATGTTTATTACTGGATTCCTTAGCCACCAATATAGATCTATAGATAATGTTCTGGTACTTTTGATCTTTTGTGTTTGATGTGTTTTTGCAGGTATCTCTTGGAAATATTTTGCCATAGGTGAAGGGTCACATCAATATCTAAATATCGTATTCCAGGTGTCTGTAGTTTCTAGGAGAATTCTATCAACCTTGTTGTGACTTATTTGTTCTGGATCTGAACCATTCAGACCAGAGGAACAACTTATGTCCGCAGAAGGTGCAAAATTCCTAACAACAAGGTACCAAGCAAGATAAGGGTGTGCACAAAATAACTATTGTACAATTTTTTTTTACATATCATACAACAAAATTTCGTGAGGCCTTAGTTCCTACGCAAAGTATTTCTTCATATAGAGACCATTTCTGATCTTCGACAAGGGTTCCACATCATAATTGACTAACTCATATGCACCTTTTTTCAATATTGTTTTGACGACAAGTGGGTCAAGCCATTTAGGTACAAATTTCCCTTTTCCTATTTTATCATTGTCTTGGTCATAAACCAAAACAAAATTTCCTTCTAAAAAGACTCGCAGATGGGATGCTTTGTCATATTGGGTTTTGACTATTTTCTTGTGTGATTCTATGTTTAATGAGGCCTCTCTTCTAGTTTCATCAAGAGAATGAAGGTGGAGGAGTCGTTCTTCTTCTATAGAAGTGTTAGGTAAGAGTTCGATAGCCAGTTTTAATGACAGGATCTCACATTCAATCGAAAACACAACTTCTTCTCCATAAACCAACTGGAAAGGAGTGAAACCAGACGTTGTTTTAGCCGAGGCGTGGTAATACCAGAGAGAAGAGAACAACATCATATGCTAGTTATTTTTTTCCTTATTAACCGTTCACTGCAACATGGTCTTCAAAACCTTGTTGATGGCTTCTACTTGATCATTGCATTAGGGATAATATGGTGAGGAAAAATCCTGCCGCAATCCTAACTTGGTCGTAAGTTCATCCATAAAGGAATTCCTAAAGTGGCTCCCGTTGTCTGTGACGATCTCTTTGGGTACACCGAACCTAGTTATCACATGATTGAATAAGAAATATGTTTCTTTTTTTGTCATGTTGTCAAATGTAGGAATTGCCTCATCCCACTTTGTAAAGTAGTCCACTGCTACTATGATGTAGTGGTGTCCATTAGATGAAGGTGGGTTAATTGTCATATAATCAATGGCCCATTTTGAAAATGGAACCACGGTTACTACAAGGTGTAATGGAGCGGGATGTGCATGCATTTTTCTTTTGTAAATATGGCATGGGTGACACTTTTTAATGGCATTGATGCAATCTTTGAAGATTGTGGGCCAAAAGTATCCTGCACACAATTTTTTCTGGGCGGTTTCCCACCGAAAAAATGACTGCCACATGCTCCTGCATGGAAATAATTCAATACCTACTTATCTTCTTCATGGACTAAACAACGTCTGAGAACTAATTATATTCCTCTATGGTATAAATAATCCCCAATAATGAGATATCTTCGTGGCAGGTATCGGATGCGATGTTGTTCAATGCTAGAAAACTGAACATCGATCCTTTGGGTTTGGAGATATGTAATTAATGTTCCATACCAAGGATCGGTAGTGGAAATGAGAAATAAATGTTTGTCTTCCAAAGACTCTTCTTTTATTATTTCCTCTTTATTGTCAGGTAACTCAAACACTAGTTCTGTAAATGTTAAAGACTTATTGGCTTTAGCGTTTATGAATTCGAGATCAAATTCTTGCAAAATTACTATCCATTTTGAATACTTTCCCCCGATGATTCGACGGGAAAAAAATGTGTCTCATGGGGTTCATTTTAGCCACTATAGTCGGTTTTCTTGGAAGTATATAATGTCTGAGTCTTTGGACAACATGAACTGCTTCCAGGGCTAGCTTCTCGACCTGGGAATATTTGAATTCAGGACCATCCGGGCCCTTACTAAGATAATATATGACATTTTCTCGAGATGAATCATCCTCTTCAACCAAAACCATCCCTAAAGTGGATTTGCTTGCCGCCAAATATAGAAAAAAAATTCTGGTATAGTCCGGGGGACTAAGCACTAGCATTGACACGAGGGTTTGTTTCGCAACATCAAATGAGTGTTGAGCTTGTTCATCCCATATGAACAATGCATCTTGTTTTAAAAGACGCATGAAACCTTTAGAAATTTTAGCATAATTAGCAATAAATCTTCTCAAGAATGTTGTTTTTCCTTGTAGGCTTTGAAGTTGTCTAATTGTTTTTGGCGAAGGCAACTACAATATTGCCTCAACCTTAAGGGGATCTCCTCGTATCCCATCCTTGGATACAATGAAACCAAGTAATCTCCCAAAATCCACGCAAAATATGCATTTATGTGGATTCGAACTAATGTTATACTATCGACATCGAAAGAAAACAACATGTAAATGTGCACAATGTTCAACTCTTCTCCTCAATTTGGTTGTCAAGTCATAAAGATAAACCTCAATGATTTTATTAATGTCATGAAATGCATATGACATGGCTCTTTCAAAAGTAGCCCCAACGTTTTTAAGTCCAAAACGCATTTTCTGATACACAAAAGTGCCCCATGGGAAAATGAAAGTCGTTTTGTGTTGGTCTTCTTTCTTAATCTGAATTTGGTAGCAATGGATTTCTTAGGATTTATCAGACGTAATTTTTGTCATATAGGTTTGACATTTTGATAGGTCTTTATCTCATGTTCGACAATGCTAGGATCAATTCCCGACATTTCTTCATATGACCAAGCGAAAACATCACGAAACTATTTAAATAAAGAAGTATATTGTGTGATTTCTTCTGGAGAAGATTTGGAACCTGTATTTATATTCTTGACAAGCCCAGCTTAATGGATATGTTGATAGGAATGGTTTTTGAAATGTTTTCCAAATTTCCTTTCGAAAGAACATTGTTTGTTTGGACGGGGCATTGGTACCTTTCCATATCATCATCAAGGTAAAAATTCTCATGTTTTACTTCTAAGGAATTTGGTTGATAAAGAAACGATTATCTATGATGCATGTCTTCCCATGGTCGTTTTGAGATATTCATGACTTCCATGATAGCTTCATCAAATGAAAAGGTTCGATCTAAGATGTCATTACAGTTAGGAGTATCGATAGCCCATACGGGTGATGTATTTGGATCATATTCCTCTAATGGAGAAGGATTTTGATCTGAGTCTGCTGAAGCATTTTGAATTGCTTGATATGATATTTCTATAGCAGACAATGGTGTACTACTCCCAGTTTCATCAAGTGTTTTTAATGTATTTCCTTTCCTTTACTGGTTTGAACCTGGATGTCTACTATCATGGTTCCATATGATGAAGTGGAACCCATCGTCGTATTGGATTTGGTAAAAACGGTTAATGGAAAGTGAACTTATGATGTGATGGTGAAAACTGGAGCAGTTTCAGGGGTAGATATTGGTGGAAGGATTGTGAAGGTTTCCATGAGGGAAGAGTCTTTGAACATCCCAACTCCCACATCTTGAATCACTACTTTTGAATTCTCCACAAAAGGTACATTTGAGTGGATACTGGTTTCATGTGTGCAGTAATATAACTGATTGATAGTAATGTTCTTCTCTTAATGGGGGAAACGAACTACTTGGAATACCGAAGACACTATTTCCTTCATTGCATGTATCCAACTACGTCCCAATAACATATTGTAATCTATGGGTGCATCCACTACCTCAACATCAACTTGAACTATTTTGCCTCCCAATTCAATTAGGTAAGTCATAATAAGTCCATGAGGTGGGAACGAGTGTCCATCAAATGCTTTAAGGAATTTGTTGGATGGTTTCAAAGTGGGTGATCCTAATCCTTTTTAACATCCTAAAGACATGACACAAGTGGAGGCTCCTTCGTCTATAATAGTTCGCAAAATATTCATCCCATGTAACAGCACATTGATTTGAAAAGCGATATGTGATGGAAGCCTACTTGTTAACTGTTCTAAATCAATGGTGATCAAACTAGTATCATTTGGGTCGACTGCACAAATGGAAGACAATAGTGGTTTTCTTTGAGTTGGACAACTTTGTAATACATCCAAGGCCGACATGGCACAAGGTGCTTGAGCTAAGTCTTCCACTATACTATAGTTTTGAGCTTCTCTTGCATTAGGATTATGTTTTGATTTACTTAACACCCCATTTGGGGGTAAAGGCACTATGTCAATGGTTTGTTTCTCGATAGTGAGAAAGCCATTTGTTTTTTATCCTATGGGTAAAGGAACTATGTCAATGGTTTGTTTCTTTATAGTGAAAAAGTCATTTGGTTTTGATCTGATCAGTCTAAAACACTAGGTGGTGTGTCACAGGAATGAGCCCGTGTTTGAATATTGACCTCATGATCTAGTCCAAATATGTTGGAAATGGGTGGATTCCCCCCTTGTAGAGGGTTTGCTTGGTTACCCCCCCGAGTAAGGTTTACATGGTTTCCCCATTGTGGGGATACGGGAGCTACAACAACCATTTGTTGTTGTTATGGAAACGGTTGAGTCAACATCACAGGTTGTTGTGGTCCAGTGCGTTGAGATAACATTTGATTAATGTCATCCATATGACGACA
This sequence comes from Pseudotsuga menziesii, assembly GCA_001517045.1. Lineage (NCBI taxonomy): Eukaryota > Viridiplantae > Streptophyta > Pinopsida > Pinales > Pinaceae > Pseudotsuga > Pseudotsuga menziesii. Next base: position 1,068,725 of record LPNX010012189.1, read on the forward strand.
TAGGTGAGAAGGATGATTTCTTTGACAAGTTTTGCAAGGATACTTGTTTTTCCATTTCTCCTTATTGCCTTTTGTTTGAGTATTCATTCTAGATGCATGTCCTATCCCAGCATTAACATTTGGAATTTTCTTTTGCTTCTTCTTTTTTCCTTTTTGGTCTATGGCTTGGACCGTGAGGATTTCCGAAGTTTGGGTAGGATTTGCAGGTTGTTGGTTTTCCTGGCCAGCTGTGGATTGAGAAGTTTGAACCGACACTTGTCCCATTTGTTGGGTAAGTCGATCAATTTGGCTGACATAACCAATCACACCATCGACATGATGTCCTTTTGATGTCCTTGCTAGATTGGACGCGGGTCTCACAGCAAGAGGTATTAAATCATAAAGTGTGCCTGATTGTGAATATATCAAATCCATTTGTTGTGAACTCTGAATGAATTTATCTTTGGTCATGGCTCCTGACATAGATACATATTTGGCAAGAGTAGGAAATAGTGATTTTACAAACCAATCTGCTAGTAATTAATCTAGGATTTCTGCATTAATAATCCTTCGGTGTCTCCTCCACTCATGTATATGATCAGATATATGAGTAGAAGTGGATTTCCAGAGTGAAGTTAAATGTTCAGTACCTGTCTCATAGTAGATAGGTAATTGAAAATGTGTCAAAAATACCATGGGTAAAGATGAAAAATATGTGAATGTATTACGCAATGATTCAATGTACAATTTTGCAGTGGTTCTCATGAGGGTCCTCTAAAACAACCTCAACCTAATATTATCATCGACTAGGGAATTGGATGAAAACCATAAATGAAATTTCATCTCGTGATTTGATGGAGCATCCCCTGGTCATCCATCAAACTTGGGTATGTGTGAAGGAAGTTTGGTCTATATGGTTGGCCATCCATTCATATGTAGAACATGCTCATTACTCAATCGAGATAAATCTGGTAGATTTAATGTGGCTAGAAATGGTGATATAATAGGTTCCGTCATAGATGTTTGATATGTGGGTAGAACTTGGTAGTTCCAATGACTTGAGGTTTGATTTATGTTCCAATCTGTATTGCCTCCTTGAAAAGGAGGACCCCAAAAAGATTGGTTACTTCCAAGACCCATACTACTCATGTTTGAGATAGGATTGATAAGTGGAATGCCCCCTAGCATAGTGGTCATTAGGGGTGTATGGTTTTCCCTAGACATTGTGCTAGGATTAGTAATGGGATAACCTCCTAGGACATTTCCACTCATTTGAGGATGATTGCTCCAATTGGTATTCATATTACAAGGTCCATTTCCTCCGCTAGGAACATTACCATACCAAGGTGTATATTTTCCTCTAGAAGTGGAACCTAGACAAGTATTAGGTTGACCAAAAGGATTCAAATTAACTCCTTGTAAGTTTTGACCTTGATAAGCCCCACCATATGGGAAACCCGTGTTTGGCAAGGTACACCCTCTAGTAGGGATACATGTATATGCAATGGATGTACTTCCAGGATTGGAACCTAGAACTGTACCAACTAGCACTAAAGTGTTGGTTGAACTTATATTATTAATAGGCACGTTAACCATTGGGATTGTCACTGGGGTCGAATTGGAGGTATGACCTCCTCCAGCCACCATTTGGGGTTGAACTGATGTGGTTCCTAGAGCTTCTGAAGAAGCCAAAGGGTTAATTTTCGGATTTTGCATGTTATTTGGATATGTGAAAAGAGGGTTAAGGTTATCTAATGATTCATTTACCGCAAGTATTATTGGGTCTAAGATATTCAGAGGTGGATTAGCAAGATCCGCTATATGGTTTTCTATCATTTCAATTTCAAATGGAGAAAGATTATCAACGGTTTCTGTAAATGGTTCAGGATTAGGTTGATGTTGAACTTCTCTATTATTGTTAATTGAATTTAGAAATGGTTCAGTTTCAAAGTATTTTGGGTTTTTTTTTTATCTGTCTCTGTGTTTTATCGGGGCCTTCAAATTTTGGTGACTCACCTCGATGCCGCCGTGATTGGTAGGTCGGGAGAGAAGCCACTTTGACATTTGAGTTTTTAGAATTGAAAAATATATAAGAAAATGTAATTAATCAATTCTAGAGGAAATCTAGACTCCAACAAAAACAAAAGTTTCCACACCACTAAAAATGTACCTAAGGAAACAAACAACAAACTTCTTTCCAAACAAAAGAGGTTTACTGCAAAGCTAGATTTTTTAGAGGGCCTTCCAAAACTAATAGTCCTTGAGGGAAATTAAGCCTCAAGAATTACTAAATAGTGAAGGTGCAAGAAACAGTTACAGTATTCTTCAATCACCAGGGCTATTAGTGTTATCTCTTGGCTATTCACCCTCCCAAGGAGATGAAACAACCTTGTGTTTGTCTCAGGTATTGCAAGTGTCCCTCACTCACAACAGCTTGTGTGATGCCCTAGGAAAAGAAATTGTGGTTACCACTTCACAATCGGTGGCCACATAGGACAGTCATCAGTCCAGGATAACTCACATAAACTAGCTATCTCAAAAAGTGATGTCACCTCGAGGATTTGTCACTTAAATGATATACTGTCATGTGCTCATATCCCACCAAAGTAGCAAGAGGGGGGGGTACCACCCTTACTAATTTAGATTGACCTCATGCTTAACGCTTGTGTTATAAGCGCTTTCCAAACAAGCACTATTTGCTACTAATGGATTTGAATCTCTTTAATCAATGCTAGTTTAAATTTTTTGTGGCTTTGGAGTGTTAAATCACCATCTTAACCCAAATCCCTAGCCTAATCTTGTTGGTGATATCAAAGATAAAATCTTGGTTTTTTTAGATTAAGCGTTGTTTTTAAAGGTAATTTGATTAGTTTCGAGGAGTGGTGGTGAAGATATTCATGTTGGGACTTATGCTATTGAACCAAACCAATGCACAGATGTTTTAAACCTATCTCTCCATTCGATGAACTTCTATACTATGGGAGAGTAACAGGTTCATTGAGATCCTTTAGATGTGCATATTGCAAAATAAAATCACTTTCAATTTTCTAGCAAGGGTTCAAGAGGTTGGATTCAACTATCACTAATTAGAAATGAAAAATGTTTAAATCTTCAATGTTTTTATTGTTTTCAATAAGTATTTTAAACTGATGTGTACATCTAGGAACATGATTCAATTTTGATTTTTCATGACAAGCATTTACACTTGAGATCCAATTTCTAATTCACAGGACCGTCCAAAAGCACAAGTGAAGAGGATACTCATGGCTCGACAATATGATTCAAAACTTCAAAGGATTCCTATTACACTTGAGATACCTATTTCTCTTTAACAATATCGCTCGAAAGTGCAAGTGAAGAGGATACATAGGGATCGAACACAACTTATCTTAAAAAGCTTGACAATGACGAAAAAGATCCTGTCATTGTGTTTGAACTGATCTTGAGTGGTAGGTTTGTATTTTTAGAATTTATGTGAATTTGAGATTAAATGATGGTATGAAGAGAGTGTCACAACCCCAAAATTTCATAAAAATTTAAAATTTTTAAGATAACATAAAATGTTGATTACACAGTTTACTAACTGCTAGCGGTTAGCAGAAAATGATACAGTCTAATGTTTAGTATTAATCAGTTTTATATTACGATAACTAATACAGCTTTCATTTTCGTAATTTATATAAGATTGACCCGCATTCATATTTCTTTCATTTTTACTAATAAGTTTACTTTTTTGGCAAGTAGGTGAAATCTATCTTTGAAAACTTGGGCTTACTTAGCATTTATGCTAACGCAAATGTATTGTTGGTTCTTACAGGTTTAACAGGTAACGATCGATCAAGTAGAAGTTGAATTCATAAAGTAGCAATAAATATATATGTTGCATGTTAAAATACTAGTAAATAAACTGATTATTTACAAGCAAGCTCTAATGAGGTAAAGTAATTGTCTTCTATAGTTTTTGTTTCTAAGACAATATTCAACTTTAGATATAAGATCATTATTTTTATCATACTTAGCGAAACAAAGATACTTACTATGATCTTAGTGCTCATGTTCTTCGTAATACATTTATTTCTATTTTAACATGCTTATAACACTAATGTTATGTTTAAAAGTGTTGTCTCTTATTCAAGAAAGTGTTCCTATCAATCTCGTTAGTAAAGATTTCTAATATAACTGTTACATGCATCCTATAGAAATATTCTACTTCGAAGTGTCCATGACATTATAAATTTGGTTCTTGTAGTCTAGACACATCGTCTTAAGATGGAATACTACCTACCAATACTTTTACAAAGTCTAAACCATAGGTAACTACTTTATCAATGTTAATCCTATAAATACAAACCATGTGCATGTTCTACTCCATAATAGAACTATTATTATTATGTTGCCTTACTGATAATAAGTTGTAGTTTGATAATATCTACTATGGTAGATTACATTACCTAGAACTTCTAATCTAAGGTATAACTCAATTGAAACATTATAACCAAGGTTCCCATACTATGCTAGAACCAATTAACCACATACAAGCAAAAATTGTCATTGTACATAATGATAGTATTCATCATTATTATCATTGGCTAGTTTAGCATGTAAAACACTATTTGTAAAAGATTATAATATGGTCGTGCCTCGTGATTATTTATTTGTTAAGATTTAAACACCTTTCCTCCATCGTCGACTGATGTATGTTATTTATTGGCAAAAGTAACTAATATTTAAACCATAGTTTGCAATTGATAAGGTTTGTGTTTTAAATAATATATAAATATATTATCATCGTTTTACAATGTGAACTCACAAATTATTAATTGGAAAAGAATGTTTATTATAATGTCGACTTTAGGATTGTTCCAAAGGCAAGGTTATTGCCTCTCCATTCCAAGGTAGACGTTATAAAATCATTGTTAACCAAAATCACAATCCTCGAAACTATTAATTACAAGGATATAGTTTTTATATTATCATTGGTGAATAAATATATAAACACACTCCATAGTCGTGTGCATAGTTCGTTTTTATATCATTGTAATAATAATTGGCTGATTGGAAATGCAGACGACTATAAACCAAACCCATGCGTGGTTGAAAATTTTGGAGGCACGTGGATTGCTCACCACCATGCATTGGTGACTTTTAAGGGTTGGAAACCCTATTCTCTTGTCATTTGTCTCTGGAGGTTTCACTGGCCTGTGGGCTGCTCTATGTCACTATCTTGGCAGCCATTAGAGGTTGTTTCTTTGTCTTGCTTACTCCATGGATCCTATATGTTCTTGTGAGGTTTCAGTACTCAGTCTTTGCTTGCAAACCGTCGAGCTTGTAAACCTTACTGCACGAGTGGTTATTGTTTGTGTGTTGACTCTCGGCCTGTCCAAAGTTTCAGTCTAGTTTTCTTGTGGCTCGTCACGGCTTGTTAAACTTAAGCTTGTTGACACTTCTTTCCCTTCAGGGTCGGTGTAGAGTTTAAATACTCCTCTGCGTAAAATGCATAGGCTGGTGACAGCTTCCTAGTTGCTCAATTTCTCCTCTCTAACAGGTAAAGACAACTTAAAGTTCATTATGCAAAATCTTTATTAAGTTATTGAACACAGTTAGGGTTTTCAGTTTCGAAGTTGAACTTCAAGCTAAAGCTCAGTGATGTGCTTGTTGCAGGAACCCTCGACTGCTCTACACTTCAGTGAAAAGGAAAACAACGACCGACCTCTGTGGAATTTGTGGCCCCAACTGGTAAGCCCTATTTTTCAAACTGGGTTTTACCCTACTTGCAATGAGGGTTGTGAAGGAGAAATTATAGTATTGGATGCCTGTTTTGGTTTCTCAATAGTTAAGAGTTTTTAATGTAATGTGATTTCTAGTTTTATGTGCAAACCCTTGCTATTATGCTGGGTAAAACTGGCCTTCGAGCCGTGACATGTATTTGGTTTTCAAGTTAGGATTTAGCCTTATGGCTTGACAGTGTATTACAGTTGGTTTTATAAATAAATATTTTATTTATCTTGAGCTCTGTCTCGCGATTGTTATGATTTCATTAACCTGTAATTAATGGTATTGTAAAATAGGTTTTTATTTCCTCCTTCTACTGACAGTGAAGTAATTTACTGTTTATGCTACGTTTATAAATAAATAATATTAATATAAAGACTGTGGAACAGTCTTAATGTAAATTTATAAATTTTACTCTTATCAGTAAGTAAATAATTGTTAGGGTTTATTGGAAGTGAAACCCTTAAATAAGTGTATTCTTAAATTAATTATTAATTGAACACAGTTTCATGTTTGCTTTTATTTCGCTTGTACAGGTGTATTGATGTTTATTTAACCTGTTTATGAAGTATTTTAAAAATAAAAAGAGTTATAAATATATTATAAGTTTTTGAGATAAGACTGTAATCAGTCTAACGCATAACTTATAGTCTTCTAGTTTAATTTGTTTACTGGTTTATCAATGTATATGTTTAAAACTGTTATAAATTAATTTATAAAAAGATAAAAGAAAAGCTAGGGTTTCAACCCTCAGGTTTATCTTGCACAGGTTAAAAGCTTGTCTGGTAAATATAATTATTCCCTGAATAAGTAATTTCTTAGTTTTATTCTATTTATTGTTTACATTTACATTTGTATTTATTTACTTTTCTGTAACTTAGAAATGATTCAGAGCTCCGTAAGGATTAAAACATTAACTCTATAACTCTGTTTACTTTTCATAAATAAAGGGTTTGTAAACATAACCCTAACTCTGGTTTATGTTAAGTAATAGTTTAAGATTTTAGTTAATAGATTTAATAGATAAACTGTGTGGTTAATAACTTATTTATAAACTTAGTTGTTATCTTCTATAAGCTTCTATTTTATCAGGATACTATTACTGTAACTCTAATGTAGTTTACTGTTTCTTTTCTGCATTTTTATTTAGTTATGCTAAGTAAAAAACAGTTAACACAAATAAATCATAACACTGTTTTTCCTTCATAATATTTTAAACATTGAAATACATTTACTCTGTTATTTATAGTTACACAAACCTACCTACTATTTTCATTCTCTTATCTACTTAAAGCATTCTACCTGTGCTAGAGTATGACCTGATTTCCAGGTGTGGAAAAACACAGTTTAGAAATTTATTTTCGTTCTAACACATTATTCTCTAAAACCATTTCATTTCTATAACAATCTAATAAGAATACTAATCTAACATTTCATGAACTGAACTGTTAACATTCATATAGCAGTTAAACTAAGATTTATTTAATTAACACAGTAAAATAAAATAACATAGAACCTGTTGAGGACATATGACAACAGCTTTAGGAGGTCGTTCCTCCCTACCAATCTCCTGGAGAGCGCTCAAACAACGCTTCCTCAGGACCCCCGAGCATGTTCCTGGTCTTCTTGGCTGAGAACTGGTGGAGAATGCAAACAGTAGAACCCTCTGTCAACTGACTAGTTCAATACCTCAATAAAACACTCTACTCTCAGCAGTATAATCTTCAGCTTAAAAGCTGCACTAGATCAATCAACGGTTATCCCCTCAAACACTTTCCAAATTTCCCCTCCATTGAATTTCTTTGAAGTACATTCATTCAACCTGAATGATCACCTCTCTAGAATGAGCAACCTCAGCTCTCTTCAATGGGAATTTTTATAAAGATTGCCTAGGTCTTTTGGGTCAGTTTTCATTAATTGAGCCACCTGCTCTAATTCCACTTTCTTGAGGAATCATGACCACAAATGTAGGGAGTTTGTGCCACCTGCAACAGTTGGAAGTGGTTTGAGGATGCTGCCACATGTCAGTTTGCTCCACCCAGTATCCTCCACCAATTTGACCAGTAAACACTCTTTTAACAGCTCTCCTATGTTGTTGTCTCCTCATTTATTTATTTATAATAAAATATTCAGAATTTACATAAAATATCCTTGACCCCACTGGGTCATCAATTACAATTTAGCATAAAAATTAACATATTGTTCCTCAAATAATATAAAATTTTTTTTTGCAAAATTGGGGCATGTGACAAAGAGTCTTAGTGGTGATTACAAGTTGTGTGGAAGGTCAGAAAGTCCATGTGGCTTCACAATTCATGGCCAAAATAATTCATAAATTGAAGCAATGTCATGTTCTTCAGTTTTTTCAACAATTTCCTTACGTTGCTATGTGATAAAAATGACCAATTTAGACAAAAATTGAGACATTAAAGAGTGATATAAATTAATTAAATGGTAAGCATGTCATAAACTTTCAGATCTAAGCATTCTTTCCAAGAAAACTTTAAACAATACTAAAAAAAAATTTACTTCTCAAGGTGATTTTTTCCTAGTTTTTTGAAGAGTTTTCCAAGCCTTCCAAAATTGAGGGAAAATGTCCCCAAATGCTTCAAAAATGATCCTAAAAGGTCATAATAATACTTAAAAAGTGTTTATGATTTCAATTAAGGTTCTGCAAAGTCTCAAAAGCCAAAAATCAGTGATCTCCAAAATTTCAAACTTAAGCCAAAATGCACACCGAACTTAAAAATCCTTCAAAAATCTTTAAATATTGATAAAAGGGAGGAAAATACTGTCTAAAAACTTTGTTAGAAGATTCCTAAGAAATATACAACAGCAAAAATCAACCAAAATTACCCAAAAATTGTAGATCTTACTATCAAAAATCAAGAACCATGACATTTTCAAATTCCAACCACATGCACACAAAACTTTAAAATTATTCAAAAAATCCTCAAATATTGAACCAAAATGGATGAAGTTAGAATGTAAAATCAAATAGAGGGTTGTCTAATCTTTCCACAGCAAAAAAATCACTCAAAATGGACAATATTTGAGGATTTTATGCCCAAAATACTAGACTCTTGTTGGGTACCTATTCCACTTGCGACTATCACTAGTATGTACCTGAAACTTCTATCAATGCATTCAAGACTGTCACTAGAATGTACCCATGATTTTTTCCAAGAATTCACGATTGTTACTAGCCTGTACCCACGAGTTTTCAATGCATTCATGATTGTGTATAGCATGTGCCCACAATTTCTAAGGCATTCACGACTGTTACTCATATGTACCTGCGTGTTTTTCAAGGCATTCACGACTGTACATTTCCTATACCTGTGATTTCCCTATAAACCCCAGATCCTGTCCAAATATATAAATATTTTCCTAGGTAAGGGCCAAACGCCGCTGGTTTTAGACTCTAGAATTGAACTAAAGCTTCTAAATACAAAGATCAAGCATGCATCAAAGGATTTAAAAGGTAAAAATCACCCAAACAAGGGGAAATTATGAAGAAAACTAGTTTCAAGGGAGAAACCCCTTAGCTCCCTAGTATGTTCACCAATATATTATTAGATTTCTCTGTAGGGTAATGTCTATAGCCTAATCTAACATTCAATACAAGGAGGTGAATCCTGATCGATAGAATACATGTAATAACTGAAATCTTCCTAAAATTTCTAAGTCTTTTCAAAGAGGAGAGAGGGGAGGAAGAAAGGAGATTACCTCTTGAAGCATGTCATTTGTGGAAGATCCATATTATTAAGCCTCCATGGCCTTTAGGCCTCCATGTGCAACTATATTGCTAGTTCCTTACCTCTATCCTTCAAAAAAATTTAAAAAAATTGAAATCTATCTACCAAACATTGACAAAAACATATGAAAATACATAGATTCCATCACAAAATTTGGGGAATCTTGAATTGCATCGTATTAAAAATAGGAGGAAAGTGATTACAACCCAATAATAGGTGAATCTCTTTCTCATTTTCTCTAAACCATCCTTCTTCATCAAATATAATGATCACCAAAACTCTTGATATGAAAAAGATTCTATCTAGCCTCCAAATCCTACAGCCTACATTTGTTTTTCTTACTTGTCCTCCCTAATTCACCTCATGTTCCTTCCATTTATAGGATTGGGATTTGAGCATCCAATATATTAATCATGAATGTGGGAATAGGATTTTTGAATTTTTTTTAGTATTTCCTTCAAAATACCCACTTTCCTTAGTTTTAGGACATTTCAACTTGATTTCCAGTATTTCTAGGACAATTAATGCCCATGTTAGGCATTTTTTCCACTGTATGAGTTATAGGAAATGGGTTTTGGCCCTTAGGTGGCCATGGACTTGGCCTCTTTAGAGCCACCTTGTCTTCAAACATTTCTTCCTTTGTGGCAGCAGTGGCCAAATGAGAGATTGAAACTCTCAGTTGTTCAAAAACTCTGATCTTCATGTTGCGGGCAAAGTAAAAATATGTTTTCAAACCAACACTCTCAAGGGTGTTAATTGTATTGTTAACAATCCTCTTCGAAAATAAGAGTGGTATTTCACCTTTTTCCAGGTTGACAAAATCCATTGGTCTAAATTTGGGCCCCGATGTTATCATATACAACATATAAATTGATGGACTATGCAAAGTTATTTAAACATATTATTACATATTTTATCCTCGTGGATAAACTATGCAAGGAAGACACACCCCTAGATGTCAACAAACTATTACATGAGATATTAAGAGAGGTTTGACACTAACATTGTTAGATATTATGCCATAACCAACAATATCTCTAAAGATGTTGTTGAAATGCACAATGCAAGATTTAAAACTGAGTGAGTTGGAATCCATGGAGTGCATGGGTGATTTTGGTAAAATGCACTATGAAATCTATGTGAAATAGGTTTGGTGGCTAAGCTTGATGAAGTGATATAATATGAATTCAAACAAGTGTGCATTGTATGTTTAGTCTAAGAACACATGGTTTAATGTTTAGTGGGATCCACATGTTAATTAATTGCATTGTTTGTTCTAACCATGGTATCTATGAACTAGACATCCAAAAATCACCTCATTGAGACGATGTAAAATCGATCTAGAACCCCATTCGTGTTGGAGGAATACATTAGAAGGGAATGAAAATGTTATCCTCTAATAAAGTGTCATCTAAGTAGTCGAAAAGTTGTGGATCTAGATCCATCTTGGATGGAACCTTGAGCCTACAAAACCCCTATCATTAAGAAACTATAGACATCACACTACATGATCCATAACTTGTCTATATGAAGTCAAAATTTGGAAAATTAAGGAATGCTTGAAATTAGATGTTGGTGATCAATGTAAGGAATATGCTTACAACAAGAGAATTAGTTGAATTTTATAAACACTCTTGAGATATGTGAAGATCCATTTGCAAGACCTTTCCAGTGTCCAAGGGACACAAGGATGTCTCATGAGCCCCATATAGACAAATATTATGATATAACACCCTAAATTTTGGAATTGAACCTGGCATATGGAGGAATTACTGTGTACTCAAAACATCCCCACTTTTTTACAAAAGTGGTCTTGTGTTTATCTTCCTTCTCAATTTTTATATGGTGGTAACCTGAAAAGCCGTTTGTAAACTAATACATCTCTTGTCCTCCGACTCCTTCCAGTACCACGTCAGTGAATGGAGTTGGGAACGGATCATGAAGACATGCATCATACAGCTTCCTTAAGTCAACATAGATCTGTAATTCCCCCATATTCTTGTCTTGTACAACCATTGGACTGATCAATTTGGATTCTTTCACATGTTCGATGATGTCAGCATCTAGCATCCTGTTGAGTTTGGCCTTAACACGTTCCTTGTATCACGGATTCAGTCGATAATGGCGTTGCTTCACTGGTTTCACATTCAAATTTGGGGGGATTTTCAATTCTCCCAAGTCTCCTGAAATCCCTTTCATCTCGGAAAACTTAGTCAAAAACAAATCTTGGAACTCATGAAGTAGCATTAGAGGAAATTTGGGGTCTAAAATGGGCCTTATAAGAAAATGCGCCAATAATAAGTTCTTGTGAGTTGGAATTCAATAACCAATAGAATTCCAATAAAATGAGTCAACCATAATGGTTGAATTGACATATTTGTCCTAAAAAAACTACTTTTTTTGTTTGTATTTTCGGCATATGTCCCTGTGTTTTTAATCTAATTTTGATCAGGAGAGGTCGTTGGATGCGGAATTTGATTCTGCATCCAACGAGTACCCACACTACATACTTTTGATGGATCTCGGTACCCCAAAAACAAGAAATACATGAAAAAACGTGAAGATGAATTTGATTCCGCATCCAACGAGTACCCACACTGCATACTTTTGATGGACCCTGCTACCTCAAAAACAAGAAATACCTGAAAAAATGTGATGATGACATCATCATCACATTTTTTTAGATATTTCTTGTTTTTGGGGTACTCGTGGTTACTCGTTGGATGTCGAATCAAATTCCGCATCCAATGACCTCTCCCAATCGAAATTTGATTAAAAATGCAGGGAGATATGTCGAAAATGCAAACACAAAAAGTAGTTTTTTTCTTTTTTCCTCCAAAATTAATAAATATTATTTTATTATTTTCACTATTATTTTATTATTTTAACTATTATTTTATTATTTTCCTTAGGAGGCCCATTTTAGACCTCAAAATTCCTCTAATGGTCGGTGATATTTTCCATAGTCTTCTCGTCCCAATAATCTCCTACATTGGTGAAATTCAGATCCTCTATCGTCCCAATATTGACTTTGCAAATCTTAAGTGGTTGTTTGACTTTATTGTATGGTATCTCTTGTGCTACGATATCCCAACTTACCTTTGATTCTGCAATATTGATGTTTCATGGATCATCCTCATCATCATGCTCTCCCGTCACATTATAGCATTATTTTATCAACTGTGTTACCGGTGTCTCCTATGATCCCTTTAGCAACACCACTGGAACTATTTCCAACATGATGTTTTGGATGTGTTGTAGTGTGCTATGTATGATCAGATCATCACTTGCAAAGATGAAAGTCTCAGTGAATTCGATCGTCAATTATTTCCAGGTTGTGATTTCCCTTCACATTTCTACTGACACATACCATCTCCTTGGTATTTAGTCCAACGTATGTAAAATGCATGTACTCATTCCTCCTTTGGCTTTAATACCCATGTGGTTTGACATGCAACCAGATGATCATTGGGATCATTCCTTCCATCGTACTTCTTTCCTTGGTAGTGCTATGCTTCCCCAATTCAAACTTCCATTAGTCTATGACATCTCTTTAAGTCTCCTATCGATCTCTTATGTGTATCTCACCATCTCGCTATAGAATTTAGTGCGTCCTCTAGTTCCAACAGTGGTTGAGTTTCTAATACTTTATCCTCGAATTCATCAATAAAACCAGCCAATTAGGATTTCCTCTGTACATTGGCAGTTCGATGATCTCTGTTGCGACCAGTGCAGTGATTGGGTAACTCATCCACATTTTCTGACTGATACTTCATGTAATCAGTTCTTCTAGTTCTCTAGTGCACCATCAGAGTCTGATGATGCAGAGCTAGTACTTCGCCAGCCTAGCTCCTCATCTACGGTGGGATGGATGTAATATTCAGAAATATTATAGGCATTATCCCATCCACCCACAACTTCGTATTTCACTGATTCAACATATCTTCGGCCTTCACTGGGATCTAATGGGGCAATGATCTACATGTCACGATTCTCGAAAGTCATTACTCACCTCTTGAAGTTGATAACCTCCAGATTGTCATTTTCCTATCTTGTCCCCAAAAATGCAGGATATGAGTTGTTGTCATCAACTATCTCAATGATGTCGAAATCTATGTACGTCTTCAGTCCTTCTACTTTGACAAGTAGGTGGGGTAATACACCAATTGGAGACACCTTGCATTGATTTTCTAGTCGCAGTTGTATAGGAGACCAAACCAATTGTGGTTTCCCCATCCTTTCCCATGCCTCCTTCGTCGGGATGTTTACATCTGATCCTAGATCCAAGATGACTAAGTCCGCATCAGAATCCCCGATCTGGACATTCATTCTCATTTCCATTCTCATTTTATTCTTATGCAAAGAATTAACAACATGGTCTTGTCTCCCTTTCTCCTGTCGATACAAAAAGCTCGCTATTTCTACTAATGCATTAGGATCTTTGGCTAATGACAAACATATTTCTAGAAAATTTTACAATGTACTAACGTTTCGTGATGATCCCGACATAGCTGTTGAATGAAAATTTGGTGGCATATCATAGATATGTGACTTACCAATGTTTCGATTCAATATGTCTCTTATAGTGAAGAAATTTTCTTTCTTAGTGTCGACATTGAATTGTACCTTTTTTCGATCCGTTGGTCAAATATTTGGTAGTGGTCCATCGTCTCTCGTCGTTGCTCCCTCTCGTCGTTGCTCCTCCTTACTCCAACATCAGTTGGTTGAGTCCTAGGTTCCACCGATATTTTTCCTATAGTTGGTCCTTGATTCTAGTTTTGAGTCTGGTTCACATTCTGGTTTGATTGTGGATGTGGCTGGTTCTTGGCTTGCCACTTCGCAATCAACTGCAGGAATTCTTTGATAGTGTGATCTACGACACTACAATATGTACATTGAGACTGTAGATTCTAACAGTCTCTTTGGTAATGTCCCAAAACTCCACAATTATAACACATCACCGGTCCGTGACCTCATCTCATAGCACCTTTGCAACCAAATCCTCCATTGCAACCTCTGTGGAATCCTCCTCAGAATCCTTCTTGTGGCTGATACTGTGGTTGGTTAAACTGTTGATGCTAGTTCGGTTGCGGTTGAGTATACTGTGGCTGAGTATAGTGTGGTTGTTCTTGATTATACTGCATCTGGGTGTAATGTGGTTGCTACGAAGAAAACTATAGTTGTTGTTGCATGGACGGTGGTTGTTGTTGCGGTTGCAGTCTTTTCGTCAGTCAGTGTTCTTCTCCTTTCATGAAATATGTATCCATCGTTCTTTCCTGGAGCAATTCATATGCTCTGCAGTCCTTTTCCTTATGGCCAACTGATCAGCAAAATTTGTGAAACAATTTTTTCAACTTCGATACAACCTTTTGAAGGTACACATATTCCTCAGATCGATGTCCTCTAGTCTGAAAAATATGACACCATGGAATTCCGCCTTGACTTAGTGAATTAGGAGCTCCAGCCTGTAAGTATTCGCAGAAGACCAGACATTGGTCCTTATGATGTCCTTCTGTGCAACATCGACTGCACCACACTTCTTCATGGACTTATTTTCCCTTCTTGATATCTTGTAACTGAATAGTAAGATTCACCAATTTTGATTGGATCTGGTTCATACCAACCCTTATTTCACCAACTAGTGAAGCTTCCAACTTAATCACAATTTCCAAAGCGTCGATATTTGACGCAATATTCTATTGCATTAATGGCATTTGGATGTGTGGTACCAAATCTGCAATGAACCATTCTTTGTGTTGCACATCGCTCATCTTGAAGCTGACCTTATCCACCAACTTTTTGAACCGCTGATCAAAATCCCATACTGACTCATTTAGGTATTATTTTATTTCCTTCAACTCAGTAATGTACTATGACTCAGATTTGGGATTTTTGAATTCTTCGATTAGTACGGTCCTTATATGCGTCAGTTTCTTTTGTTGAAGCCCTGTCAACAATTGTACAAACTTCATGTACCAGTCCAATGCTCGGCCTCGAAAGGTTGTTTCTAGTTTCTTTTTTTGATGTCTTCATCTTGGACTTGCATCACGGTCCATACCGATTCGCAGAGGAACCAGTACTGATAAAGATATTCAGTCTTGTTCCCATGGAACAAAGATAGCTTTATGTCATCACCCACCATTCTGGGTCTTCTTTCAGTATTCCCTGATCCTCTACTATTACTCCTGTGGTGACACACAGGGAAATCTTGCGATGATATGGTGTTTCTTACTGAATTTGGTGCAGTGCATGGAGATGTAGGTATGTTGTTTCTTTGGGCCAGTCCTTCCTCGTGCCCAGGCATATCTTGGTCGTCTCCTTCGTCACTGTAGGGTCTCTTAGTCCTTTGTGGTCTCCTCTCACAGTTTCTTTTCATGGTCGCGCCAACACTCTCCTCAGTCCTCCACCTATTCTCTTGATGTAACCTCACCCCACTTCACAGAAGGTCATCATCTTCCTCAACTTCCCTTATAGTCTCATTGTAACTTCCATCCATCTACCCCATATCATTCCATCCAACCCTCATCTCTGCGGTACCCATAACCTCCACACGCTAGATATTTACTCATCGGAGTTCATCTTCAGTATTCCTTTTTCATAGATGAGCATCTTAATCCACAATTGTAAAGACAATAGAAACCTCCCTCTTGGTCCTTGGAATAATTCTCTCATTGCATGATATAGTACTTGATCATTTCGACAACAAACTCAGTGATATATCCTTCCAAAATGTTGTCGATCCACACTTTGACAACTCTTGATGCCTTGTTGTTTACCTTTTGCAGCTGCTAGATCAATTCAGGGGTCCAATAATTAGGTTCTCCTCCTTGGAAGTTCCTTTTCTAAAAGGTGAGTTGCACCAACCACTTGTACAAAATTATTAGAAACTCAGTGAAGAAAATTTTGTGAATATCAGAGTAGATATATCTTCCCAACCACTCTTTTGATAACAATTTGGAGTTATGTTTTTCCTCTACTGCAAATTATCGGGCCTTCTGATCGAACCAGTCCTGGATCTTCGGCTTCGACGGATTCCACAACATATCCTCTTCTTACTCACACTATGGTCCTGGTAAAAGAACCATTTGTTGACACACTTTAGTCGACATGGGTTCACCCCACGGATTTGTCAACCCCCTTCGACGCAATCTTCCTAAACATCGGCCCAGATAGGTTTTACCCTATCCATTAACACCTGTTAAGAAAATGCAGTCTCACCTGAGATGTTTGTGGGAGGGCTATAGTAACCACATTTCCCCAAAAGGAAGAGGACTTGTGCACTATATCCCACTATGTCGCAATGTTATTCATAGAACTAGGAGATTCTAATGTATTATTTATCATATCTACTTATCATTAGTTGCAGTAATTTCTAACCTCGCATCAATCATAATTCAAATCCAGTTAATGAAGACATCGAGATACATAAACCCAATAGACACATCAAGGCATCGCATCATTCAGACATGGAAAATATCACAGATCGCACCATTGCAGACACACACAAAAATGCAAGAATTCCATCACCAACATTCTTCTTATATTAGCTTCAAATATCACAACACATCCCTTGGTCGAAAGCCTCAAACTAAAACTCATTCATTCGCAGATCGCATTACATACAAAAGAGATTATTCCTTAGTTCGCTCCTCAATTGATGATCTATTGACTCTACTTCTAATTCTATTTATAGGCTTGCACCTTTACAAAATGGTCCACATAATCCAACTCTAAGTAATTAGGACAAAAACTTGTAACTACCTACGACCAAACCGACCATACTTGTCGGTAAATTTCTCCTGCACAGTCAAATTTTCCACTTGTCGATATCTTCTTTGTTGCGCCTTGCGCAACTAATACCATTGCCAACAAATTCATCCATATCCTTCTTAGACTCCTCCAAACATCCATCTATTTCTTTCCAAGTTGAATTGCCTCATGATAAGTTGTTGAGAATGTACTTATCATACCATACTCATTCTTGCCACCACACCCAACTGCCTCCTCATAAAAATATGCACATGGATCTTGGGATCATAAATAAAATAAAAAATCAAGTTGAGGGATTAGGTCCACCTACGATATCCTCATAAACTCATTCCCAAGTTGTCCATCAATACCACTATGATTCCAACTATCCCACTCCATCACCAAGCCATAAGCTTACTGCTTTAACTAAATTAGCCACCTTGTCTACACCTCAATTTACTTCCTTTAATGTGGACTATGTTAGTTTTAACTTCAAACCAATTCTAATAGCAACATATTTATTTATAAATTTGTTCATTGCACTGTTGTATATGATCACCAAGATAGGGTTTTCATTAAATTTTACTTGAATTAAGGTATTTTTGACAATTTATTGCTCCATGTTTTCCTTAGATACACTACTTAAGGCACTCAAAGCTTGAAAAACACTCACTTGTTGGGTGTGTTATAACGTCTAGATTAATTCACCTAATATTTAATTATCGACCGAGGTTGGTAGGCTTAGAGTTGATACAAAATATATGCGAAGGTAGAGGGTGTCATGTAAACAATTTAACAAACAAAAGATCGAAAGATCTTTCAAAATGAAAAACTGAGTCAAACTCCTAAGAATTCAATTACTAAAGTAATTAGACCGGAACAAAATATTAAACTAAATAATTGACAATTTATTCTATAAGCAAATAACTTTAAACTAAAAAAGATACTATCAACAACTAAGTTTTCAAATAGGGAACTAGGATGCAAGGAAGACTTAATTAATAAGCAATTAGAAAACTTAATAGACAGAAACAAGTAGAAAACTTAATAAAGAAAACTTAAATAAAGAAGCAAGTAGAAAACTTAATAAAGAAACTGACTTCTATCCTACAAGTCTCTGTTGGTAATCACACGGTGAAAAAGAAAACTATTCATAAAGATAACACTACTAATCCTAAGTTCACATGCAAACGGGTAAATCAATACAAAAGCATAAACACAAAACAATACATCAGTAAAAAGAATCAAAAACAAACTCAAGAAACAAAACATAAAATAACTTAACACATATTCAAGGTGAAAAGAAATAAGGTAACCTTTAATAAATAATCTAAAACAATTTAAATTATCTTTAATATAAAATAAACCTATCCTTTAACTATTACAGTCAAAGCATACTTCAAAACACTAAAGAAACAGAACTGAAAACAATCTCAAAACACATCAAAAACACAAAAAGACAAAACTATGGGCTGAATGACATACTGAGCTATAGGTCTAAAAGGGGTGGCTGAATGACAGTTTAAACATGTTGTCTAAATGATAGTCTGCACAGTTAAAATGACAAAAATTAACCTAAATGAGCTAATCTTCAACTAAATCCATGCAGATGTAAATCTAATGCATAAAGACAATAAGTAAACCTACTTATTAAGCAAATTGAACAATGAAATAAACTTAAACAAATTCATGAAAATAAAGAAATCATTGCATGTTAATAAACAAAATTAAATTCAAATTGCATAAACTGGAAACAAAAAGGAAATAAATAGAACTGAAATTATATTCTATCTAATTGCAAATATTGAACAGTAAACTGGAAATGAAATGATTGAAATTAAATTCGAAAGCAAACTATGCATGCAATCTACTTATTTAATTCTGGAAATAAAATGCATTACAAGAAGTAATCGGAAATGATAAAACTAAATGGAAACAAAACTAACTACAACAGAAAAGATAAAAGAAATAAACAAGAAAAAGGAAGAAACCTCTAGTTGATGAGGGGCTCTCTCAGCAATCAGGGGTGGTTCCTGGCTAACTTCTACTCAAACGCAATTGTCAACAACAAAGCATACAACTCTTTATTCAAATGATGGAACAAAAATACAATGTTCTCAAGAACAAATCAAAGCATGCATTGATAAAACTACGAACTAACTAAGCTCTCACGTAGAGGCTAATATATATAGTTGTTTACAGAGATGAGCAAGTCGACCCTTTAATGGTCGACTCCTCTCTAAATTTAGTCGATCATAAAGGCGTATAACTAATCACAGGCCAATGCACAGGATCTTCCCTTCTTCAGCGTGAGTTTGGTTCTTTTCAGCGTGATGTTGCACACAGGCTCCCTCTTCAGCGTGAACAATGTGGCGCACAGCTCCTTCCTTAGCACAACAGGTGGACTGGTGGTGAGCAGAGGAGAGTGCACGGACGAGTTTTCTAGAACGTAGGTTAATACATCAACCCAACGCATGGACTGTTGGTGAGGTGCCGACAAAGGAGGCTGCAAGCCGGCAGATCATCTAGAAGCAAGCTTCATTACCCAGACGCGTGGACAGCAGGTCATTTGAAGAACTATTTCACATTTTAATGCCTGAAATCAATTCTCAACAGTGCGCAGTCTGGTTAGCGATCTGGACGGAAAGCTGAACAGCGAGCTGGACCATGAGTTGGATATGCTGGGCGCAGATCTAGGACGAAAGAAATGTCTGTTTGCTGGTGCGCTTCAGGACTAAAGTCTACAATAACACGTTTTAACACCTAGCAGACTACCAACGAATATCGCGCAGCGAGCTTGATGACGAGCTAGACGTGTTGTGTGCATGGCAAGATGAATGCGTAGTTGTTGTTAATTTGTCCCAAAAATATTATATAACCTGCAAACAAATATACAAATCAATTAATATATCAAATGTGCTTTAATAATGTCAATTTTAATTAATAAAATCATAAAATGATAATAATAAATGAATTTTATATAAACCTTAAATTTATACATACCTTGGGATAAATGATGATCTGTGTGGTAGAAAATATATAAAAAGATAACAAAACATATGTTTAATTGAGTAATTTAACTGCCAAAAATGATAACAAATCTAGGATCAACACCACTAATGGATGGTTATGATGTTCTACATCATTCACCCTAATTTTCAATGGACATTTTTTAACATAATTGGTCATTTGCAAAAATCCAACCAAGAACAAGGTTGATATCAGTCATGTCCTTAATGCCACCTTCTTACTTAGCCTTCTTGATAACTTCTATATATGGGTTGGGATTTACTATTCCCTTCTTCTTGATCTCACCCAAACATGTTGTGAAGGAACCCAAAACCTCCAATCTTTCCATTGAAGTATATTTCCCTTGGGTTCCTTCCAAAACAATGATATTCTCCTTAGATAGGAAAAACTTAACATGATGGTTTCAAGTACCTAGTAAGCACACAACAAACTTATCTTCAACTAGACTTTGATCCATTTGCATGTTCTCTTCCACTCTACTTCAATACATCATTTTGGTTATGGACATGCCTCTACATGGTTTATACAAGTTTTCAACTTGTGGGACAAGAGTTGACCATCAAGTCAACTTATTCTAAGGCCATCCAATAGATTTGTACAACATCCATGGATCCCTAACCAACTATCCAAAAGTCACAATCTATCTTTCCAACCTGAATTTCCCTTATTATGCATCCATCATGGCTTCCCCACATTACAATGCAGAAAAATTTCAAATTATCGCTATGAAAGTATCTTGACATCTCTAAATAGTCCTTAGTAATTTTTACCAGGAAACCACTTCAAATCCACGACTTGATCCTTCACTGCCTTAACCCGCTGCATTAATTCTATGATTTCAATAAAATTGTGTAACCTTGGAAACACCAAAGGTATATATATAGTTGTTATGTTGAAGTGGAAGAATGTGTTCCCTCCTCTACCTTTGCTTGAACTTAATCATTTTTCAAAAGTGGCTCTTCTTTGCTTTATCTTACGTGAACATGTCTTGGCACTGACCTTTTTTTCATATCAAAATATGCACGGGAAACTCAGCAATACTTCCCCACATTAGTGGATGGTAGAGGTGGTAAACCGCCAGCCATCCTCGCAGAAGGCCTAACCCCAAAGGACTCAAGGATCGAACCCGTGACCTCTCCCCGAACCGAGAGAGTGTGCGCACATCTTACCAATTGAGCTAACCCTTGGGGCTAATCTTGGCACTGGCCTTGTGTAGTAGTGTGGTGATTCCACTTGAAACCCTAAGGATATTACCATAGTATTATTCCATAGTCACTTTTCAAGAGAGGCCCTTCTTTGCTTCCTTGTCCCACTTGAATGCATTAGCATTTGCCATGAGCAACAAGACACTCATTCCACCTAAAACATAAAAATACTTACCTCAGTATTTTGCAATTAACTCTAGCAAAGAACATCTTATATTTTCTATAATGCATGGTTCCTCTAAGGTACCATGTCGTTTCAACAACAAGTTGTCACACTTGAACCAAAAACGCCAATTTCCTCCAAGTCGTGGTGAAGAAAAACTATAAAATTCTAATGCTTAGTGAACCCACTTGCCATGAAAAACTTGAAAAGTAACTCCTATACCAAGCTCTTCTTCAAAAAACATGGTGAAGAGTGCTTTATCCAATGCCAACTATCACACCTATAGAGTCATCCATTATTTCTTTTCATCTTAGTGTCACTCCTTATGATGTAGCATTGCCTTGCAACTAGCTAGCATGACTACCCAAAACCATAACTCGGTGGCCAACTACTCACTTTGAGCATGCTTCCATACTAAATTATTCATCTTGCACCAAATAAGCACAAGTTGAACTCTTCCAAGCTTCACTAAACTTGAATTCCTTCCAACCATACACTACCTACTTTATATAGGGAGGAAGGTTTAGTTATTTCCTTGAAGCAAGATACTCCCTTCTACTCCATGTCATCCCTATTGACCCACAAACCCAACTCCACCTTAAGTATTCAATCACTTCCTTAAGGTGTGGGTACACACCTACACATAATACCCAAGGCATCCTCAATTTATGCAACATCTTTATGCCCAACCACTTTGTAAATAATTAAGCCATGCAAACCCAATTCTTCTTTGGGACCACCTGCTAACCAATAAAGTGTGCCTTACTTCAAGTCCCTCATAAAAGTAAAGTTGTTGTCAACCTAATGCACTATCTAAAAAATCAATAACCTTGTTATAAATGGATTTAGTAGCACTTAGACTCTTCATCAATCTGGGAATTTGTTGCAACCCTAAATATTTTCCAACATCAAGTTTTCCACAAAACACTTGTTGATCTCAAACCAACTTGTCCTATGGAGGTGACCTTTCCTAGTTTTGTAGGTCATGCCTCCTCCAATCATCAACTTCATGTAAGATTTGGAGTGCAGTCATGTCATGAAGGTTGAATGCTACATATGCTAAGATGTCCACCCAAGACATCTATGACCAAGATGACTAGGACATCCAATTGCTACCGAAACTATTGTCAACCTCCAAACTCCTTGTTTCCAACTAATGAATTCCCCTTATAATTTTGGTGTTCCTTCTCCTAAAACATGGCACCACATGCAACAACAATACTATAATCAACTTGCCATCACTCATGTTTCCTAAGAAAAAAGCTCACCACTGTGTTGTGTGTCAACTAAGAAGAACCCTCGCCACTATATTGTGTGTCAACTAAAAAGAACGCCTCACCACTGTGTTATGTGTCAACTTGTTTAAACAAGTCATTGTACCGAGCACTCAAACCACCAACTCATCGTGCCATATCTTTCCTTTGTCTTTCAAAGAAATTTAGGAGTTAAGCACCTCATTCTACCTAACAAGCAAAGGTCTTTACACCCACCAATCCCATATAGTCTTTCAAGCCTCAAAAGTAAGTTTTTGTGGTTTCCAGGGAACTGTATTAAAATACTTTAAGACATGAATAGACGATAATTCCAAAGTTGGATACGGTCAAAATCAAACCCAATGGTGATGCACCTCATTTTATGTAAGTTTGACTTTCTCATCCCTCCAAACTTAACCTAACAACCATATCTAAGTAAATTAGTATAAAGATTATAATGTCTTTTTATCTCTGCCGCAGCAGAGTATATTGTAATCGTTCAGAAGTTGACTTTAAATTAGTTAGACTTTGACTAAAAATTAAATTCACTTTTTAATGTATAACATTATAAATACAAGTTTTTATTTTTTAAAATATATTTTATTTGTTATTATCTATTGTTTTATTGGCTAAAAACTTAAACATCTTATTTTTTAATGATTGTATATTTGCATCGAAATTGTAACTAAATTCTCTTGTTACACTTTTCTTAATGTAGGTTTGGTTATTTATTATCTATTTAAACTGATTTGATGGCAGATAGCTCCAGAAAAATACACGTTGGCATCATCTTGTTTTATGTTTAAGGAATGCAAGTGAATAATTTTACAATCTATATTAATGTAGATGAAAATTTTACTTATTATATATACCCATGGGTCGCGCATGTAATGTAATGCAACCCTCTATGGAGAACGGTTTTTTTAAGGTTTAAAAGGATGTAACATCACATGATGCGATATAATGTTTACAAAAATCTTTGTTATGTTTAAATCTTACTAATACATATTAAACATTATAAATCTTAAATATATATTAATACTTTTGAAATCAACATGTTTCATTTCGAAATTCTTGAAATTATTACAAAATTTCTTTATCCAATCATATCTATGGACAACCGAATTGATAGTTTTTGATGAGTAGCTAAAGACACTCAACACCAATGAAACTCGAACCAATTGATAGAGCATGTCATTTTCAACTTCTAGCTTTTTTTAGTTGAATGCCTTGGTAGTTCAAATCTATAATATTTATGCATATGTGATGTTTTGAGCTTCAATTTAGTTAGCAACTCTATTGTTCAACTAAGATATGGCTACTTGATTATTAGGTAGGAGTCTCTCATTCCTCCTTGTTATAGCTGAAAATGACACATCTCTGTCTGTGACCACTTTCCTATGTTTTCGTTGCATGTCGACACTTTCATGATGACACTTCATGAAAAGTCACTGAAAAAACACCTAACTTGGAGGACCCATATCTTGAGTTCTGTAACTTCGTTTGACCTCATCTCTACACCATTTGAAATATATTTCTGTTAGCTAAAGCTTTCCAGAAGACACCAAAGTCTGAAAATGCCCAGAAATACCCTAAAAATGAGTTTTTTGTGTGTATGTGACTTTCCTTAAGGCAAACCCGCGTACGTATGCAAGTTGCTATATATAATAGTCGTACACGAGTTGCTATATATAATAGTCACGTACACACAAAAAAACTCATTTTTAGGGTATTTCTGGGCATTTTTAGACTTTGGTGTCTTCTAGAAAGTTTTAGCTAACAGAAATATCTTTCCAACGGTGTAGAGATGAGGTCAAACGGAGTTACAGAACTCAAGATATGGGTCCTCCAAGTTAGGTGTTTTTTCAGTGACATTCAGTGACTTTTCATGAAGTGTCATCATGGAAGTGTCGACATGCGATGAAAACAAAGGAAAGTGGTCACAGGTAGAGATGTGTCATTTTGAGCTATAACACTCCTCAATGCATGTTGCATGTTATTTGACCCAAGTTTCTCATCTTTTCCACTGTTTGCGAATTTAATTAAACAGACATGGGGAGAGCCATGATCCTTGAAAGATGGATCACATATTTGAAAAAAGCTACCTAGGAACGCTAACACCACCACAACCAAGCACATTCTTAGATGAAAGTATTTAAACAAAGACCTTGATTTTCCACCTATGTCTACATGGATCCTATTGTACCATTTATTCATGAGGCTGCTCTACCATAATGCAAGTTGTTAATGTTGGTGCATGAGGTCCATGGTGAGTAAATACATATCACATCGACATGGATAGTGTCACAACTTGTATTGGATTTAAACCTTCATAGCTTAACTAAGTTTCCCTCTTATTTATGACTTAAAACTAAAGGACTATAAAATATGAAATAAAGAAGTAATCTCATCTTTTGCTCTTATTGTTATAACACTTAAAAGAGTAGCCTTGTTCACATGAAAGTATTATATAAAGTTAATTCTCTTTGTTTCGCATTGATTTTTACAATGATCTTGACTAGAAAGAAATATTTAAGAATTTAAGTATATCACATAGGACTAAGAATAGTTTTTTAATCTCCTTTAACAAATATATTTTTAGTCTTTCTTGCCTCTAGACCTCTACTTGGTTATTGGTGTCTTCTCCTAATCTCCAAGTGAAACTTGCTTCATAATTTTCTAAATACAATACCCCACACCTCCTACTCAGAATAAATATTCAATTTTTTAATAAATAATATTAATTTATAATAAAACCTTTGGAATATAAAACTTTACATATTAATTTTAATAAATATTATTAATTGCGTCCACGTCATTAGTTAATGTTCTCCATCAATCAAGACAAAACATTGATTGAAAGATAAAAATACATAACATATGTATTAGTTTATGTTAACAAGTTTATATATTTTCATTTTAACTTTCCCTAAATTAAGTGGCAGAAAATAACTACCACGTAGCCCTTGTTATTTTAAGAATCAAGTTCCCTCAACTCTTATTTTGTACAATTCTTACAACAATAAAGTCAGTGATTCATTATAAGGCTTACAAAGGTCTTCTTAATTTTATGGAAGAATGGGTTGCCATCTACAATTTTTGTTGGTGCGATCTCGAAGCGACCCTTAACTCGACCTATGAGTTTACGGAAAAAATCGTTCCTTTTCTCTTTTCCAAAATGATATTGGCATAGGCAAGAATTAGACGTTATTTTCGGTTATATTGTAGTCAAAAGGTTATACGCGACTATTTTTAAACATTTTGCATTAGAGTATTGAATGCTCTATATGTTCGGGTGCACATAGTGAGATCTAAAATAATGTTAAGTTCAGTGACGTGCACCCAACATTTTTTTCCAAAGAAAAAATTCGTAAATATTTTATTCACATTTAGCAGATGGCCCTAAATGTCCATTTTACCAAAAAAAACCAACTAAAAAGTTGACATTACAAACAGATAATTGCCTCAAGAAAGAGCACAATGTACCTTTAATATCCAAAAAAAACTGAACCAACTATAAGTTGTCATTACATACAGAAAACTACCTCATGGAGAGTATAATGTATCATTACATTTCAGTAATAAAAAAACAAATCATCAAGCCTGTATTAACAGCCATCCAGCAAATAAAGTAAGTCTGATCATAGCAGACTTTTTTCATCATTCCTGATCAATCAGGTCAGATAAACAGTGAATCGAAAGTGATCACAAGCAAGACAGACCAGAGCAAAACTAGCTGGCTGAAGTAGTCTCAAACTGACTAATAAAAACTGATAACAAATGCTGCACAAAAATTCAGCAGCATAATAAATTGGCCATGTTTCCATGCCATCCAGTGATACATCCAGTGTTTCGATGATAATTCATATCCACTTCAGTACCTATTAAGAGGCCATCAGCCCGCATGTCATGCTCTCGATATGTTTACTTGTAAATCACCAGAGGGGCAAAATGAAGCATAATATTTTCAGCCAAAGCATCATATGTCAAGGATGGAACCAAAAAATCAGAATCTGAGCACATCAGAAAATGCCCAAGCATTTAAATCACCATATGTTCAAACCAGTAAAGTATTCACATGAACTATCAGATCATCAAGAAAAAAAAATCACATTGAAACTGCAAATCAGACAATTCACAGTACCATAGAACTCATAAACTAAAAAACCTGAAAGGTTTCCACATTAACATCGCCTCTCTGTTCACAAATACTCCAAGATCCTTCAAGAAAGCTACCACCTGCTTTAGCCAAATCATCTGCTTTATAGTTTCGTTCCCTATAAATGTGTTTAAAAGACACATCATCAAGACTGTCAGCTAAACAGTGAACATCTTGAAGAATCATGGCTAATTCAGTATTTAGTAAATGATACTTACCAGATGCCCAATTTATAACTAACTGGGAATCCCCAAAAACTTGAATTTTATCCAAATTATGCATCCGAGTCAGCCTAAGAAGAAGCTTAAGAGCACATAATTCTGCATAATTATTAGTACCCAAGCCTAAACCTGCTTTGAAAGAAATATAATGAATATCAGATATGAACAATATACCTCCAGCCCCACAAATCATTGGGTCCCCAGCAGCAGATCCATCAAAGTAACCCCATGCATAAGTTTTATCAATTTCTTCCACAAAAATTGATCTGATAGAGGCCACAGATATGGACTGTGGTAAATTTTTCGTCATACCCAAGCTGTAGCTAGATACCTGCGCAGGGCTTGTGACAAGATCCTCAAAAGAAGACCTATTTCTTGCTTTCCATATAAACCAGAGTACTATGATTGGTAACGGTTTGATTAATACCACATCTGTAATAAAGCACCAATTTTTAAAACAAACAGATAGGGACTCTCCATTCCATAAATTATTAAGTTTCAAATGATCCTCAATAATTGACCAAACAGATTGAGTAAAAGGGCAATCCACTCCAATATGAAAATTGGATTCACAGCTCTGTTTGCATAAAAAGCACCTTCCAGGACCTTCTCTACCCCTCATATAGAGAACATCCCAAGTCAATGCTTTACCAGAAAGAAGAAACCAACTAAATTTTTTTGTTTTTAGGGGACACTTCATCTTCCATATGACCTTCCACCACCAGATCGAGTCCACTTCTCTATTTATAAGCTCAGTATAACCCTCTTGAGGATAATACTTACCTGTTTTAGATAAATTCCAGATAAGACTATCAGCTGCAACAGAGAGTCTAACATGGCTAGACTTGAGAATGGCAATGTATCCATTCCAAGCATCAATCTCAAGAGGGTCAATAAATCCTATGGTATCTGCAGATAACCATTTTTTAGACATCAAGCCAGATATACAATGAATTCCAATATCAGAAATGAAAAGAAAACCAACCAAATGTAATTTTTCTATCATAAGACATGGTAGAGCATGTCTCCATTTACATCCAGACCACGGATCTAAACCAATACGAACAGCATTGCCAGCACCAATCTTCCAGACCTGAAAATTTCCAATGAGATGAAATGCCCAAAGAACAGCTTTCCAACAGATAGAAATGTTCTTTTTCTTTTTATCAGTAGATCTGATCCAATCCAGAATATTCATTGGATAAATATATTTCTGTATAGCAATCTTAACCCATAAACCGGAACCATGAATGATATTCCAAACATTTTTTGCTGCAAGTGCCTTGGCAAATAAAACAAGGACTTTAAGTCCCCATCCACCCATAGATTTAGGCATAGCAAGTAATTTCCATGAAATCCAGGGTAAACCATAAGAGTTCTGTTTACCATCCCAAAGAAAATTAAAACAAAGCTTTCTGATTTTGTCTATGACTCCCATGGGTACCCAGAAATGCATCCAATAGACTGGAATGGCCTCTAAAACAGCTTTAATCAAGATTATCTTTCCTCCTTTGGACAACCAACGGAAGCTCCAATTCTGAATCCTTTGTTCAACTTTAATAATCAGCCAATCCCAATCCCTAATAAGATATCTACAAGGTTTAAGATGAAACCCAAGGTACTTCATACCATTTTCAATTCTGTCAATAGGAAAACTGAAGATATTCTGTAATGTAATAACTTCATAATCTTCCATACATGAGAAATATAAAGATGATTTATTATCATTTATAAGCATCCCAGATGCCTTACAAAAATGCATTAAAATCTCATAAAGAGTAGATAGAGATTGTTCAGAACCATCATTAACCATGACTATATCATCCACAAAGAGTACATGAGTTAAAACTGTATCATTACCAAAAGATAAACCTTGATAAGTCTCACAGAGTTTAGCATAAAGAATAGCCCTCCCAAGGCCTTCAACCAAAATAAGAAACAGAAGTGGTGCCAAAGGACACCCCTGTCTGAGTCCCCTACAAGATTTAAAAAAATTGGTAGCAACACCATTGATGAGCAAAGAGAAAGATACAGAAGATAGACTACTCATAACCCACGCAATAAAATTTCCTGCGAATCCCATTTTTTCTAGAATAACCTGAAGATATATCCAGCTGACTCGATCATAAGATTTAGATAGATTGATCTTAATCATGACAGCTTTTAAGGATTTAACATGCATAGAATGCATACCTTCCTGAATGATGCCTACAGCATCGTGAATCTGCCTTCCCGGCAAGAACCCAAATTGTTCACCAGAAATACATCTACCCAAGACCTTTCTGATTCTGATCGAAATAATCTTACCAATAATTTTGTATACAAAATTACACAAAGATATAGGCCTAAAGTCCTCAAAAGATAAGGGACGATCAGTTTTAGGAATTAGGGCCAGAAAAGTAGAATTAAAGACACCAGGGATTTTGCCACTTATCCGGGACAATTCAATGACCCTTAAAAGATCCTCACCCAAAACATCAAACAGACATCTATACACCTCAACAGGAATACCATCTGGTCCAGGACTCTTATCATTTTTGCTGATGGATAAAATATGCTTTATATCTTTAAGAGTAATAGCCTGCATTAGCTCAGTATTTTCATCCTCAGAAACAGATGATGGAAAATGACCAGCACTATGAATAATTTCTTGAAGATGGAGGTCATCTTCTTCTTTAAACAGGCTTTCAAAATGCTGAATCCCAGCCTCAGCTATAGCCTCAGATCCTTCCACAAGATTTCCAGAATCATCATAGAGTTTCCAAATAGAATTGCAACATTTCCTATGAGCAGCAAATTTGTGAAAAAAGGAGTATTGTCATCACCACAAATCAACCATAACGCCCTACTTTTCTGGCGACCTTCCTTTTCCCGGAAAAGAAGAATAGAGCTCTTACGTGATTCAATCTCAATCAGAAAATCTTTATCAACCTCTGATATAAAACCAAAATTATTCCTGTCATAAAACCTTTTCAACTCAAGTTCAATCTCAACCAAATCTTTAATATTCTGGGCATTTTTATTCAGAGACCACTTAATAGAAATTGCTTTAATTCGTTTAAGATTTTCGCTAAATTGAGCAACAGGAGATAAAGTAGACCGATCATCAAAGAGAACCCAAGAATCTTTTAATGCTTCAACAAAATCAATATGATCCAACCAACCTGCATTAAACTTGAAAGGACAATGGGCCTTAGGAGACTGAGAATAAATTTGCAAGAAGATAGGTTGATGATCAGATACACCTCCACACCCAATCCATTGTTTAAGAAGGAAACCACAATCTAGGAAATCAACAGATACTAAGAGACGATCCAACCTTTTACAAATACCCTCAGAACCAACTCTACGATTACTCCAGGTAGGAATAGACACCAAAGGATTGATGTCAACAATCCCCAAGCTCTCCAACAGATTATGAAAAAAATTAGTTAAAGGATCGACTTGTGCTTTAACCCCCCAGATTTCAGAAAGTCCCAAGGAAAAATTAAGATCGCCCCCAAAAATTAAAAATGGAGATGAGAAATAGTCCATCTTAATCAAATTATTCTAGAAAGTAACCTTGTCCTGATAAGGCGCATATAGATTAACAAAGGATATTTCCTTTTGTAAGTCATAAGAAAATAAAACAGCACACAACCCTGCTTTCATGGCCCAGACATTATGAAAAAGAAAATTACGAGACTTCCAGCCCAATATAAGTCCACCCGATCTGCCCAGAGCATCCACCGAAATGAACTGCCAACCATGAATCATATGTTCCAATTCTTGAACTAGACTGCACCCCTCAATCATTGTTTCTTGTAAGAAAATAACATCAACTGCATGTTGATCAATAAATCTTTTAGCCGCTAATTTCTTGGATAGGCTAGCCAAACCCCTAACATTTAAAGTCAAAAGGATCATATGGAAACCTTGTTAAGGGCAGATGCTCTAAGCGCCCCAACACCATTCATCACAGAATGTATAACATTTTCATCCCCATTCAGCCCTTTAACTGCTTTTTGATTCCCAGATTTATCCCTGACAGGCCGAAAAACCTCCTGAATAGATTTCGAACACGAGCGTAGATAATAACCCTTGCTAACAATGGGTGAGGCCTTACAAGGAGATACAAAACCCAGATCCTTCAATGAAATATTCGGATCAGCAGAAGATAAGGCCACAGAGGATTGGCTAAGAAATGGCAAGTTACCAAGTTCATCCAGAGAATTGGAAATGCTTAATGATTTAAGTTTGGATAAAGGTTCAGGCTCAAGGGAACCAGAATGCATATCCAAATTCTCTTCCATATACGATCCAACCTTTGCATCAGCTTGATTCCCACCTTTTTTTACTCTCCAAACTTTGGTAGAAGAAGGTTTATTAAAAGGGAGAGAGCATTCATGTGCCAAGTGTCCAAACCCATGGCATCTATAACATCTAAAGGGAATTCCCATATAATCCAGTGGCTGATAGAAGTCATTACTACCCTTTTTAATGACCAGCTCAGCAGGTAGTCCAAAACGAAAATCTAACAGAACAAGAACCCGATCCATACAATAAACCCCAGAATGCAAATAAGTAAGATCAGTTTCCAAATGTGATCCCAATGTATTACCTACAAGTCTGAAAAAATCAGAAGACCAGTATTCAAAGAGTAAGTTTGGGAGCTTAACCCAAATAGGAACTTGATCATACCTTTCCTTCCGCGGATCAAATAAGGGCGTCCATCACTTGATGAGAAGGCCAGCTTTATCCCATCTCCAAACTCCAGCCAGAATCCTATCAGCGTCCTCCACAGAAGAAAATTTAAAAGCTATCCAACCCCTTGGAAGCATATAAATCTCAGGACGAGTGCTAATAACATCATTCCAAACCTTCTCAGCTCACCCATGCAAAGATTCAGCATTAAAATTATGCCTTCCAAACCTCCCAACCAAGGTTAAAGCGCTGGTGAGAACGATATCATTTAAAAGCACATCTTCCCCCAGAGTCATTAAAACCGGGTTTATCTTCTTAATAGGTTTAGGCTGCCTCTTCATAGACTTAGAAGTCCCCTTGCAAACATAAGATGAAGGAGCATGCACATGTTCATTATCAGAATCCGTAGACCTGATGGGAACATGATTACCAACTGAATTAGGAGTAAATCCCAAATCTACATTCAAACCAACACTAAACCCTTGATCCATCCCATCTGCCTTGAGACTTTCCGATTTGTCAACCAGGTAACCAGAGCCATTATGAATATGATCACTAGCACCCTTGAATTCGCAGTTCAAGATACCCAAAGTATCCGGATGGAGACCCATTCTCAACAAAGAAATCACATTCCCAGCCAAAATACTTTTCCCAGGGCATGTAGAACATTGCCCTATCTTAATAACCTCAGAATCCAAATGGCAAGAAATGGATTTCGAAAAAATATTCATTTCCACAGCGGACAAAGGATCAGCACCAACATCCTTAACCTCATCAATACCCCTCAAAAACAAACCCTCTGGTACAGATTTAATAGCCAAAGGCACTGTCCCATAATCACAAGACCCAGCTACCAAGGACGCATCAAAAACTGTGACCAACGGTTTCATCTCCGCTGCATACAGATCATTCGACTGAGAGATAGGTTTAAACTGCCCACCTCTCTTGACTCTGCCTTCCAAACACGTAGAGGCCTGGAAACACCCAGAATCCGAACAACCAGGATTGTAATCCTCGTGCATAGGACCCATACATAACAAATCCCTATCTCCCATAACCTTCGCCGGAGAATATATAGCAGATACACGTTTATCCTCACCTATACCCATCCTGAAACATGACAAATGTCCCGATGGAACAGAACCGACAGGACAAGCAGATATAGGACTCAACACAAACGAACAAATATCATTCGATCGCCCACCCAACTTTCCGCCATCCAGACGGTCAGAAACAGGAATAACCCCATCCAAAACAGAATCAAGTTTAACGACTTCAAATTCCGGACCGATAACAGACACTCCCATGTCTCCTGGGCTGAACTGCAAAGGCACATAAGTCACCGAAACCCTCTTCTCAACTCCTAAACCCTGCTTAATACATTTTAGGCAGCCTGGCGGAGTGCGTGCCAGATTTTTTGTCGCCCGAAGCGACATAACAATCACAGCAAAGATGATCCCCAACCCAGATCCAAGATCCTTCAAGCTACAGAGAAAACTCAAGAATCCCCAAAAAAAGATCCTAAGAGCTCAGATAAATAACTCACCGAAACAGTAAACAGCACATCGACCCCAATCCATATGTCCGGTAACCATAAAAAACAAACTTCAAATGAAAGTTGTTAAAACAGTCAGAGCTTACCTCCAAGAAAACGCTATAGAAACCACAATGTTGCATGAAATAAACACCAGCAATAGGAACCAGATGCGTCAGTGGGAATCGATCTCCGCTCAATCAAACAATAATAATCAGCAATAAACCTAGTCGAAGCTATGGCTGCCAAGAAAGAGCAGTCTCTACTCCAGAGAGAAACCAGTTAAGACAGCGTCCTCCAAATAAGACCGCAAAAATACTAATAAAAATATATAACCTTGACACCAGCACCAAAGAGTCCGCTAGGATACAAATACAAGAAGAAAACTTTTCACACCAACAATAATCTCCGGAAGAGACCGCCTAGAAAGATCTATCTCCACTCCAGAGAGAAACCAAACAGGACAGCGTCCTCCGAAATCAATAAATCTACTGAAGAGGCCGCCAAGCCAAACACAAGTTATCACTCCAACCCATTAATAGAAACCCTCATAAACGAACATTCATCACCATAACAAAGGCCAGAACCTCTGTATCACAGCGAAACAGAGCATGAGACAGTACCGTCGCCAGAGAAACAGAAGCAATGGGTAGGAGAAACAATGAGTATCGTTCCAATTGATTTTCGCATAATCCCAACTCAACACACCATAATCATTACCCAAATCTTCGTGTCAATACAACAGAACAAGTATGTTCCTAACAACAAGTCTGATCACCAATGCTCGATACTAACTTCAAGATCCTCAAAAAAACGAGAAGTAAACAAGTAAAAACCCATAGTATAACCACGTGCTGATCATATCTTCAAGAGCGATACGGTCAATTAATATGACCCAAAACCCTGCCACATAACTCGAAATCTACTTCAATACAATAATGATTCCATAAAAGCAATCACCAGGTCATACGAATCATGTCAGATCCATCATTAAAAACATCAAATAACTCTCTGATAACCAAAATCGCTCCAAAAATTGTCCAGAATTACTCCAGAATCACGCCAATGTCCAAATCTACAGTAATAGCTCCAATTCAACGGCCAAGATTGCTCCAATATTACTCCACAAAAAGCTCCAAGTCCGAATCAACGTTAATAGCTCCAAGATCGCTCCAAGATCGCGATCGCCATCCAACAGGCTCGTGCACCCAACATACAAAGTATTAAATACTCTGCTACGGTACATATTTTATTATAGTTAAATTAATGGTTTGATGCAAGAACATGATATCATAAACCTTTACATATAATAAAAATGAGTATTTTATCATAGTTAAATTAATGGTTTGATGCAAGAACATGATATCATAAACCTTTACATATAATAAAAATGAGTATGGAAAGATTCGTGAGTACCTTTACATGTAAAAATGAGTAATAAAAATGAGTATTTTATCATAGTTAAATTAATGGTTTGATGCAAGAACATGATATCATAAACCTTTACATATAATAAAAATGAGTATGGAAAGATTCGTGAGTACCTTTACATGTAAAAATGAGTATGGAAAAGAAATTTGGATTTTAAACCATTCCAATTAATTAAGTGGCATCATCCTCGTTGATTGGTTGGATTGCCACTCACAATTAATTCCCTAAGCAGCACATTATGGTGGGAAAACCAATGTTGGAATAATGTGCTCATTAAGTAATATATAATGAATATATTGTTTGCTTTAATGATTAATCAAATTCTTAGTATTTAGAAAGGAATATAAAACATTGATTTTAATCGTTATTCTAAATAGTGATCCAATTGTGTTCTGCACTAAGAAAGTAATTATGGTAATTGTTAGTTTGTGATCGATTTTTCTATGGACATCGGTCTTCACTCTCAAAAAAGTGTTAGTGTATTTTTACTCTTTTGGACATGGCTAACAAAACCCTCAACCTTACACCATGTGTTTCTATTTTTATTTTTTTTCAAAATAAAAATGAACATTTTTATGATCTTGTATAGATATGGATACTTTATTATGTTTAAAATAACACTTACAGAGCCCAAGGTCTATAATCACCTTAACAAAAAAGAAAAAATAGGACGTAAATAAAGATTCTTCCAATTACAATCATCCGTAAGCATTTCTATCTTTGTCTATGCTTAAAGACTTAAAAAAATACATTAAGTACCTTCCCAAAAAGTGGGTTCTTAAACATTCAAGGTTTTGAATATTAAAACATAATAGACAACTTGGCCGATAGCATGGTTGATTAAAAAATCAATAAAGAGGGGAAACAAAATCTGGAAGGGGGTTACTTGGAAGAACCTAACATTTCTTTATCTCTTATACATTTCAAAAGTAACATAAGAAACAAAATTCAATTCTATTATTTGTCCTTGGATTTGGATTATTTAGAAGAACATAACATTTCTTTATCTCTTATACATATAAAAAATAACATAAAAATATTATATATTCTATTATTTGTCGTGACATTTCGTTATCTCTTATACATTTCAAAAATAACATAAGAAACAAAATTATATTCTATTATTTGTCCGTGGATTTGGATTATTTAGAAGAACCTAACATTTCTTTATCTCTTATACATTTCAAAAGTAATATAAGAAAATTCTATTCTATTATTTGTCCTTGGATTTCCTACATACTTGAAAAAAAACTAGTGTTCATCACAAATGCTTGGAGTTCTTTTGATAAGTGTTGTAAAAAAAAACTCAAAGTGCTATTTTTGTTAATTTTTGGAACTTTTGGAATTTTCTAGGATTTTATTTTCTTCAATTTACGTGATCTACCTTAGGTATACTTAGCTAATTTGATGAGCTATTTGAAAAGGTATAATAACTTTATCTTAAAAAATCATACAACTACAAAGTTTTGCACTCTCCTCACCTAAGTTCAAATCTCCAATGAAACATTGACTTATTGTGATTAGGCTAGAAGAATAGGTAAATCTTGACTAAGATCTCATTTGAGTGTGTATTCAGACATGTAGATCCTTGCTAGATCATAAATTTCCTTTTAAACATTAACTTATGAATTCTTAATAATAACTTAAAATCTATAATGGAAATAGACTATAACATATTTTAGAACTTCCTTGTGAGTACCAGAGTCCTTAGTTCTCTTCAGGATTATAATGTAATCAATAATATTCTAAAAGGAAGAATTATTAGATTTCCAGAAAATGATGAAGGCATTTCGACAAGTTATTTTGACGAGGTTACAAAAGACGGGTTATGTGGAGCAAGAATGATTCTAAGTATCAAGAAGCATCATCTGATTCATCTCAGGATGGAAGTAGGGAAAGGTAGCAATACTTGCACAGAATTTATGGCATGTTGGGGCTTATTGTGGTTTTTAAGAAAAAGAGATATTTTTCGGATCAAAATATATTGTGATTCTGAGGTTGCAATTGATTGGCCCAATGGTGTTTATTAGATGTACACTTTACAGTTGGAGCAATGTTTGATTAGGATTCTCTCTTTGATAGCAGAATTCTTAGAGATTTCTTTTGAGCATGTCTATAGGGAGATTAATACGCAGGTGAATTTCCTTTCCAAGAAGGCAATTCGATGCCAGGTTCCCTTGTATGCAGTCTCTAGACCGACTGTCACATAATTTAGTCTGGTTCTAACTTTAGCAGAACCGCTAAATTAACCAACCCGACCAAAACCCAGGAAGCGCTCTATGAAAGAGTGGACTTCAATTCTGCGTAAACTGGATTCCATAAACATTCCGCATCTAGACTTATGTGTTAATCGCCTCACTAGTTTAACGGGTGAAATCCTTCCTAAGCGTTGGATCTTGATCCACCCAAATCAACGGTGGACTCCAAAATACTATAGAGCAGATTGCATTAAAATTTCGCTTCCAACCTCTCCTCTTAACTTCCTTGCTAGTTGGATCAGCGAAATCGCTGATGACTGTCAGATCTAGATCTACGGTGGACTCCAAATTTCATAGGCTGAATTTTATTCAAATTTCATGCACATTAAAACTTTCTTCAACTGTACTAGTTCTCCCAGCGAAATCGATGGGCATCATCAATCTTCTCCAAGATCGATCTTAGTCGTCGATCAGTGAGGTACTTTTCCATGATCATATCTGATTTCGCGAATTCGACGCCCTTTTAACTTTCACGCTCTTTCACCGGTGAAATGACCCTTGACCATTAATCTTTTGACAACTCAAATATCTACCACACGATCTGTATTCATGAGGACGATTTAGTTTAGGCAAGGTTGAGTTATCTCAGGCGTAAATTCAACTTGCGAAACCCATCTTTAGCCGTGGATTTGCTTCTACCATGATCTCAACCATCTAGGCCTTCATAGACTTAAACCTCATTTATCATCGATCCTTACAGTGATCGATTTGCATATCCAGAACCCTACAACAAGGTTCCTCTGCACACATTTTATTCATGAAATCCTCAATGGATTGTTCAACTAACTCTCATTCGATTGATCAAAGAATCGATCAATCGATCTCTATTTCTCTCCCTCTTCGAAGCCCCGAATTCACACATAGGCTTGTAACTATTAATCGAGATTTAATCAAGCATTCGTACATATGCTTATGAAATCATTCATTCAAACAGAGTTGTAATTTCACACAAAGATTTATGCCAAAATAGGATTTTTCATTTACATATTGAAACTGTACGTACATAATTGTTTCAGAAACTACATTCTGATCTCCTTAGGCCTGATACATATTTAATTGGCCTCTTCTCTAATTCCTATAGGCCTTACTGACTTCTGTATCTCTATCCCTACTTCTCCTATCCTCTCTGTCTTCTATTCTTCTGTTTTGTTCTATGACTTGTAGGATTACATATTTATACAACAGGATTCATGAACCATTCTAGTTCAGGTCCTCAATACTCTCAACAACATGCTAACCAATCCAAAATCTCAAACCTAGCCTATGACTTGTTACCATTAATTGAGGGTTCTGTTTACATGATTCATCAATAACTCATCTCTCACCTAGTGACTCAACCAATGACTCACCATTTATCTAGAATCACATAAAAACATAGGTTTAATTACAATGTGATAGTTCCAAGACCATCAATTCATAATTGAAGACCCCTTATAGGCCTGATCAAACATTGAGCTTGAAATTTGAATGGAGAGCAGAATGCTCTTGTATCAAACTCCCCAAGAAGAAAGAAATATGAACTCCTGGTCATAACCTCTCGTCTTTAATATGTCTGGATCCCAAACCTTGTTCTGTAGCTGATCATCATGTTTTTCTGTCTTTGACATCTTCATTTCTCCTGGTTTCCAAATTTTCTGTTGCAATGCTCCACTAGCTTTGCTTCTGCAATCTTCTTCTGTCATCTGTCTTCTGCCACTGTTTTGTCTATTTTCTCTGCTGATGTAGATCTTCATTCTTTCCTCATTCCTTCTCTAAGAGACTTTCACCATCAACATCCTTAGTTCTTCAATATCCATGTCCAGTCTATCCTTTGGATGGTACACCTTCATCTTCTTAAACAGTTGTTGTTCTCTTGACTCACTGCTTCTATCCACTAAATTATAAAATAATTCAGTGTTTTTAACTGCAACCTGCTATTTTCCAATGTTGCAATCAAACATCAAGAAGTCATCTTTATCAACCCTTGGATTGATCAACCAATCTTCTAACATTTGCAACTCCTCATTGTATTTTCTGAAGTTAGAAAGATTTTCTTTGTCTTCAGTAATCAACTCTGCAACAAAAATTTATTTTATATACTGATCACCCTTTTGAGACAATATAGTCTCTTCATGTGTCATGACATATTTCGTCCCCTGATTGTCAGCAACACTATTATCCAAATATGCAAGCGTCCTCTTTTGTTTATCTCCATGAGACCATGGCATCTCGTCCTTTAATCCCAGAACAAAATTCCGGCTTTAGTCCATCTCCATAATATAGGGATACTCTCCTTCTACTTCTTTTACCTCTAGGATAACATCACATGTTATTCCTGTAGATATACAAAAATCATTAATTTCAAAAATATTGAAATTTTTATCTCCCATTGACCCTCTTATCAGCATATTCTTTTACTGATCTCGATTGTCCCAAGAGTTCACGAGACTTTCAGTTAGTCCCTCTCATGCACCATATTTTTCCAAGATGATTTTATAGTGAACATATTCTTTTGTCAATTGTCCAATTTTGATCTTTCCTTTCTTCCCAACAACATCCATCTTATGCTTCACAACCTGCATAGACACATCATCTAAGTGTTCTTCAATACTTGCAGTCATACACCAAGAATTAGTTTCAAAAACATGAGACTCTGAAGTCCCCGATGATATTTTCTTTGACATCCCCTTGTTGTGTTGGTATGAACACAACATCATATCCCTTTCACCATCACCTATTTATTTAGCAGTCTGAACTATAGGCTGCATAAAGTCTTCATAGGTTACCAATTCATTTATTGTTACAACAAAATGACGTTCTGCTGTCATATCTTCTTTTTCTTCAGACTTCATGACAATCCAAGGTGACTCTTCAACTTTTTCCTTCATGAGAATGTAATTCTGATTTTGCCATGTAGAAATGTCTTTGCACATTTATTTTTCTTCCTTCATCTTCATATCATCTTCAATTGAATGTGTTCCTCCACCAAGCAACTCATCAATGAGTTCCTTATGCTACAATACTTCATACCTTTCTTCATTTGAAAGATTTTCTTCATCAGATTTGACTTCATCAGATTTTAAAACAGTTTCAAAACACTGCTTATCATCTGCAACAAAACCTGTAATCACAAACAAATCATTAGTCTAAAAAACATAAGACCTTTTGGTCTCATTTGAACTCACAATCATTTCCTCCATAGGTTGATCTGTACTCCATACATAATTCATGAGACTCTCAATTGGTCTCTCCTTTTCTGCTTCATCGTCTTCTCTAAGCAAACGACCTTGTTCAGGTTCACAATATGAAACCTCCATCTCAGATTCAACTTCTCTGAGTTCTTTCTTCAATCTAGCAAACATATTTTGTTGTAGCTTCACCTGTAGTGAATTTCATCTTACCTCCCTTTTCATGACCCAACCATACCTATGGTTCTCTTCCTCAACAGCTACTTGCATATGCTTCTCAAAGCACAAAATGTCTCTTGCTAACTCTAGCAATTCCTTGCTACATCCTTCTCGACTCTCTTTCTTCTTTCTTCTGCTATGGATTTTCTATGAACCCCTGCAATGACCTTCAGTAGTCATTGTTTCTGTCTCCTTCTCCTCTTTTGTGAACTCCATCTTGTTCACTTATGGACTATAACTAAGCCTTCACCTTCAACACAGTCTCCATACTTGTCTACTATACCTCAACAAGTTATCTCTCCTTGAGCTTATCCTTTTGGTATCTCTCGTCCTCTCATTAGAACCTTTTGAGCATATCATTTTCTCTTCTTGGCTTCAGCAAGTCTGCTCCTCTTTTTAGAACATGCAGGATTTCTAAGGTCTTGCCACTGCTTCCTCTTTCCTCTTCTCAAGAACTACTCTGTTCTTTTCTACTGTCAAATATTTCCTAATAGATTCATATAACCATAGTCAAAATACAAACATCAAACAATCCATACCTTCATACTTTATGCTTGTACAGTTGGTTGAAAAGATCTCTACTGCTATCTTCAAAAGATCTTCTTCTTCAGGAACAAACTTGTTCTCTTACAATTCTCCAAGATACATGTTATCTGCAACATGAACTTCATATCACCAAGATAAACATCATATTAATTTCCTATAAGATCTC
Source organism: Pseudotsuga menziesii (assembly GCA_001517045.1). Classification (NCBI taxonomy): domain Eukaryota; kingdom Viridiplantae; phylum Streptophyta; class Pinopsida; order Pinales; family Pinaceae; genus Pseudotsuga; species Pseudotsuga menziesii. The sequence goes on from LPNX010012189.1 coordinate 1,110,018, forward strand.
TACCAAGACCTTATCATTCTTCTTCATCAAGGACATAATTGTTCTTGAACACAATTCTCATAGTTGTTACTGCTGCAATCTGTCATCAATTATCATAAAATGACAATCTCATACCTTCAAAGATTATCTTCCTGATCTTTTTCATCCGCACTCTCCTGTGGCGAACATCAATTTAAACCACACATCCTCTGTCTGCAATCAATTCTAAATACTCTCACTTGAGTAACCCTCTCAACACAATTGTTAGTCTTCAATTTTTAAAATGAATTGAAATCAGAAATTCAATTTACCTCTTGGCTCTAAGACCACTCTGATTCCAGGTTCCGTTGTATGCAGTCTCTAGATCGATTTTCACATGATTTAGTTCGGTTCTAACCTTAGCAGAACCGCTAAATTAACCAATCTGGCCAAATCCCAGGCAACACTTTATGAAAGAGCGGACTTCAATTCTACATAAACTGTATTCCATAAACATTCTGCATCCAGCCTTCTGCGTTGATCACCTTGCTAGTTCAAAGAGCGGAATCCTTCCTAAGAGTTGGATCTTGATCCACCCAAATCAACGACGGAATCCAAAATACTATAGAGCGGATTGCATTAAAATTCGGCTTCCATCCTCTCCTCTTAACTGCCTAGCTAGTTGGATCAGCGAAATCGTTCATGACTCTTAGATCTAGATCGACGGTGGACTCCAAATGTCATAGGGCGAGTTTTATTCAAATTTTGCACACATGAAAACTTTCTTCAACCATGCTAGTTCTCCCAATGAAATCGTTGTGCATCGTCGATATTTTCCAAGATTGGTCTCAGCCATCGATCAGTGAGGTATTTTTCCACGATAACCTATGATTTCGCGAATTTGACACCCTTTTAACTTTTGTGCTCTTTCACCAACGAAATGACCCATGACCGTTATTCTGTCAACTCAAATCTCTACCACATGATCTGTATTCATGGGGAGGATTTAGTTTAGTCAAGGTTGAGTCATCTCAGGCATAACTTCAACTTGCGAAACCCATCTTTAGCCGTGGATTTGCTTCTACCACGATCTTGATCGTCCAAGCCTTCATAGACCTAAACCTCATTTATCATCGATCATTGCAGTGATCGATCTACAGATCCAGAACCCTGCAACAAGGTTACTCTGCACACATTTCATTCATGAAATCCTCAATGAATTGTTCACCTAAATCTCATTCGATTGATCAGAGAATCGATCAATCGATCTCTATTTCTCTCCCTCTCAGAAGCCCTGAATTCACACACATGCTTGTTAATTATTAACGGAGATTTAATCAAGCATTCATACATATGCTTATGAAATCATTCATTCAAACAAAGTTATGATTTCACACAAAGATTTATGCCAAAATAGGCTTTTTCATTCACACACTAAAACTATACATATAAAATTGTTTCAGAACCAACATTCTGATCTCCTTAGGCCTAATACATCTTTAAATGGCCTCTTCTCTAACTCCTACAGGCCCTATTGACCTCTGTATCTCTGTCCCTACTTCTCCTATCCTCTCTGTCTTCTATTCTTCTATCTTGTTCTATGCCTTGTAGGATTACATATTTATACAACAAGATTCATGAACCATTCGAGTTCAGATCCTAAATACTCTCAACAACATGCTAACCAATTCAAACTCTCAAACCTATCCTATGAATCACTACCATTAATTGAGGGTTCTGTTTACATGACTCATCACTCACCTAGTGAGTCAACCAATGACTCACCATCTATCTAGAATTGCATAAAAGCATAGGTTTAATTGCAATGTGATAGTTCAAAGACCATCAATTCAGAAATGAAGACCCCTTCTAGGCCTGATCAAACATTGAGCTTGAAATTTGAATGGAGAGCATGATGCTCCTGCATCACGATTGGTTAAATGGATGGACTTATCCTTTTCAATGAATTTATGTCAGATGTGTTTGTTGACTCCGACTCATTTGTTGTTTTTTAGTAGTGTTTAGTTGGCTGATGTAGTTTTTTCTTTTTTTTTGGTTATGCTTTACATTGTAACTATGCTGAATTTTTAGTGGTGAAGGCCTTTTTGATAAGCACTTGTTGTATTAGGTATTGCTATTAGATGGTAGTCTCTTACTAGGTTGTATTGGATCGATTGTTGACATTATGCGCATAACGTTTGTATATGACCATGATATATGTAACTCTGATTTCTAATCAAATATCAAGTTACTGTTTTTACATTTCTGAATATATATATATATATATATATATATATATATATAATAAAGAAAAAAAAGTTTAGTATATTTATTCTAAGTTTTGGATTTTTGTGTAGTTTTTGGTGAAATCTTTTAATTTTTTTGGTAAAATCTAAATTTGAAAGTGATTAAATTGTGGTTTTGAATGCATCAATAGATTTACCACCCTCAAATACTATATAAAACCCATATTATACAATTTCCATAACTAATATATATGATTCTAATATTTTTACAAAATTTCAATTACACTCCAAATAAAACAAACAAACAAAAAAATAGTTAAAACAGGTGATGAAGTTTAAACCAGTTTAACCCATTATTCCATTTTGTATATTGATTCAAATAAAACGTGCCTCTTTCAAACACGATACATATTTAATTCCTTCCTTTCACTTTATATACAAATCATATGTTCACATTCTCGCCGGCAGTAGTCTGTTTTTCAAAGACGATACATATTTAATTGCTTCATTCCACTTAGTGTGGCTCCTCTTAGGCTTTGCTTGGCAAATTGTTCTTTCAATTTTAGAAAAAGTGTGATTATTTATTTATTTAAATAAAATGAAGTAAGTCTCTAGGCTTATATTCATAGATCTAAGTTGTGGATGATATAAAATAAATAAAGTTAGTATTTTAGGTTTTATATATTTTTAATTGGAAAAATATTAGTTTTATATTTTTTTATTTAAATAAAATGAAATATGTCTGTAGAATATCTAAGTTGTGGATGGTATAGAATAGTTAAAGTTGGTATTTTAAGTTTTATAATTTTTTAATTAGAAAAATAATTGTTTTATGTTTTTTATTAATATAAAAAATATATAGATTTAAATTTTTTTTAATTAATTAAAAGTTTTAAATAACTTTATTTTCATTAAATAAAAATAACCAATTAACTTTTATATTTACAGATATTAAACAGTAATAAATATTTAATTTTATGTTAATTTAACAAGTAAATCATAATATATTTTAGATAATATATTAAAACTAATATAACCTATAATAATAATTACTTTGAAATTCAAACAAATTTAATGTTAAAAACATCAAGTATAAATAAAGATTTTTACATAGATAATTTACACCGATTACTTCACAATTCGGATGAATCTAATGTCACAAACATAAGATGAGAGGTCAAATAAGATTATTGTGAATGGCGATTGGCATTGAAAAGAACAGCTAAGCTTTCCTTATTAAAGAAAACATTTTCAATAATCACTTTTTGCTTCTAAATTCACCGTCAATAACAAGTCACGTTCTTCTGAACCTAACCTTCGCCTCAATTAGCGGAGAAGCAGCGCACGAGGAATAGGTTCTGGAAATTTTGCTAATATAAGAAGTGGATCATGTGGAGGGGGCACCGCCCATGTCGCCACACTGCACTTCCCGCGTGAGCGCGGTTTCCACGCGCCGTTAATCCTTATTTAATATCCATCAACGCTTCTCTATCTCATTTTCCACATCTCATCTCTGTTCTTGTTCTTGATTTTGATCTGCTAAGCCATTTCCATTTCCATTTCCATTTTTGAGTATCTCTCTACAACTCTCTCTCTCTGCTTCTTCAATTTAATTTGTGTGGGGAAGATCATGTCTGAGGAAAAACAGCACCACCATCTCTTCCACCACAAGAAGGAAGATGATGACGCCCCCAGCTCGGGTGTTGTTTATGCTGAGACCACCACAACTAATTACGGTGATGACGAGGTCATCCAGACCGCAGATGTTTACGCTGCCGGAAATGTCAATCAGACTACTTCTGATGACTACGAGAAGGCGTTGAAGGAAGAGAAGCATCACAAGCATATGGAGCATTTGGGTGAACTGGGAGTTGCGGCTGGTGGAGCTTTTGCATTGGTACTTTCTCAGCCACCCTTTTGTTCCTTTCTTCATTAATTCTTCATTCTCAGATCCACTTAATATGTTTTGATGATGATCGATCTGATTCTCTGAAGGAGAATATAGTCATGTTGTGAATTCTGATTGATTATTGTAGTAATGTGCAGCACGAGAAGCACGCAGAGAAAAAGGATCCAGAACACGGTCACAGGCACAAGATTGAAGAGGAAATTGCAGCAGCAGCTGCAGTGGGAGCAGGGGGGTATGTCTTCCACGAGCATCACGAGAAGAAGGAATCAAAAGAGGAAGCAGAAGAAGCCCATGGAAAAAAACATCACCACCTCTTCTAGATGCTGCAGCTTTCCATTTGAATTAAAAACAAAATAATGTTGTTGATCTGTTTCCTTTGTTGGTTGGATTTGGTGTGGTGTTGTAATGAGATTCAGATGAATTAGCTGAAGTCAACTGAAGTCTGATACGTCTAATTCAATCTTTACCTCTTCCTGTGAAGCCATGTCTTTCAGATCCGATCGGATCGGAATAAATTAATATATAGATTGTATTGTGAATGATTAATCGGACGTGTTGTTATTAATGTATGAATGGAGAGTTGGATCCATCCATAACACAACACTGTTTCAAACATTTTATAATAATCTAGAAAAAAATATTTTTAAAAATTAATTTCCAATGTAATTAAATTATTTATCATATTGGTAATTAATTTAAATTATTTATGATAATGGTAATTAATTTCTAATGAGATCCATTTTGGTGTCTTGGATCTTTAAAAAAACTAAAGATTCGTTACATAGTTTGGTTTAGATCTTTATTTAGTTACTTCAAAAATTTAAATAAAAGTATTCTTAAATTTTTTATGATTTAAAAGATTAAAACAAAGTTATTTTTAAATGCCCAAAGTATCTTTCTTCTTCTTTTTCTTTGTGTCTATTCTCCTCGCTCCCCCTTCCCCTCTCTATATATCTCTCTCCACAAATTGAAGTTTCTCCTTCTTCACCTCTTTGCATCCCTTATTATCCCTCCCTCCATCACTCTCTGCCTCCTCTTCCTTTACTCCTTATCCCTCCATGCCTTTCTTCCTTCCACCCTATCTTTCTTTTTAACTCACTTTCTCTCCCTCACTCCCTCTTCATCCCTTTCAGCCCACTCATCTCACCTTCCCTCTCTCTCTCTCTCTCTCACACACACACACACACACACACCCAACCTCACACTTTCTCTATCACTCACCCCTCCCCTAGTCTCTCTCTCTCTCTCTCACACACACACACATTATGTCCCTTCACTCCTCTCAAACCCATCCCCTCCATCCATCTCTATCTTCACCTTTCCCCCTCCATCCCTCACCCTTCTTTCTCTCTCTCCCTCTCTCTCTCTCTCACCTTATATCCCTCCCTCATGTTATCTTTCCCTGAACCTATCACCATCTCTCCATCACTCTCTCCCCCTCCCTCACTTTATGTCCCTACCCCCCTCTCGTATTCTCTCTCTCTCTCTCCATCACCACTACTCCCTACATTTATCCCACCCACACCTGCTTCCCCTCTCTCCTATCCCTTTCTATTGTTCTATCCCCATCTATCTCTCACTCCTATATCCAGGTCCCTTCGCATTTTCTGTCTCCCTCCCCCCCCTCATATTCTTTTTCTCTTCGAACTCTCTCTCTCATCCCCTTACATCTCTCTCTCATCCCCCTTACCTCCATCCATTGCTCTCGCACTCTTTCTCCCACAATATCCCACCAATATCCCCCCTCATATCTCTCTCTCTCTCACACTTTTTCCACATTTCTCTCTCTAGATTGCTTCCTCTCCCTACATCCACTTATGTCTCTTCCCACTCCTACTTCTCATCCTTGCTTCCCCCATCCCTCTCTCTCTCTCTCTCTCTCTCTCTCTCTCTGTTTTCAACTTATCCCTCTCCTCAACCCCTACCTCATTATGAACCCTATTCTCTCTTTCGCCCCATATCATTCCCCTCTCTTCAATTTCCCCCTCCTCCCACCTCTCTCCTTCAACACACCCTATTCCTCCTCTAATCCTCCATATCCACCTTTCCATTCACCAATCCTCTCTCTCATCAAACCATCATCCACTTCCTCCCCTCCACATTATCCCCCTTTATCGTCCATGTCTCATGTGCTGCTTCTAACCCTATATGTCTTCAACACCTCGTATCCTCCTAATAGTGCTCTCAATCCCCACTCCCCTTCACCCTTGTAACCCATCATGTTCACATTCCCTTCATGTCTCCCCACTTGAACTTACAACATCCTCCTAGGCCCTTTACCCTTCCTCACCTCCTCTCAACTATTAACCATCCCCACTTGAACTTACAACATCCTCCTAGGCCCTTGACCCTTCCCCACCCCCTTTCAACTATTAACCATTCCCACTTGAACTTCCAAAATCCTCCCAGGCCCTTGGCTCTTCCCCACCCCATCTCAACTATTAACCAACCCCACTTGAACTTCCAACATCCTCCTAGGCCCTTGACTCTTCCCCACCCCCTCTCAACTATCAACCACCCCCACTTGAAATTCCAAAATCCTCCTCTGTCCCTGGCTCTTCCCCGCCCCCCTCTCAACTATTAACCATCCCCACTTGATCTTCCAACATCCTCTTAGGCCCTTAACCCTTCCCCACCCCCTCTCAACTATAAGCCATCCCCACTTGAATTTCCAACATCCCCCTAGGTCCTTAATCCTTCCACACCCCCTCTGAACTATTAACCATACATTTGATGTCTTAAATAATGCGCACACGTTATATAACTACATAACGTGCACACGTTTTGTAGTTCTATAATGTGCACGCGTTTTCCAATTCCATAAGGTCGAGAAATGTAATTTGAATTTAAACATAACGTGCTCTCATTTTGTAGCGCCTAAACCATGCCAATTCACTTGCTTGCATGTCATCAATAGTCCTATGTGTATGGTTTGGACTTTGCTTTGGTAATACCAAACATGTGCTATGGTATATGATAAACCATTGTTAATTGGACATTTCTTCCAGGTTTTGAAGAAGCATGTGTTTACCCACTCGTTACATTATGCTAGACACAATCATTTTTGACAAAACCATAAGCATAAATAACATTTTTTCTACATATTCTAAATATGTAATTTTAATTTCAAAATTTATATTTTTCTATTTTTCTTCAATTTTTAGTTTGCCCTAACAGCTTAACTCAAAAAACATATTGTTAGTGTTTTCTCCATAGTTATTTCAACTCTTGATCGTTTAAAAAACAATTGTATGGTACACTACAAGACGCTGCCCTGTACATTCTAGAAAAAACCCATTTCATGATTACTGCATTAAGACCTTCTGAAAAGGCTGCACCCACAAAAGACATACCATTTTCGAGGAATGGTTACTTAGATAATTATATTTTTTTTTTAATTACTAATTTTATTTTGGAATGTTCTCTACGTGCCTGCAAATTACCCACAAAAACATTTATCTTATCATTTACTTGAAAAATAAAATGTGTTGGTTAGAAAAAATGAAACTTGACATAGTTATGAAAGTTTTCTATATGTATAAAACTTATATATTTGGAAACTTGATTCAATTTCATACATTTAATACTTTTTACTAGAAGCAAGATATTTTGTGTAAGTATATCAAAAAAATCCAAGTAAGTTGAGGGATGCTTGATTTTTGAGTTTTCTATTGCATCTAAAGCACCAAAAGTGACCCCTCTTTAGCTTGGCCTGCTTTTTGTTTATATAGTATTTTTTTCATATATATATTTATCTTGTTAAATTTTAAAGACTCATTAGAAGCAACCCCTTGAATTTTCAAAAGTCTTACACTCAGGGTTAGACATTTTATTTTCTTTTAACAACACTTAAATAAAAAATTGGTTAAAAGAAGAGTTATGGTAAAATTATAACAAGTGAAATAGCAACAAGGCTGCTTATACCTGCCTCTTAGAAATATTTTATTGTAATATTGTATATAGTTTAAAGCTAAAAGTTGAAGAAATTATGAAACA
>LPNX010012189.1:1121507-1241434 GCA_001517045.1 Pseudotsuga menziesii
ATATAAAGTTATAGACATTGGAAAAGAAAAGATATTTGATTATATAAAATTAAAACAATAATAAGAAAATATGATTTTTAGTGAAAATAAAAAATAAACTAANTTGTTTTAAAGTGTTCTTTCCCGATTTGGTTGCTTATTTATAAAGCTTCGACGAAATTCTCGCCATCCTTTCACTCATTCTTGTTTTTGTTGAATCCTGCATCAATCTCATCAGGTTAAACTTCTACCCGAGCTGTAGAGACCTTGTATATATCCCCACTGTGTACAGCACCTGCCTTGAAGCATTTACATAATGTGTTTTGAGATTCAAGTTGTTCTGAGTTTAATTCATGGAATATATGGCAAGAGATCAGTTAACAGTTAGTTCATGGAATGTACTGCAGGAGAATTAACAGTTCGAGGAGGGAACTAAGTTCTTTGTCTTGTGGAACGGGGAACCCCATCGACGACTGCTGGCGCTGCGATCCAGATTGGGAAAACAATCGAAAGAGGCTTGCAGACTGCGCCATTGGGTTCGACAGGAATGCTCTTGGAGGGAAGAACGGCAGATTCTATGTTATCACAGATCCCAATGACTACGATGCGGTCACTCCATAGCCGGGCACCCTGCACCATGCTGTTATTCAAACTGAGCCTCTGTGGATCATTTTTGAGAGAGACATGGTCATCCAGCTCAAAGAAGAGCTTATCATGAACAGTTACAAGACAATCGATGGCAGAGGTGCCAATGTCCACATTGCCAACGGTCCCTGCATTACGGTACAGTATGTGACCAACATTATCATTCACCGGATTCACATCCATGACTGCAAGCCTGGAGGAAATGCCATGGTGAGAGATTCCCCAAGTCATTACGGTTGGAGAATGATCAGTGATGGAGATGGAGTTTCCATCTTTGGGGCAAGCAATATCTGGGTGGACCATTGCTCCTTGTCAAGCTGCACAGATGGGCTCATCGATGCCATCATCGGTTCGACTGCAATTACAATTTCAAACAACTTTATGACGCACCATGATAAGGTTTGAATCTAAATTCCAGCTTTGTAGCATTAAAGGTTCAATTCTTTTTCTTAATCAATGTTTGTGCCGTTCATTTATTTGTTATATTAATTGTTGCAGGTCATGCTGTTGGGCCACAACGACGATTATACACAAGACGTTAAGATGCAAGTAACAATTGTCTTCAACCGTTTTGGGGAAGGGCTTGTGCAACACATGCCCAGGTATCCAAAACAATCTGAATTCACATCAATCAAACATTATAGTTCAGAAGTTTATAAAGAAAAGAAGTTTAATGCTCTGATGCTGAAACGCAGATGCCGACACAGCTACTTCCATGTAGTGAACAACGACTACACCCATTGGGAAATGTACGCCATCGGTGGAAGTGCTAACCCTACAATCAACAACCAAGGTAATCGATTCCTCGCACCTGATGATCGCTCCGCCAAGGAGGTAAGCGTTGCTTCCTCAATTCTGTTCAATTAACTACTGTCAACATTGCAATAGTAAGTAGATGAAGTTGATGAATATGAATGACTGAACAGGTGACGAAGCATGAGATTTCACCGGAGAGTGTATGGAAAAAATGGAATTGGAGGATAGAAGGAGAATTGAGAAATTGGAACCTGTAGATAGGGCCATATTTGCGGGCCAACTGCATGAAAACGTCGGGTCTGTGCTTTGCAAGCAGATGCAAGTGACCGAGGAGCCAAAACGCAGGCGGACTGGGAACCTTCCGCAACTTCCATGTCGGTATAGTCAGATAGATCCATATTGCGATTGATGCAACTGCTGTAATGAACATGCGGATGACAATTGTCGCATGGAGTTGGGTGGGAACGAGCCCAGAATAGCTGGCTCCGATGGTGCCACTTGACAATGGGATATAATTTTTATTTTTTTTAATTTTATTATTATGATGTCATGTTGCCACATGTCAACTCAAATCCAGATACCAAATCCTAAAGTTTACATCATCTTCTATCCACCAATAAGCTGTTTACAAAATAGTTTTTTAACAAAATTAAAAAAAAATATTTTACAAATCCCTAAGTTATACTTTGCAAAACAAATTTTAATTTTTTATAGTTGCCTCAAAAGAGACCAACTAATACCAAAGTCAAAAGAGTTTGACTTGCAATCGATTACAATATACCTGCGGTAGGTATAATAATATATTCAATAATGCCCCTATTTGATAGAAAAATTAATTCATTTATAAAAATATTTGACTTTATTTTTGTGAAAATATAACAAGTACAAAGTTCTATTTTATGGAGACATTTTTTTTGTGCATGACCAAGTTGTGAATGAAGTGTTTTTATTAGGATTTTAGTTTAGAATTAGGATTAAAAATCTAGGTTAGCAAAAAAGTTAACACCACAATGAAAAACCTATTTATTGTTCTTTTTAGGTTTTCCGATGTTTGTACTACCAATTATCACTGGGGTGAATTCATAAATTGGTCAGCCTTTTGGTAAGGGATCACGTGAAAAAGATGAAATCATAATTATGATTTTCTATACAGTGCAAAATAGGCTCATGGGCCCATTTTTCCACGTTTTACATGGTGCAAAAACAAATAGGATCTCCATCTAGCCTTCAAACTCAACGTGGTCTTTGATCATGCACCTACACAACCTACAGCATGGGCACTAACTCGAGAGGGAGGTGATAAACATCAATTCATCAAAATCTCAAATTGACAACAACTAGTGGATTTTTTTTTCAACATTTTATCAATTGGTAATGTTTATGTTACCAATTTTATTTCTAGTTATGTACTAGCGAACTAGAATGTTGCTCGATATTTTTCAATTATGTGGTAACTTAGGGAGGATTGAAAACAATGATATATAGTTGAAAATAAAATCCACAACGTAAACAATGTTATTTTGTTTCCAATATACTTAGTTTTAAATAATCAACAATAAGTTAAAGAGTGGTGGCTTTTCTCCAAACATGCATGGGCAAGAAGAAAATTTGTTGATTTTTTTTAAATTCTTTAATAATGCATGGAAAATTGAAAATTAATAAGTGGAAATTCATTGTTGGACACTAGCAAGTTTGTAAAACACTACAACTCACATGTTAGTGGGCAAAGACATAATGGAAACTTAAAAGCAAACCATCTTACTAATGACAGTCATTTAAATGTCAAGTGAACCCAATGATTGAGACACACTAATTCAGACATTGGCAATGCAATTATCTTGCTACTTAGACACTAATCGATACACTAAACATCTCGCCTAGCCACTTATCTCAAGGAAGAGGGAAACCCCAATTTCATTTCGTCTCCTCGCTTCTTCCCTATTTATGGGAGGGCTTGTCGATTTGGGCTTGCAAGTCAGCTCAAATAACTTGTTAAGTGGTGACCTGTAACATACCCAAAACTAATATATATATATATATATTATTTATTTCGGCAAAAATATTATGTTAATTTTTATTGTAAAGTGTATGACCAAGTGGGTCAAGGATGACTGTAATTGAAGAATTATTTATTTTATAAATTAATAAAATGAGACACCTATTCAGAGGAGACTGTTACATGAGTGTCCACTGCCACTAGGAGGAAGGAGCAGCTGTAAAAGGATGATTGACATATGGCAACACTGGCATTCACTTTCTAGTTGTTGCAAGAGCATAATCCCTAAAAAAAGTGGTCATGTTCCCTGAGAGGGGGAACTGAGCTGGGTGGCTCATTAATTCCAAACTGACCCTAAGACCTAGGCAATCTTATATAAACCCTCAAATTGAGCAGGAGGCTCACCACTCATTCTGATTTTCTGAGAGAATGAACTTTGTGATTGCTACAAGCTGAAAAGTCAAGCACACAAAGAATTTGATGAGAGGATAGCTAAAGTGATTTCTTGAGTTAAGTTTGTTGTTGAGAGCTGAATTGCAGAAGTCTACTGTGTAGCAGAAATCTATGACCTAGTGGTACAGCGAGCAAGCTCGGGGGTCCTAAGCAAGTGATTTGGCTACTTCAGGAATAGGTTAGGTGGAACAGTCTCCCCTGAGGTGTTAGTTCTGTTTATTTTCAGCAAATACTTCCAGGTTTCACTTCTATAATTGTAATTGTTATTCTTTTCTGTTTAAGTAGGCTGAAATCATTTTCGATTATATTCCTAGTTAAATGTTACTCAGCAAACTTTTGATGATGTTGTTGTATAGAAAAAATGATTAGAAAAGAAATGAACTGAATTTATTTTCTGTATTTTTTCCCTCACCGAAGTGACGTACTCCAGTACAGGAAATATGGAATTATGTGGAGTAATAGTACCTGAAAGAATGAATATCTGTGTAGATTCAGAGCATAGATTAGTTATATATTTATGTTCAGTAAACATTTTAGTCTATTTGTATTTTATCTGGTAAACAATTGTAATACAAAACTATAGATATAATTTTCCAAAGATAGGTAAGTATACCTAATAAATTAACCTATAATTTAGATAATAAAACTAGATATAGAATTTAATTACAAGTGTCTACTCTTATAGATAATTATATGTTCAACACATCAGATTCAAAACTGAATTAAAGCACAGTCCTCAGTCTTTCATCAATACTCTGTTTGTATCATATTCCTTTAAAAAAGTTAAGAATCGAAGGTAAATAACTAGGTTTCCAAAATAAACAAAGAGGATCATTAGTTTATTTTAAAGGAACCTTAAAAACCAGTGCTTAACTATTTAAAATATCTATTTAACACCAGGTCAAGTTATTGACCAATCATAGCTCTGTATCCAGGCTTCTGATTCGTTTAACAAGTGTTGTTACATGCGGTACTTATCTACAGATTAGAGATCCATTTAGTTCTAAGAGTTATTTTTTTAAATCATATTTGAACTAACAGGGTAAGACCTTTTTTATCTAACAAAAAGAACAACTAGACCCTAGAATGGTATAATCGCATTCTTAGATCCATAATAGCCTTAGGGTTTTAACCTTTTTTAGTAAGGTATTATAGAATAAGATAAATTCTAAGTTCTATGTTAAAACCATGTTTGGCTAGTGAAGATCTAACTCGGAAGAAATATACTAAGAACTGTGTTAACTCCTTTTAAAAAAAATTCAGACTTTGTTCTTCAAAATTTTTTATAATATAACTACAAGCAGAACCCTTACGGGCCTTTCCAATAAATAATTCAAGTCAGTAGTTGCTCAAACCAATAGTAAAATATTTCAGAGTAGGGTTTACGGTCTCACTATCAATATTCGGTACTTACGCCTGTGTTATTTTGAAAATGCCCAAGATTATCGATATGTTCTTTCCTAATAAGAATAAAAGTTAAACCATGACGATTCAAGTCAGAAACAATTTAGAACTACCTGTAAACTACTTATTATCATCGTAAAACATTTTAGTGGGAGGTAAACTAAATCATAATTGTATGATTGGTAAAGTTTATATTCTACCTTAAGAAATTAAAACAATATCACCATGCTACCTCAAGAACGAAACCTCTAACCAGTCCCACGATCTCTGCTATATTTTTGCATTTAAAGTCGATGGGTTTTTCATTAAACATACAACCTAGGTTTTTAAGAGACTTTATATGCAAATGCTCTACGAACGAAGGCTCACGGGCTCACTACTAGAATCGTAAATCCAAAAGAAAAACCCTCGCATGTCAGTTTCATGTGAAGTCTGTAAATTACAGGTGTCTTCCAAATCAACATAAAAACAATTATAAACTTTATATCATCCAAAATATTTTTAACCATAATTCTTCCTATAAGCTGGAACAATGCACAATAAATGGAAGGACAACTTAAGGGTCTTACGGTTACAACCAGTTTTTAAAACAACTAAATAGTTATAAGTAGCAAGTCATCCATGATCCCATGGGAGTGGGTTACATTTTTCTTAAGTAACAACTTTTGCAAAAAGAAATTATACCAAAATTATAAAAGAAAACCACTCCCAGGATGCAACGAAATAGAAGACAAGCTATTGTCATATTGTTCTCATCCATCCCTCCTCAATAGCCACGTAAGCAGTAACATAAGTCTGCGCATCAAAATTGACCCCCACTTTATCTCAGAAGTATACCTGTGCACACTTTTAATAGCTAAGATTAGCATATCTCTTTGGAAAAAAAAACTGAACAATGAAGAGAAATCCTTTTGAAAAGAAATAAACTTACCAGCATGAGATTTTCTCTTGACAGACCGAGCTGCCCAAGAACCACCACAGATTGAGACACCCAAGAACCACCTCTCTGGTTAGTAAAGGTCGGTTTGGGTGGTTGAGTTTCAAACTCCTCGGGTGAAGGATGAGGAAAACTGTTTCACAGAGCCAATGCTTCCCGAAGCCAAGATCAAATTGGAAATAACGAAAGGAGTCAAACAGTAACCCTAGGTATGGGTTGGCGCGACTGACAAAGCCCAATAAAGTTATAAAGGTTGTACAAACCATATCTTTCCGACAACTGGAGGTCATATTTAAATCGTAAGGACTGATATTATGGAAAATATGGAAATCATCCTGGCGTTGGGATATCAAATTAATTATTGACGATTTAGACATTGAAATCATTAAAATATTAAAACCACCACATTGGAGTATAGGGTAGTATTACGAGTTTCACTCATTTTTGTTTCTACGTAACCCTTTTTGTATTTTCACCAAGCGCTAAGGTTGGGTCCTTGTTACTATATAGTATAGTTCGACTTTGGTTTATGCTTGGTGGTGGTAACTTTGAGGCTATTTAGCTTTAGAGGTTAAACCCTTCCAAACCTTAGGAATTTATGAACTCGGACCCTTTTTAGCAGTCTGTTGAGGAGTTCATGTGAGATTTTGTCACAATACTCCAAACCTGCACATAGTAAACAAAAGTATTTATGCTTTAGTCTTAGTGACTAAGTAAGACTTCCGATTCAACACCCTGCACAACTCAAGTAAGAGACGGACAATACAAAGATATTTTGCTTTGCGACAACAATCTAATTTCTTTGTTAAAGATAATAATTGACATATCAATGAATCAACAATTAAACAACTTTAGTAATGAAAATTCTTTACCATGGTTTATATATGTGACAAAAGAGATATGAGTAGGAACAACTCTGTAAATTATTTAGTGAATCCTAAAACCCCCTTGTAGTAAGTAAAACCAAAACAAAACAAAACAAAAATGATTTGTGTGACTTTTAGGGGTTGTTACAAGTGGTATCAGAGAGAGATTCCAACACTAGGCCTGATAGGCTCACTCGCTTATAAGGAAAACAACATACAAATTTTATTTTTGTATTTATTTCTGTACAGAAAGATAAAATTTGTTTTGCGGGAAATGGATAATGCTGAGGCATCTTCTAAGAATGATCCTCAACATGATAACCCTGACAACTTTTATGTGGACATGAACTATCCAAAATTACTAGAAACATTCAAAGAACTGAAGGATGAACTTCAAACTGCGAAATAAGATAATCAAATAATTTTAGAGTTGAATGAATACCTTTTGGACAAAATGAATAACCAGGAAAAAGATAAAATAAGTTTTATTGAAACTGATTCCAAAAACACGTCTTATAAACATAAGGGGAAGAGATCAAAGTATCCTAACAATGAATCATCCTCAGAGGTCAGACCAAAGTCACGTAGGGTAAGACAAAGATACGTAAGAGACAATAGTGAAAGTGACAGAAAACCTAGGAGAAAGAAGTATAATCCCTACAAAGAGATTTCTGGATAATTCAAGAAAATAAAGCCTCCCATGTTCAATCAGGAAGCAAAGAAAGGAGAAGAAGCAGAAGCCTAGCTGTTAGGCATGAAGAAATACTTCCAAAGTTTTACTATTCTAACTGATTAAAGGCCAGAATGGCTATTTCCAATTTTACCAGAAAAGCCGACATATGGTGGAAAGATATAAAGATGGTCAAAAATATGAAAGAGAAGTACTTGACTTGGAGAGTTTTTAAGAAGTACTTCAAGAGAAAGTTTCTGTCTGAACAGTATTATGAGGACCAAGCCAAGGAATTTTATGACTTAAAACTAGGTTCCATGTCCATGAAGGAATTGAGGATAAAGTTCTTAAGTATGCTGAGATATGCACCATACATAATAGAGGAAAAGCCAAAAATCCAATGGTTTCTAAGTTGTTTACATGCTAGCTTCAAGGATAGAATTGAGTTTGACAATACGAAAACCTTGGAGGAAGCCATGAGGAAGGAAGAATTTTGTTGTGAGCAAGGCAAGAAAAGAGAAAGTCTACCCAATTGGAAAACTAAAAATATAAGTCAATATGATAAAAGGAGAAGAGGATTCAATTCAAACAAGAGTTTTGGAAGTAAGTCCTAGAAATTCTCCAAAAACAATTACCAGAAAACTGATTTTAAAAATAAAGTACCCTAGAATATTGCAGCACCAAAGGGCAGGGATTTATCTAACAATTTTGTTAGAAATATTGAACAACAGGAACCTGTCAAATGTTGGGAATGGCAAGGACCACACTACGCCAAGTACTATCCAAACCGGAAGGGAAATACCAATAACATACACACTGTATAGGAAGCAGAAACAGTTGGGGATGTGACCAACGAGATGCATAGGATCAATGCAGCGTTGGAAAACCGATAGGCAGATCACCAGACTTCCATGGTAGAATTGTAAGGTATGACCCAAAATTTCTTTGTTTCCATCTTAATTGATCTGGGAGCTAGCCTAAGTTATATATCTCCTAGCATAGTCGAAAAGTGTAAATTACCTTTAAAAAAGTTTGATAAATCATGGCTAGTCCAGCTAGCTACAGGAACTAAACGAAACGTAATAAACTATGTTGAAAGTTGTAATTTGATGATGAATCAATTTGAAACTTAGGTAAAACTAAATGTGTTACCATTAGGATCTTACGATATTCTTATAGGAATGGATTGGCTTGAAAAACACCAAGTAATCTTAAATTGCTTCCAAAAGACTTTTACTTGTTTAAACAAGGAAGGAGAAATAACTACTGTTATAGGAATTCCTAGGAAGATATCTGCTAGACAAATTTCAGCCTTACATATGAAAAAGGCTATAAGGAAAGGATGTAAAGTCTTTGTTGTGCATGTTATAAATAATGAACAAGTTAATAAAGAAAATAAA
Source organism: Pseudotsuga menziesii (assembly GCA_001517045.1). Taxonomy (NCBI): domain Eukaryota; kingdom Viridiplantae; phylum Streptophyta; class Pinopsida; order Pinales; family Pinaceae; genus Pseudotsuga; species Pseudotsuga menziesii. Next base: position 1,130,614 of record LPNX010012189.1, read on the forward strand.
CCGGGATTTGAGGATATCCCGATCCTGCGATTTTTCGTGGATGTATTCCTGGAAGAAAATCCAGGGTTGCCTCCTAAATGAGATCTGGACTTTACAATTGAATTAGTACCCGGAGTGGTACCTAATTCAAAAACTCCCTATCGAATGAACATCTTGGAGCTGAATGAACTTAAATTACAATTACAAAAGTTAATAGATAAACATTACATAAGACTAAGTGTATCCCCTTGGGGAGCACCGGTATTTTTTGTTTAAAAGAAGGATGGTACTCTATGCTTATGCATAAACTACCGTCAACTCAATAAAATGAAAATTAAAAACATATATCCTTTCCCCGCATTGACGATCTATTTGATCAAATACGTGGAGCGTCGATATTTTCTAAAATTGACTTAAGGTCTGGTTATCACCAAGTTAGAATTAAAGATGAAGACATCTTTAAAACTGCTTTCCATACAAGATACAAGCATTATGAATTTGTAGTTATGCCCTTCGTGCTAAATAATGCACTGACAACCTTTATGTGTCTAATGAATAGTGTTCTAAGTAAGTATTTAGACAAATTTGTATTTGTCTTTATATACGACATCTTTATTTATTCTAAGACTAAAGAAGAGCATGATGAACACCTAAAAATAATTTTGCAAGTGTTAAGAGAACATCAGTTATATGCTAAGTTCAGTAAATGTAATTTTTACAAAGATAAAATACAATATTTGGGACGCGTAATATCCGAAGAGGGGATATCAGTGGACCCATATAAAATAAAAGTTATTATTGATTGGCCTATTCCTAAGGAGGTAACTGATGTATGATCCTTTATGGGGATAACAGGGTACTACAGAAAGTTTATTGAAGGGTTTTAAAGAATTGAAAACCCTCTAACTTCATTACAGAAAAGGGTAAGAAATTTGTTTGGGATCAGAAATGCGAAGACAGTTTTAATAAACTAAAAACATTATTAAATACTGCACCCTTCCTGAAAATAACAGACCCAAACAAAGACTTCGTCGTATGCACTAATGCATGCAACGAAGGCTTGGGCGGGGTGCTAACACATGAAGGTCATGCAATTGCATATGAATCAAGGAAATTAAAAATTCATGAAAATAACTATGCAACTTATGATTTAGAATTGGCTACAATAATTCATGCTTTAAAAATGTGGCATCATCACCTAATAGGGAAAAGACTCTTACTAATGTCTGATAATATAAGTTTAAAATATCTATTTGATCATCAAAATCTGGATGCAAGCCAAGCTAGATGGCTAGCTTTCCTTAGCGAATATGATTTTGAGATCAAACATATAAAAGAGAAAGAAAACAAAGTGGCTGCCATTAGCAGTTATAAAACTGATTTGGAAGACAAGTTGGAAGAAGGTATAAAGCGGGACCTAGAATATTAGAATTTAAAAGAAAAGATAATTCAGAATACATCTGAAAATGTAATTACAGATTACAGTTAATTAACAAGGTTTAATACTGTTTAAAAATAGACTGTATGTACCTAATATATCTGAAGTTAAGCTGTTGATTTTGAATGAAATTCATAAAAGTCCTTAAAAATTGGCAAGGATTTACTATCAGTGATCAATGTTTTTTAAATAATTCTTTCTAAAAATCAGAATTGCTCTCAAAGGTACAAATATGGTACATGAATATGTTTATTTGGGAGTGAATATGTTTTTTACTTTCTTTTTTTAGCAGAAGGGTAGGATTTTTTATTGGATATGCTTCCTAAAATATGAATTGTTGACAAAATATGCTAATAACACCCTTGAAACTTGAAAGGTCATTCATTACCAGAATTTAATTGACGGCAACACAATCTATTTAACATGATCCAATGTTCTAGTATTATTAATGATGGGTTGAAACACATTAATTATGCATGAATTCCTTTTAATTATGAATCATGACATTGTGATGGACATTTGGTAGAGGATTATCCATACCCTTTCGTTAAAAAATATAACAAGTTAAGGTGACACGTCATCTGCATTGCCATCAAGATTAGACTCCCCATCACTCATGTATGCATCTGCTTGATTTTCACCTGCATCCTCATCTCTGACATGCAATACTACATTCACTCTCGCAGCCTCTTCATTGGGAATCAATGTCTCTTCTTCAAAGACTATATAATCATCTTTAGCCACTTCTTCAAATGTTTCTTTTAAAAAATCATATTTCCCATCATCCATTATATCAACAACTCCAAGAATTGGGAAATAAGGAGCAAACCTAGAAAAGAGTCCAAGGAGAAACTAGGATCAACCTTCGAAAACAGTACATATTCATCTTCCTTATATCTCTTTTCCATTTTTTTTTATTAGAGTCTTATGAGTGGTTTGATGCTTGATTATGAATCTTCTAAATGTGTATAAAAATCATTAATGTCAATTTCTCTTTATTCAATACATTGGTGACCTCACCATAGTCATAAGATTTAATTCTAAAGAACACCTTTACCTTATACAAAGAATAAAATCAAATAACTTCAACATAAACAAACGAATATTGAACACGATGAAACGACTATAAATGCTTGCATCATGGAAATCAAACTTCCAAAAGAAATCAATTGACAACTCCAATGGCTTATCAATTGAAACTTTAAACCACACAACATACCTACACATATTGATTACATTGTGAATGATACATAACTAATAAAAAATATGTTATTGTCTTCAAGAAATTCATCTACATACTCAACCAAAAAAAAGGGAGTTTGACACATTTAACATGCTGATATCACATTTGAACTATGGCCTACTCACTTGCATAAACAAATATACAATTCAATGCAACAAAATATTATAGCAATGGTAAAGTCAACCTAACTCTTTTCGACATGTAATTCAAAGAACCAATTTTCCTAATCAACATATATGCAACTCCATTTGAACATGTGACAATAATAATTGATACAATTTGTTATAGCTCCAAATGACACTTCTCTGCCTGTGACCACTTTCCCATGATTCCGTCGCATGTTGACATTTCCATGACGACCCTTCATGAAAGTCATTGAAAGTCACTGACAAGACACCTATCTTGGAGGACCCATATCTTGAGTTTTGTAACTCCGTTTGACCTCATTTCTACACCATTGGAAAGGTATTTTAGTTAGCTAAAACTTTCCAGAAGACACCAAAGTCTGAAAATGCCCAGAAATACCTTAAAAATGCATTTCTTGTGTATTCGCGACTCTCCTTATGTGCAACTCGCGAATCACTCGTGACTCTTGGGTTTTACAAGTCGCGAATGGATATATTCACGGGTTTCTCTTGTGGAAACTCACGAATCATTCACGGGTTGTCCTCCTTCATAGTCATGAAGCTGTCTCTTAACATTAAAACATAAAAACACGCTTTTTGAGTTAGTTTGGGTAGTTATGCAACTGACTCCTTCAGTTGTAACTACTTTGTCTTTGCCCCTATCTCTCCTTAGCATATAAATAGAGGTAGGGAGGTCCATGAGAGGGGACTTGGAATTTATGCATTGTTATGCTGGAGGAATTGGGACTCTCTTTGCCCACACTTTGCCCTAGAGGTCTTCCCCTTGTGTTGTAGAGCTTGGAGGCTGAGTTCTTTGGAGAAGAGAAGCAGCAGAACCAGATCAAGGTTTCGTGAGGTGCCAAACTTGAAGAGAAGGTATACTTGTACTTGTTTTCAAGATTAATAAAGATGTGATGTCCTTCTTCTTCCCAAATCATTGTTCAATGTGTGATTGAATCTCTGTTTATGATCATATGATGATGCTATTCAGATCATTAGTTCATGTTTATTTGATTATCATTGTTTTATATGTGGTCATAATGGTTTGAGGAAGGTATAATTCGTTTTGCAGGTCTCTTGGAGCGGGAGGTGCGAAAAGTTTGGATTCATGGTCATCCCGTTTTTGAACATTATGGAGTCTCTCAACAACCAGCCTCTCTTAGTGAGGTTAGACCTAGTCACCCAGCCTCTGTTGTTCACGCTGGGGGCAAACTCTCATCCTCTGCAGGTCATGTTGAGAGCAAGCAGTCAGCCACTGCTAGTCATGCTGATACCGTTGAGAAAACTGGTCGTTCGAAGCATCATCTTAAGTTCCCTTGTGTGCTATGCAAGGGAGATCATCTTACTCATCTGTGCCCTGCTATCCCAGAGGTGCGAAGAGTGTGGTCCAAGACTCATGGATTTCGTTCTTCTGAACACCCTATAGTTTCTCAACCTCCTAATCAACCTTTGGTTAATCAAGTGGTCGAACAAATCTCAGATTTGGTCGATCCCACTCTTCTTTCGGAGAGTGGTCCTCATGTGATTGAACCAATGTCATCTTTGGTCAATCCCACTCTCCCTTCAGAGAGTGACTTTCATGAAGCAGTTGAATCGATTCCAGTATCGATCAATCCCACTCTTCCTTTGGAGAGTGAAGTGTCTACTAGTCACATTTTCTTCACTGCCAGTTCAGATCTTACTGAACAAGGGGGCACTGAACTTGTTTTGGATCAACCCCCACCAAGCCCTCGGATTGCTTCCTTTGATTGGGATAGCCTAGTTGATCCGCGCCTTCCTTCCCATGCACCTTTCCAGATAAAGGTCAAATTTGAACCCTATACAATTGCTCGTTGCATTGTTGATGAAGGAGCCTCAGTTAGTATTTTGTCTGCTCGTGCTTGGCGAGGTATGGGATCTCCCAGCCTTGTGTTGACTACTAGTCAGTTACTAGCGTTTGATAGAAGAACATGTCTAGCCTTGGGAATTCTTCCTCAAACACCTGTTACTTTGGGTGGGAAGACCATCTTAGTTGACTTCATGGTGATAGAAGACCCCTTGGACTTCAATATGCTCCTTGGATGTGATTATGTCTATGCCATGCAAGCTGTGGTGTCAACATTCTTTCGTGTGATGTACTTTAATCATGGCGAAGAAATTGTCACTATAGATAAGTTGGATTTTCTTGATCCATCTCCTGACCCAACTAGAGACCAAGTTTTTCTTTTTTTGATTCCCAGTGTTTCTGTAGACACTACCCCACCACAGGTGAACTATGTGGCTTCTTGTCCTTTGTGTTCAATTGCTACTGAGAGGCAACCTCTATTTTCATGCTTACCTTCTCGGGACTTGGTCCCAGCAGTTGATCGGGTGAGTCATCCTATACAGATTGTAGAGCCTTCTCTCCACTCTGTCCATCCAGTTGAAAGTTCAGATATGTGTCCTATCTCGGATGATTTCCTCCTTTCGGATGAAGTCTTCCTGGAGTCTTTGATACAGTTTGACCTTCTTTTTTAGTTGTGATTAAGTCTAACCCTGATTTGCTTAGTAAGCCTTCCATTTTTCTTATGTTGGTTTTTGTTGAGTCTTTTGATTCTTCTTTTGAAAAGCAAGTCAGTGATCCTAATGAGTTTGATTTTTTATTTTTTTATTTTTCTTATGAATTTCTCAGCTCCTGTGATTTTGAGTTTGTTCCTGCAGACTCTATCTCCCTTGTTGATTTTCGCTTCTCTTCTGAGGTTGATCTTATTGATTATAAACCCTCGAGCCTTGGTCCTATAGAATCTTCTTCGGTTGATTCTGCCTTGATTTTTCTTTTTGTAGAAGATAGCGAATCACAAGTGTTTCTGCCAAAGTGACCTGCATCGGATCGTTTCTTTTGATGTTGTTGTTTCTTGGAGACAGGATTATTAGTTGGATTCACAACTGTTTATGGGCCTCACCTTGTTGTTCAAGCTATAATTGCATTTGCATATGCCTTGCTTGCGCTTATGAGCCTGATGCCGGCTTCCACGCTTTCAGCTCGTTGTATAAGCCCTCATCTTTGTTCTCATCACCGCTCGGCCTTGTATCATTTTGCCTTTGCAACTTGACAACCTTTTACCCTGAGGAGATGTTCCCCGAGTGTCCTTATCTTGCTCGCTTTCCTTGCATTATGCATAGGTTTGTTCCTTGCGCTTGGAACTAGTTTCGCCTGTCTATGACACTCGTCTCCTCGCATTTAGAGCATTCTTTCTGCTCTCCTTCGAGCTCGTTAAAAACAGTAAGGAGGCCGCGAGTTGACTTTTCCGGACTCGTTAAAACTTCACGGGAAGGATTATGAGTTTTTTTAGGCCCAGGTCTGACTCCTCAAAATAGACTTGACTGCCGAGTAAACTTGTCCATTCAGGCTCGTTAAGAATACGTGAATGGGCATCCACATTGGTGGTAGGTTATCTCTTTCTCGGACCATGTGGAATAATACAAGAAAGGATCCCTCTCTTTTCTTTCTAAATTGAGAAGAGTATTCTCAGGCATAGGTTTATCTCTTTTCCGGACCTGAGGGACTAAATTTACGGAAAAGGAACCCCCGGTATGAGCTTAGTTTTCTCTTTTTCGTGCTCTGGACCAAAACATGAAAAAGATTCCGAGTGTACTTTATGTCTTTGTCATGCTCGTTAAACCTTAAAGAACAAAGCATCGAGTTTATTGTTGTAAGCTCCATTTCTCGTAATCAAATGGATCTTTCCGAGTGATCTTTCCTTCCTTCACACTCGTAAAACTCAGGCTTTATATGCTGCTTTTGAAGGAGCGTTGGGTAGGTGGTAATTTAACCTTTTTCGGACCTTCCTGACTAATTACGAAAAAGGTGCGCCTTTTCTTCTTCGGAAGTTAAGAGAGTTCTTCTGTTGTTTGTTTTATACTTTTTCGGCCTCAGGAGACTAAATTGTACGAAAAAGGAGCCCCCTAGAGTCTTCTTTGGAGTTTTTAGACTCTCTAAACTATGAAAACACTGTCGAGCATGTACTAGTTCGGGCTCGTAAAATCCACGAATCAGTGCCTTATCAAGCATTCTTCTTTCTTTTCTTCGAGCTTGTCAAAAAATGAAGATGGTCCCGAGTTTGCTTTCTTGGACTCGTTAAACCTTTACAAGAAAGAAGGGAAGGGGAAGGTTTATTTCCATGTCTTTTTACATCATGGCAGCAAGTCTTGTTTCCTTGAACAAAGCACCAGTTTTGAGTTTATCAACAGTTGGGTCCTAGTCTTTTGATTTTATCCTGATTCAGAGTTTTCTTACTCCTCCAGTTGGTCTCTTTTCCAATTATATGGGGAATCTGTTAATGTCTCCTACATTGCAGATTTGTGTCGTTGGTCCTATTTTGTGTCAAAAGCTGCCTAAGTCACTTTTTGTGTCGTGCTCACTGTTCAAGGATTAAACCTTTGTCGGACATTCTGCAGTTGCCTTGACCTTTTGTGTCGACCATTCCCTGGTATCAGTTCATTGCATCATGTCTTCAGCGGTCCTTTTTGTGACATTCAGTACCAATTCCAGATCCAATTAGTCTTTGACTTACCTCGTGTTGGATGATGAAGGATGCCTTAATGCCTTCCTTCCAACGGATCTCTTCTTATCGACTGCAACACATCTTGCTCTGGGAATGAGATTTAGAGTTTTATGATAGTACCTTGGGAATTGTTGTCCTCAATGGCAATTTCCCTCGCTATTGGGTAGTGGGGATACCTTAATGTCTCCTACTCGATGGATTCTTCAAGAGTTCAACTTCAAGTCCTTGTAATCACACTTGTTAGAATGTACTAGGTACCTTGGGGACCATTTTCATTAATGATGGTTTCCCTCGCGTTTGTTAACGGTTTTCATTATTGACCGGTAATCAAACGGTTTCCTCCATGTTCGACTTCAGCTCCTTTATTTCGCATGGTTAGGATTCGTACCTTTTTTGGGCGATTTGGATTGAAGACCTTGGGGTTGACAGTAGCATTGTCATCATTTTGCTATTGCCCAAGTTGTGCAAGACCTTGTTATACTTTATATGACATTTTGCTGATACATAGATCCACCTTGTATTTTTGTGGCTATGATCGATTGTTGAGCATGGATCCACCTTGTTCATTTGTGGCCATGACTCCTTTAGATTTGATATGGCGCCTTTTTGCATATTGAGCGACCATGATAGTTTCATCAGTTATACATATGTTGGATCTGCCTAGCTTTATGGCAATGTTTTGTATATGGACATATATGAGCCAGAGATCAGTTTTTCTGACATTTATCTCTTTTTCAGATACCTTCACTCGAGCCTTTTGATCTTGGATTCTCTGCTCTCTCCATACTCAGCTGTTTCCTTTATAATGTATTTGGGCTATCATCTTCCCCTCTAACCTCACACATTAGGGGGCATCTATTATAGCTCCAAATGACACTTCTCTGTCTGTGACCACTTTCCCATGATTCCGTCGCATGTTGACATTTCCATGACGACCCTTCATGAAAGTCATTGAAAGTCACTGACAAGACACCTATCTTGGAGGACCCATATCTTGAGTTTTGTAACTCCGTTTGACCTCATTTCTGCACCGTTGGAAAGCTATTTCAGTTAGCTAAAACTTTCCAGAAGACACAAAAGTCTGAAAATGCCCAAAAATACCTTGAAAATTCGTTTTTTTTTGTATTCATGACTCTCCTTATGTGCAACTCGCGAATCAATCGCGACTCTTGGGTTTTACAAGCCGCGAATGGATATATTCGCGGGTTGCTCTTGTGGAAACTCGCAGATCATTCGCGGGTTGTCCTCCTTCATAGTCACGAAGCTGTCTCTTAACATTAAAACATAAAAACATGCTTTTTGAGTTAGTTTGGGTAGTTATGCAACTGACTCCTTCAGTTGTAACTACTTTGTCTTCGCCCCTATCTCTCCTTAGCATATAAATAGAGGTAGGGAGGTCCATGAGAGGGGACTTGGAATTTATGCATTGTTATGCTGGAGGAATTGGGACTCTCTTTGCCCACACTTTTCCCTAGAGGTCTTCCCCTTGTGTTGCAGAGCTTGGAGGCTGAGTTCTTTGGAGAAGAGAAGCAGCAGAACCAGATCAAGGTTTCGTGAGGTGTCAAACTTGAAGAGAAGGTATACTTGTACTTGTTTTCAAGAATAATAAAGATGTGATGTCCTTCTTCTTCCCAAATCATTGTTCAATGTGTGATTGAATCTCTGTTTATGATCATATGATGATGCTATTCAGATCATTAGTTCATGTTTATTTGATTATCATTGTTTTATATGTGGTCATAATGGTTTAAGGAAGGTATAATTCATTTTGCAGGTCTCTTGGAGCGAGAGGAGCAAGAGGAGGATTGAAGAGAAAGATTGGACCAGCCTTCAGTTATTCAGGTGTGGACCTTTCTCATCCCTGATCTTGTTTATATATGCTTGCTGAACATTGTGCATCTCTCTTTCAACCCCAGTACGTTGATGGCCTCTTAAACCCTAGCCATAGGACATTTTCCTTTACAACACAATCCAAAAGGAAAAATCAGAATCGGCTTATGTCAATTGCATCACTAGGATAACATGTGACTTCGACATTGATATCTGATCAAATATTGCAAGAAACAAATCTTTAGTACAATACATGGAATCATAAAACTTCTAAGAAATAAAAAGTAAATTTCCACTTGCAAGGGCCATAATAAACCATATTTGGATAAGCATACCTATTGAACAATGTTAGGCCAATGTTTTCAATGCATACTATACCGATCATTACATTATCTATGCTTTACTACAACTTTGAATTCAACAAAATCAAAGCAAAAATACATTCTCAATTACATTGCAATACAATTGTAAATATATGATAAACAAAGAAAAGTTAGGACACATCTATTTACATCTTTTAATGTATTTTCCATTTTCATTTATCCCCACAAAATTTAAATCCATGTTGACTATACTATTAACACATACTAAATGCAGATACAACATATTTGTTTCCCTCTGTGTAACACCTTGAAAATGAAAAGAGCACATCTAGACCAACAAGAAAATGAGCAATCATAGGAGCAATTGAAACAACACGCAAAAAGGCCCAATTTGACGATAAACGTATTGATTCCAATTTCAATTAATGTTACATTTAGATGAATTGTTATTGATCCTAATGCACGAAAAATACATGAATAGGTAAAAGCACAATGGTTGCAATCCAATCACAATACAAGACTTGAAAACCTTAAAAATTGGAAATGTCTTCAATGGAACTGTAATTGTGCCATACAAAATAACAACAGACAAAGTGAATGGCATAGAGTTATTGAGAGTTTATTTGGTTCACCAAAAGGGAGAGATGGCAGTTACATTGAACATACCAAACAAACTTGTTGCAAAACATCAAAACAAATTTGTTGAAGGCTAGATCCTTTGCCTCTCAAACTTCATAATCTATTTGAAAACCACATATGACCATGGACACTTCAATTGAATATTAGTCATAAGAGACACAAGAACAATAGAACCAATATTACTCATTTGCAAAGACTACAGATTCGTTCCCACCACAACAATGAAGAAACTACTTTCAATCAAAAATACTAATGCAATTGGCACAATTAGTTATCTTGTCACATATTTAAGGCATGTAGGCATTAGAAATAAAATATGGAAATGAAGAAGATGAACAAACCATGGTAACTATCTTTATTTCCATATTGTTTTTATGCAATTTAAACATCTAGATTTGAAGATTTATCTATCTAATACATGACTCAATTGAAGCTTTACCTTTTCTCTTAATTTTCTTCATAGTTCACGATAATAAACTAGCAATTTTCAAAGAACAATAATCCAATGATCCTATTTAGAAATCTCGTCAAAGGAAAAGAAGAACATGACATGACACTACGAATAAGTAAATTAACATTGACCAAATTGTTGAATAAAAAACGAGCAATAGCTGACCTTGATAGGTTGGTAACTTTGGAACAAGGGTAAAATACATGAATAATAGACACTTACAGAACATTTACTTAGCCTCCAATGATCAATTTAGCTAATATATTTGCAACTTGATTTTGTGTAGGTTGAGGGCATGATGAAAATATACAATCTCAATTCAAATACATTCGTCCTAACCTGTAATGTCGTGTGATATGCTTGCATAGACATTCAAATAATTAGATCGTGACAACATACACTACTTGAAATATGAACAACTAAAACCATACAGATACTTTCCTAGGATGTATTGTACATTGCAAACAACAACTAATGTTGAAAAAGAATGTGTCGTGAAGGGGAATTTGTTTTGTTGGAACATAGATTCTTTAGTACCCTCACCTTGTTGGAAGAAGGGATTCGACCATTGAAGGGAGTTGACTGCCAACTAACATATGTATACTTTGGGTTGTCTGATCCATAATCTATGGACAGTTATGGTTAGTTACCACTATTTGGTCCTATGGTTGTTTATTGGGTAGCATCCTGTACCTATTTATAGATGACTCTTATGAATCGGTCTATCACCACAATATTGGATCATGGCTTACTATGCTTAAGTGGAAAGTTGTCTTTAGATACCACCACTACTCTCTCAAAATCGATGTTATTTCTCTTCTATTGTTTATTTTCCTATCCCAACATGGTATTGGAGCTATTTAGTTCATGATCGATGTTTTGTAGAGAGAATACAAGAGAGGATGATAAATTGGTTTCTTGATCTCAGCTATGCATGGGTGTGATGCATTGAAGCTGTGTATATTTTTGTGTAGCATCGCTCTTGGTCCACTTTGTTATCTAGGATAATCATATGATGACATAGTTCTTAATCTGATATGATCTGGTTGATTTATGGTTGAATGACATGTAGATGGTGACCCCCTCGACTGTGTGAACATGGGTGGATGATTGGACAAATTATTCTCATTCCAACTGGCTATTGAGTGAGTCTTGATCTGCTTGAACCACTGGTTCACTTGCAACAATATTGTTTCCCATAATCATTGATCAATTGTCTATACTATATCCACATACCAATCCATTTATCCATGATAAGAGATATTGATTAATGGTTAACCATAAGCCATCAATTAACCTTCGATTGGAGGAATCTTACTCATTCATTAATCGGATATTTGATCAGTGCCTAGGCACATTAAAGGCATTGAATAGTAACGGTAATGGCATTGACCTGCATTTTCATGGTCAATCTATCCATTGCATTAGTTAATAGAAATATTCAATCGGAGGTACATCAAAGGAATGGTAAACAATGATTAATGCTCATTAAATCAACGAAATTTTGGGTGGTTGATTGCTCACACCTGTTAACTGGATGGTTGCCTTGTTTATGCTAACTAGATAAATGGAGTATCGATTAGAAGTCTATCTCAATCTATTGTTGTAAACTTGATTAATTGGAAAATTGGAGGTGTTATTTTACCCATTAATGAAAAGGATATCATGTGTCTCTTGATCATTACCTCTAAAATAGACCTGCATTATCTATTTTTCTATATTGTTTACTATTGATAGTTGAGACAACTATGCATTGGCCGAGAATTGGAATCATATCCAAATATGGGTTCCTTTGATGAAGACGAAACCTTGGATTTACAAAACTTGTAGGAGATTCATGAGAAGAAGGTGGTGGTCTTACAAGAATCTCATTATCATCTTCATAAAGATGCACAAGATTTGAAAACTATTGTTTCTCAATTGCAGACAGAATAGATAATTGAAGAAATAGATGAAGACTACACATTTATTTCATGAGGATGAATTGTTTATGTTTCAGATTATCAACTTGAAACGAATTGATGAGAAATAAAGGAAGATTGTTTCCTTGGAACTAAGGAAACTATATTCTAAAACCTTGTGGATGATTTTGGAGATAAATTTAACCTAGTTGAATATCTGGAGGAGGAGGTTAAGGCTCTTTATCTTAAATAAAATGATGACTTGGAGGAGAAAATTTGTAGACCGATGGAGACTAATACCCATCTAGAAAACGAGGCTTCCCATTTGAAGGAATTTATTGTTTATCTTCGTGAAGAATTTTCTCCTCTTGACGAACACAATAACCACTTGTTTTTATGCATATCAAGCTCTAAAGAAGATTATAATTCCTTGTTGTTGTAACTAACAGAGAAAGATGAGGCTGTTAAGAGTTTGCGGGAGTGCAAGCAAATTATTGAACTACATATAAGCTTACTGCAAGAAGCTGAGAAGAATGCTATTGATGTTGTTGAGATGTGAACCTCACCTATTATTTCTTCAACCTTTGATAACCAACTATGTTTGTAAACTAACCGACTATAAGAAAGATGCAGATGATATTTTTTTTCATCTCATGATTTGTTGCCTATTGATGTCATTTCTTACAATTTTGAGAAACACACTACATGTATAGGGTCTTGACTGTTGATCAAGATTGGATATACCAAAGGAGTACTAAGAAAGAATGGGCATAGCATTGTTGCTCCTATTATCCATAAAATGAAGTCACCAAGAAAAGGTCTTGGATATGATGTTTTTACACCTATCTTTGTTGACATCATAAAAGTGTTATTTGTTGTTGGAGGTGTTCAAACTAAGTTGTTGGTATAGAAACCTCTTGTTGAAAGTGTTGAAAATAATGATGAGTTGGTTGTCCCTAATAAGATAGAATTTAAGAATGTTGTAGATGACATTGTTGTTGATATGCAAGGTTTTTCTCCCCTTGTTAATGAACCAGAACCTGATCCTACATCACCTTTTTTTCCATAGCATAAATTTTCTCCATATATTCATCACCATCAGAAGAATTGAAGGGATTTACTCAGGAATCATAATTTTTGGAAAGATTCCCACTACGCTTTCAGGACTTTTCATAAAAGACATGAAAGTTAGAATCATGGACCATTTCCAACTACTTGGATAGACTGTGGTTGGATCGATCAAAGATGATAGAATGATATGAATATATGCTTAAGGACTTATAGTTGTTTATCATCAATTGTACAACCATACATTCCTCATGTTTCTTGTTTTTTATTGCTTTGGAATGATCGACTAATATTCGACCAAAGATTGTTGACTAGAGTATCAATTATAGTATTCATCAACTTAGATATTGTTGTTGATTGGCTTGAGAGTGGTCCACTTAGATTCAACCAATATTGGTGAAAATCGACTAAATTTTCCATTGGATTGTTTGTTGATTGAGTTTCAACTGATATTGCTATATTTTGGTATTGATGCTTATATTATCCCTTAGTTGTGTTTAAGGGGGGATAAATTGAAGTAAATTGAAGATTGTTGATGTGTAAATCCAAATGATGTCTTGATGTCTAATCGATTATGACTTGCTCATACCGACTGAACTATGTTTGATTAAGTTGCACATTAGTTATTGGGATATCAAATTGAGTACTATTGGCAGTACCTATTTGATGGATGGATAGAGACATTACAGAGACTTCCTATGTTTATTGTGTTTTTGGGTAGTCAATTGATCAATTGGATTGTGTTGTATTGTTGTTTAATCGAATGGTCGATTGGGACTATTTGAAAAATAGTGTGACGACTAGTTGATGGATTGGATGACTACATTGAGTTTGATGATGGGGGTGACAATGTTTCAGACTATACCAAGGTTGATTTGTATTTTCATTTCATATCAAATTAAGGGGGTGGTATTTCTATGTAATTTGTTTTTCCCTCCAAGCCAAGTTTTCATGGTGGTGTTATAACCATAGATTTGTTGGTATCCTCACCTTGTCAAAAAAAGGGAGTTGACCGTTGACTAAAGTATATCCACTTTGGGTCCTCCGATCCATGATCTATGGACATTTATGTTTAGCTACAAATATGTGGTCCAATAGTTTTTTATTTGGGTACCCGCCTGTACCTATGGTTCTTATGAATCAGTACATCACCACAATATCATATCATAGGCTTATTGTGCTTAAGTGTGAAGGTGTATTTAGACACCACCATTACTCTCTCAAAATCGTTTTTATTTATCTTATGTTTTTTATTTGTTTATCCCAACATGTTAATCACACATTTCCCTATGCTAGTCAACATCACATTCAAAAAAACATATGGAGAACACATTTGGTGTTATCTATAGCTTATGAGACTTCCACATGCAAGGCACTTTTAAATTGGACAATGCAAATGCCATTCTTCAGATAGAATACATACTACATATATTATTTATGACATAGTACCATTGTAAGTATTTACTCTTCTTAAGTTGCATTCAAAGGTCATCCTATTAATTCAATTTGTGGAAACAAACACTATACATATTGATCAACTTTGACAAACTTTGTGCATGTCGCTCGACCATCACTGTTATTGATATTTTTTTATTGCACCGAAGAGGTGCATTCTATAGCCCAGTAGGGAAGAGATGTGTAACTCCTTCCATGCTCATTCTATAGTTGACACGTATCCTTTATAATTAAAAAAAAATATTATCAAAAATAACTTACCGGCTTAAATTAAATTTAAATTATTTAGAATTGCATATATATAAAACAACATAAATTAGATAAACTAAAACCATAAACATTGGATTACACATTTCCACTCTAAAAAAAGGATATGCATCTTGAGAGATTTGATCCCTCTCGATGCTTGGTAAATCCTCTTTTAGATGGATCTATACTGAATTTATTTTAGTACACAATAACAAAGCCTACTAATCATGTACATGCATATATACAACCCGTGCTAATAAATCATACATTCTACTGAGTTATATACCGACCAAGGCTATAGAATGTGTTTCATCAATGCTTTTACCCATGGAAATAGAAAGTAGTAAAGGTGAAGACGTGTAATTCATAGAAATCATTGGAATACATAATGAAATCATTAGCATATAAAACTAGCTCCTCTCGAACAAAGTTACTCTATAAAGATTAGTTTTATTTGATTTTATGTATTTTATCTTGGTTATGGTGCACATTAATTTATCAAAGGGATTGTTATTATACAATGTTAATCTTCATTGGCTCACTATCTTTAGGATTCAAGTGCGCATAAGGAATTCCCCAATAATGGAAAGATGAATCTTGGAAAGCAGCATGATTAACACTTTAGCAATTTACTTACCTTCGTTGTAGATGAATTTTGTCCATTTCATTTTCTTGAAATTATTATGGCATCTTGCAACTTATTAGTTCTTGCCTTTGGGCTGGAAAGGACTCTATGAAAGGTTTTTTTGTCATTTATATTAATCCACATATAAATATATGTTTTTTATTTTCATTTAATCTAAGCTTTTCCTAGAAAGGTGTTTTGTTCACCAATCAATAACTTAGACACTGTTGTTTTGACCAGTCAACCTCTTTGACCTCTTATTTGGCCTCAAAGTGAGGTCATTTTTCATTTTTCTATATTTCAACTTATGGTTAAAACAACAAGTGATCTGGTAAGAAATAATCCATACATTAATGCTATCTTCTATATAGCATTAATTAAAAAACATAAAATCTTAGTGACATAGAATGTATGTTAATGCTTCATTGTGGCTGGATTCCTATATGTTTGTCATGTGTTCACAACAATGATGTTTTCCATGTGTTCACTGTGTTGGACAAGTACTTCATGTTTTCACCTTCATGTGTACCCAATGTACTCTATGACTTCCTAAATTTGTTTGAGCTCACCTTCATGTTTTCTCCATGTACTCCATTTAGTGCCATGGTAACATTTAGATGCAATGCTCACTACTATGGAAACACACCTCTAATGCAAATTACGAATAATGGTGCAGGATCTCTGAGGCGACGTGGATATAACATCTTACTCTAGAAGAGAGAAGCACTAAGATCCCATGAAGAGTCGCTTTTAATTCAACGACCTATTCAGTATCATCCTCCTTCATAGCTTCAAGATTTTTGTTATCTTCCTTTCATGTCCAATATCATGCATCATAAATAGTCTAGGATAAGTTTAAGCTTAGTCAATCTAGCTCCGTGGTTCGCAATGTATATGATTAATCAAATATACAAATTATCACAAACATTGTGAGACATATTTCCATGGTTTTGTTCCCTGGATTAATAGTACTCCTACTTTTTATTCATGAACTTTTTGTTTCAACAATATTTGAAGATTAATAGAAATTATGGAATCAGTATATTAGGGAAAAGAAACAATTACATGGTTTACTGAAGGGACTACCTGCAAATTATTTGAACCAATCACAGTTGCATTCAAGAGCTCTGCCTTATTTTCTATGTATCTTCCTGCATCCTTAGAAACAGTCAAGTTCAAACCATTCAATATAACATTCCCATGAAACAGAAATAACCATGATATTGCTTCAAGGTATTAACATGCTAAATGTTTTAGCACATCGATATACATAAACCTTCAAACATTATGAGGCATTGTAGAAATCTACATTGAGAAATAATAAACAACATTATATTTATATATGCAATAAGTCATTGTATATGAAAGAAGGAAGCCATGGAATTTTGTAAAATATAAAATTGGCGACTCTCTTCAATCCTCTGAAATTCTTGGGCATAAGAAAAATCCTCAATGTTGGAGGAACCAAATTATTTTAGGAGAGGATCAGTTGTCGATGGCATCATGCAAATTCCTGAGCTGACAATAACCAAGAGGTGGACAAGATTGGGGTACTTGTGTGCCATCCAAAAGGCCACGAAGCCCCTGCAGCTATGCCTGACCACAAACACGTTTTCTAAGCCGAGAGAGCGGAGCATACTCTTGAGTCACTCCACTTGGAAAATATCTGTATGCTCAGAGCTCGTGGCTGTGGAGTCCCCAAAGAAAATGAGGTTTGGGATAAGGAGATCGAACTGCTTGTCGAGAGCACAAATTTGGGTATCCCATCCCGTGAGCCCATCTTCCTCGAAACCGTGAAGGAGAAGAATAAATGGCCTTGGATTCTTCAAACTATGTGGATCATTCTTTTGTAAAACACAACAATGCAGTGAGGTGCCATGAGTGACAAACGTGTTTCCCCCGTTTTCTATTAGTTGAATTCCCTTATTGACCCTACTAATAACTAAAAATTGAAACAAAGAAACACACAATCAGTGCAAGATACATTTCATGCAGAAAGTCTTTGTTTTTTCCTAAGCCTGAAGAAGTGAAAAAATAATTTTATATTATAAATACTTGGTTTTATGGTTGCTTAAGAATGAATGGAAACACACTATCCTTTCCTCCATAAGAAATACAAGTGCATAAACAATTAAGATCGCCCAACAAATCTATACTGAAAACCAAAAAAAATTCTAACAACTATGGAATTCAAAGAGAGAGTGCTTCATTATAGGCTATGAATTTCTAAGCACAACAATTTGGGGAGAATTGGAACCAGGGTGATGATAGTAGCTTAGAAGAGAAGTTGTATATACTAGGAAACACTAATTTACCATAGGTTCTCCAAGGCCTATGTGCACCAAGCCTTAAGAAAATCAACGCATCAACCTAGGAGAAAAATCCGTCCCTGAAGCCACCTGCTTCTCTTTTTCCTGTCGAGTTAACTCTTATTGACCATATTTTAAACTGCTATCGACCAAGTGTCATCTTATGAAGGGGCCTATGGGTACATGTACTCCATAATGCTTATAAGCTATCACCACCTTGGCTATAGATGCATTAACCAACCTTGGCCAAAGTATACATGCTACTTGTGATTAACCAACGAACATGTGGCTACTACTTACTACTATATAAAAAATCTATTTAATTCAATGGAACTTATTGTATGCTACATGTACGTGGGGAAGGACCATAGTTAGATAGCTCGAGCGAGATAAGATGCTTGTAGTTGCCACAATATAATATATGTTAGTTAAGACAAAAATGCATTGACCTGAAAAAACTTAATTAAAGGAATGACGATGCATTCCAAGAACAAGTGAAGTGGACTTGACATCTCCTCTACCGTCCAATATATAATCCATCCCAAGCCTGCTTTATTACAGTTTTATACACATCGATCTAGACAAGACACCAGATACACCCACCAACAGATTTTAAGTTTGTCCTACTTTACGAATACATGATCCACATTTAGTGGCATTACATATCTTCCTTACTCGCTTTATTTTATCTTCTTTAGAAAAATGAAAGCTTGTTGAACGTGTTTGGACAAGGTTCAATACTTCCATCCTGAAATAACATTCACACTAGCCCTAGATAATTGCACAAGGGGCTTTAAATCTATGTACTTTCTCTCTCAATCAATCCACTCACCAAGCCCCTTTGATCCATTAATCAACTCAGGTATATTAGTGCTTCTTAACTTGACTATTTATATATATGTTTTTTTTATTTCATGGTATCCCCTATTAGTTTATGTATGCATGCATTAAGTGCTCTATCAGAGGACTTTTAGGTCTTGAATTAATGAGTGAGTTAATAGTTTAAGTTTTACATGGGCATGGTTGTGACACACAAAGGAGCTTGAGTACGCTACCTTTCCTTTCAAACGGAGGAATCACTTTTGTTAAGCCGGAAGATATTCAATAGGTTCCCTTACAAGGATATTCAAAGTCGTATGCATCTTATCTTTTGACTCACTAAATGAGTGATCATGAACACTAAACCTACACCTTGCAATAGGTAGTTCAATGGCCTTAGGAAGGATACCGAGTATCCTTTGAGATTGATGGGGGATTGATTAACCACTTTAGAGACTCAATAAAATCAATAATAATAAAAAAGTAAAGAGTGAGTGTTAAAAATCTGGGTTGTAGGCATGTTGCACCAAAACATCTTGACCACAACGTAAGTAAGCCCAGTCTAGGAAAGCTACACCATACCATAAATCAACTCAATCTAGATCAGTGAACTTAGACATAAGTCAGTTTAGTCTATGGTCAATTAGCTTATCCATAACTCAGTTCATTCTATGATTAGTCAGCCATCAGTTAGCTCAGTCTGTGCCTTAGGGGCTATAGTGCGCTACATTCATGGTTCAACCTTTTCTCGCTCTTCAAATGGTCAATTTTTTTTCTTTTATTGACAGCTTTTCAAATGGTGGCTATAGCGGAATTATTCTCAATAACATTCCCACATGATCATTATTCTTTCCATCATCATTAGGACACAACCAAATAAGCATCATTATTCGAATCGGAAGAAGTAGGTAGGCCCAACATAACCAGAAAAAGTAGCACTACAACCAGGAGCAATATCATTATTTCCATAAGCAAAAGGATCCCCATTAGCACCAATTGAGGGTGCATTCTTCCAAGCATTCCCATAAGCAAAATGATCCCCAGGAACAGTTCTCGGATCATTCAAATAAAAAGAACATTCATCAAATAAGAAGCATCAGTTGAACTCACATAATTCTTAGCAGTCTAAGCAACAACCCCTGTTGCATCACAACCAACATAACTAGTTCCTAGATCATTTCCAAGAGCAGTTTAATGAGCATTGTTCCAACGATCATTTCCTACAGCAGCAGTCAAACCAGCATTAGTCCCAACATAATCAGTTGAACCACTAGCATCACCAGGCCAGCAAAGCATAATAAGCATTAAAAGGCCCAACATTTCCAAGAGCAGTTGATTTTCAATGGGGCTGGCAAGGAATTGCTGCTTAGCAACTCTTCTTGTTGAATTTAACTCCGCTATCTTTATGGATTCTCATATTTCATTATTATGGAAAAATGGAACTCCAGCGAGATTACTTGATGCTCAATAAAGGTTCTCCGCTGAATTATTTCTTTTAATCCTAAACTTGTCAATCTTTATATTTTGATTCCATAGTTTTGGCATATTTTTTTTAGCTACCTTCTCCTTTACCATGATTCCAAACTTCATATTCTTTGAAGAAATGGGCTGCAATTTAGATTGTTTCAAATCTAAATCTTATAAATAGAACCTTGTTGTATAAAAGTTAAAAACAATTTCTAGACCACTCTTATCCAATGTGCATACTACTTATACTTGGCATACTATTCAATTGTTTATTTAGCCAATAAAAAACATTGACTAAAGGCAACAACTTATTACTATGCAACTCCTTGGTTAAGTATGTTCCTTCGTTAATAAATATGACAATAAAATATAACTAATCCTATTTAAATGTGGAATGCTTCCCTTTTAGCGGATTCTAGATATGTTTAAAATATATTTAAATGTATTGTAAGAGAGTGCTCCTCCTTGTGTGGTTAGTTTATCCTTACTTAAAGGCTTGACCATGTCATTTGTCGCTTGGAATTTATTTCAACATAACTCTTATGTGCAAATTTATAATCCCTTCTCATTTTTGCGTGGCACATAATGCTCAACAGGTGGAAAGTTCTCCTATGCCTGTGTTATTTCCATGATTTGGACCTTTGATGATGTTCAACAAGTTAATATGGGTCCCTTCAATGAAGCACAATCATCTAAGAGTGTGCATTATTAAATAAATAATAAATAAATTAGTTAGCAATATAATGACATAAACATGCATACTAAAACTTCAATATTTTATTCATTATTGGAGAGATATTTATACAATTATTTCTTCCTACAAACTAGGAGTCAACCCTCATCTCTTCCTCTTCCTACAAACTAGGAGTCAACCCAAACTCAATCTAATTTATGGTTGATTTATTACAACAACTCAAGCTACACACAAATAGTAATACGTTTATGAATAATAATAAGGTCTTAAAATTAATCCACCGCATTGTAATGTACCAATCTGTTATTTCTAACAATTGTCCTCTAAGTACAAACATATACATAAATAGTAATACATTTACAAATAATAATAAAATCCTAAGATTAATCCACCACATTGTAATGTACCAATCTATTATTTCCAACAATTGCCCCCTAAGTACACCCTAAGTACAGACAGCAATTACCCCTTAAGTACAATCATACACACAAATAGTAATACATTTATGAATAATAATAAAATCCTAAGATCAATCCATCACATTGTAATGTACCAATCTATTATTTCCAACAATTGCCCCCTAAGCACAGACATAGTGAACAAGGAAAGGAATTACTCCTCAAAAGAACTAGGAAAAACTCTATTTGGATATAATATCTGATGGATGGCAATATAATTATAATCCAACAAAATCCAATGGTGGAAACATATCACCACTTATGAGAATTTTGATAAGGATAGGAACGCATCCATTATCTAACATATTAGAATCAAATGTGGATAGGGACAAAACACATTATCTAGTATCCATATTGTGAATGGACATACAATGTTCACAATGAGGTTAGTTGGATTATGCCTCATTGACCTTTTCAACATGTGAATAGGCACATACACCCTACTCATTGAAAGTGTGGCATGGACATCCACTTCTTTTCTATTATAGTCTTTTGGTTGGATGGGCTTCACTAAGAAAATACAAATCTAAATTGTAGGACTATTTATCAATATGCATTCAATGGGTGTTGTGTGCCTCACTCACCAATATATGTATCTAGAGTATGTCACCCTACCATTGATGACTAACAACTCTTGATTTATGTTATCTCTTGGGCGATTCAATTTTTTCAGTATAGAATATTAATGATCTTTAAGTTAGTGATGAACTTGAGATTGTGATTGGCCTCCTTCCTCCATTTTACCCGCCTGAGTTGTTCTCAATGGACTAAGTCAAAGTGGATGGTCTTGTACACCACATGTTCTAAATTGTGCACATAAGAGAAAATTTACCCCATGTCATGTATCAATTTCTTTATGTAATAAAGAAAATAATTATTCTTGAAAATAAGAATAATATGTAAAAGATTAAAATTAATAGATTATTTTTTAATTGTGAAATAAATTTGAGAATTATGATGTAAAAACATAAAGGTGATTACTTTTCAGTATGCTACCTACATTGTTATTTAAACAAGTTTTAAGAAAAGAATATTTAAATTAATGATATGAGTTCTTATGTTTTCTTTATATTAATATGTCTTCTAACGTTGATAATAATTAATATCAAATTACTATTAAGTATTTATTTTATTTTTTGTATTGAATTATTGGCATACTACGTTCATGTTTTATTTGTGTTATATCAACCAATGACTAAAAATTAAGACGTCAATTAATTATTGAACAAACAAGTATTTAAAAGTTTCTCAACATAGAAAATGGATGACTAAAATAGCCCTATTAAGGATAAAATATACATTATCAAAACAATCTCTCTCATATATATCGAAAAGTAAGTTTAGATATAAAATCATAACCAAATTTTGTTTTAAATTAATATGATAGGAATTTTAATCCTTAGGTTATGGTGTGGAGAAGTCACTTTGTATGGAAGTCACAAGATAATAATATCTTCAACCAATATTATTGTTGATTAGTTGCATGATGGTTATGTTATTATATATTATTTGCTCATTGCACTGAAGATGTACATTCTACAACTCAGTAGGGGAGAGATGTGTAACTCCTTCCATGCTCATCCTAGAGTTGACACGTGTCCTTTATTAAAAAAAGTGACAAAAAATAATAAAATGTTATTAAAAATAACAGGTCGGCTTAAACTAAATTTAAATTATTTAGAATTGCATATATATAAAACAACATAAATTACATAAACTAAAATCATAAACATTGGATTACACATTTACTCAACATTTCCACTCTAAAAAAGGGTTTGCACCTTAGAGATTTGATCTCTCTTGGTGCTCGGTAGACCCCCTTTTAGATGGATCTATGATGGTGGTTGTTATGTGCACATTCATGGAATCTATAGTTGTAACGATGCAAAAGAATTGTGGGTTCAACAATTTTAAGTATTGGATATGCACAAAGACGATAAAAAATGAGAAGATTTAAGGGTCGCAACAAAAACATTGTATCATGTATATAAAACAACGTAGTGTATGGCATTTTCAACCACCATTAAAGAAACATAGCTTGCATGCATTGGGATTAATATCGACGTAGATCCATCTTAAGTATGGATCTATTATGCACTGAGAGGGATCAAATCCCTCGAGGTGCAAACCTTTTTATAGTGCAAAACTTGAGGAAATATTTGTACCTTAAGGGATTTTATCTCTCTCAGTGCATTCAATAGTTTGTAGTTAAGATGGATCTACACTGATATATATTAAATTAAACCTAATATGCTTCATATTTATTGGATATTTGGTGCAAAATTTAAGGAAAAGTTTGCACCTCAATGGATTTGACCACCCTTGGTGCTTGGTAGATCCAGATTTAAGAAGGATCTATACTAGCATACCCCCAAAACAGGGGAAGTGAAATACCGAGATGAAATTGTATATGTTGTAGAAAGAGAAAAAAGTTGTGTTATAGAGCAATTTGTGACATAATACTCAGAACATAAACAATTTTCCCATAGTATAAATATGTACATCAACTATGAATTATTAAAAGTATGTTGAATTATTTTTTGTAGCCAAGAAGAGATAGAGTATGTAGGTGTTTTTCTTCTTCTTTTCGAAGTGAGACATAGGGGGTGTCGTTCATCTTTGCATATTGTTCGAAGGAGAATGCTGGTGCAATTCACATTCCTTGTAATGTTGTATTTCGAGACATTGTTGTGAAGGTCAAGCCTTGACGTTCAGTGTTACAAATGTCAATGGTTGATCTTGTTAATTTGTCAACCCTTGGGATTTATGGATAGTTAATGCCCAACCCATCTTGAGGGGAACTTGTTTTCTATTATTTCGTTGTACATGTGGAATAGGTATGTGCTTTGGGTTGGATTGGTCCCATGGAAGCCCAATGTAATTATTAAATTCCACAAGAATATACAAATATTGACTCAAGATATTTGTGTATATTAAACCACTACTCAATTTTTATGACCCAGAGAATAGTGGGCTATAATGGGCTATCCAGATTGAATGTGAAGAAAATCATGTCACTATAAATGTCAAAGTAATATAAAATATAAAGTCATAATCATATAACTTGATATAAAATCTATAAACAATTATCTGTAGGTTTTCACTTTCGAATTAAATTAAAACATAAAATCATAATTATATAACTTATATAAAATCTATAAACAATTATATTTGGATTTTCAATTTCAAATTAAATTAAAAAAAAAGGAAACCAAGTAACTACTGAAAGAAAATAGCATAATGGCTGACAACTATTCTAAGCCCTTTATAAATATATTTTTATTTTATATATAAAATTCATTATTTTTCTATTTATTTTGGAAACTAATATCATGGCTGACAATTATTCTAAGCGTTTTATAAATATATTTTAATTCTATTTATAAAATTCATTATTTTTCTATTTATTCCGGAAACTAATTTAAGCAATCAAATAAACCATTCTTCGCAGGAAGTCATCTAAACAATTAAACTAATCTAAGCAATCAAATGAAGCATGTTGAAAAAAAATTACTAATTATTAATGGATTGAAAACATCATTTCATTTTATATTTTACCCATCCATTTACTTTTTACTTTTGCAACAAATATGTTGATTTTTTCTGTTGAACGCATTTATTGAATAGTTCATTTATTCATGGCTTCTTTTGCACCATGTTTACGTGGTTGATACTTTTTTTGTGAGTTCATTGAAAAAAACCTTTTTGTGACTATTCATTATTGTGAATTCTGTTATAAAATTTATGTTAAAGGTGTGATGTTCAATGGATGGCGGTCATAAAATTTAGGAGTAAACTTTTTACTCGACTATTTGCACCGATCCGACGACCAGCAACGCGTGATGTGACAGCTCATGCGAGCCAGGTCGTCCAATCGATACAAATAGTCAGGTAGAAAGTTTACTCCTAAAATTTATGTTAAAACGTAACTGCTTTACTTTAAAATGAACACAACCACAGTTTCCACCACATTGAGAGTCGACAGAAGTCAAATTCGTTGAGTTGATCCAAAAGGCTGGTGGAATCATTTGGCGAGCTGCATTAAAACCGATATATTTTGTGAGGCCAGGCACATTAAAACTGAACTCCCTTCTGATTAAATATGATTTTGGAAACTCCTTTTATTCAGTGGTTGTTCTTATTTCATTCACACGAATGTTTATATCTATGTAACATGGCTGAAGATCATAAGTTGTGCATTCTTTGTTTGGAATGTTTGGACCGCTGTTGCTGGGATCGAGGACTCGTATTTAGACATTTTCCCTGCAGATTTAAACCCTGTGCATGCATAGCACGTGGCATGGCTTTACCTAATTGTTTACTAGTGATTGCAATACTAAGCTCACAATGACAGGTACCGCGTCTTGAATCGAAATTCCATCGATAGCGTAGATCTCTCTTGCGTTTTCCCATGCGTATGAGGTAATTACACATAACAAACTTTGATATTCTTCTACTATGCAACATTGAATACTTAGCAAACAACTTAGCAAACACTGAGTTGGCAAACTTGAGTTACTGCTCACTTATATAATTTTTAGGTTGACCTCTTTTTCTGCTTTTTACTTGTTGGGTGAAACTTGTCTAACTCCTACTAGACAAGTCTACCAATATGGTGGACTTTAAGAATTGGTTCTTTTTCCTTGACAAGTTCTTACTTGTCGGTTTTACGAACAGGTTTTACTTAGACCACTTGCGGGCTTCTACAATTTGTCAGTTTTACAACTTAGAGAGAACTTAAACTTGTCTAACTCCTACTAGACAAGTCTACCAATATGGTGGACTTTAAGAATTGGCTCTTTTTCCTTGACAAGTTCTTACTTGTCGGTTTTACGAATAGGTTTTACTTAGACCACTTGTGGGCTTCTACAATTTGTCAGTTTTACAACTTAGAGAGAACTTAAACTTGTAGGTTTTACAACTTAGACAGAACTTACCCCACAGCTTGTCAGTTTGACCACTTCGACAACTTGTCCATTTTACTGGACCGTTTTACTTGAAACCACTTGCTTTAGTGGGAATTTACAAATGATATTTCTTAGTCTGAAAGACTTAATAAATTACAAATGTTTTTCACCCACCAGTAATATGAAGTAAAAACTGACACAACAACAATTCTACATAATTACAAAAAGATATAACCAAACATTTAGGAAACTTATGCCTTAAAACGTGGGACTTTTACTGGGTGAGAAATTTATGGATTCTTTGATCTTTCACTCAAAACGTAAATGTAACCAACATTTACTTATGCCACAAAATAAACATGCATTCAACCATAAACTATTTGATTTATATAACTTGGGTACATAATAAAGAACTATATTGCCGTAAATGCAAACTTGAAATTTACAGAGATGTTTAACTTTTTACAGAGCTTCGGCTCTGGACATCTTCAAACACACAGAAGCTTGAGCTTCGACACAATTCTTTCTTCACTCTCTGCTTTCCTACGAGCTCTCTCTCGCTCTCTCTGCTTGTCTATTGGTATCCTCTAAGCTCTCTCTCGCTCTCTCTGCTTGTCTATTGTGTCTAACTTGATTTACAATCTTCTTTTTCTAGTTATAGGAATTCTAGAATTTGCTTCTTCGTGAATCTATAGACTTCTTCTACCTGCGAACTTAGCTTAATAAACTAATTCGACTGGTTTACATTGTCGAATCGCGGACTCTTCATCTTGCCAGGCTGACTGACAGAGACTGAACTACTATGGACTTTGACAGAATCGGCTAAGCTCCAATACAGATCTACATGTAATTAATATTTCCAACATAAATATGGAGGTTTGTAATTGTGGGCGCAATGACACAATGAAGATCGTCATGGGGTTGATTTCACTGCACCTAAATTTTCCAAATTGGCCATAGGCTTCTCTATGGGAGGTGAGATACACAATGTTTATCTGTATCTACTTGGTTGGTTTGACAAATGCTCTTTCCTATCAAGGGCTCATACTTGGTTTAAAGGTAATTGATTTTTAAACTTTGGGTTGCGGTACGCATTAATGTATAATTTTGTTCTTTGGACTTGTCCCAATCTACATTTCTGTGAATTTGAACCAACCATTTTTTTAAAGGGCAATATTATGAGGAGAATGGGACAGGTAAGCCTCTCAAACGTTCAGAACTCGGAGACTATGCAACTACGACCTGGTCCCTAAGATTCGAAGTTGCAGACTGAAAATGAAATTCCATCTCAACAAAGTTTAGAGGGAAATGGAAATGACTAAGGCAACGACCATTGCAAGCAAGGTTGTGACCATCCCAGCTAAGGCAAAAACCAAATTGTTTGTTTTTTCTTTTTCAAAAACACTAAGGAGATTGGTTATTTTAATTTAAAATTCTATGTGGTTGCTCCGCTTCAAATTGTTCACCCAGTACCCAAAAAACAATACAACACCCTATGTATATCATGCCAAATGACAGAGAGACCGTTGTGAGTTTGAATTCCAAAGCAGTAGCAACAGAAGAGGAGGAGTTGGGAAGAGGCAAGCAATGAAGGTCACGATCACATGGAGTGAATAAGCCTGTTGCACCTGAAAATTCCACAGTAGCTTGCTTGCCTTTCAGAAAGCTTGTCTTGAAATCCCTTTGGTAATTTTTTCCATCTTTTGGAAGGGCAACACTTTTCTCTAGCTATGATAGAGCGCTGACGGTGCTTTGTACAGTGGAGCAAGGAGCGCCGATCCCTGTTTCCTTTGACAACAAGTTAGGTCGGTGTTGTTACACCTTCAGCTAAGTGCGTCGATCAACCAAATATGAGAAAAAAGAATGTTCTAAAAGATTCCTTACGGAAACCTCCTTGGAGTCAGTTCCTACTAGCATGGGAGAGGTGGCATTTTCCTCCCTCACATGTTGGGATCAACTCCTATCCATACCCCAAGTTAATCTCATGTGTTTTCGGCCTATAAATGAAGCCTTCATGATGTGAGTGAAGGAGGCCAAAAAAAGTACCCTTATGATGTTGGATTGAGATCTAAGTTAGAGGCAAGATAGAGTGGGCTTGTATGTGAAGAGATTGTCATAGGTGTGAAGGACTGTAGATTTTATTTAGAGGATAAAGCCATCAACATCAAGGCTTGGTTGTAACTTTACTCTCTCATTATTAATACGAAAGTGTTCCCTTTTCCCATATTTAATGTGTTTTAATTGCATATTAGATATTGTTGGATTCCTTGATCACTGACATAAGTAGTTGATTTGTCATGATGCTCTCACTTTGTGTTTTTGTCTTTTGATCTATTTTGCAGGTATTGAACATTGCAAGGATTTTTGGAGCAAGGATAAGAGGACTTAGGTTTGGGGTGAGATTTTGGTTTCATGTTATTCAAATTGATTACTAAGGGGAAAGATATGTTGCTGTGCTCTTTTGTTCTACACTTGTGCTTTGCAGGGTAGAGGAACAACTCTTGTCTGCAAGAGGTGTAAAATTCCTAATAACAAAATTGACGACTTTGATGAGGATAGCTTAATCCAGTCAGATCTGGGGAAGATCCAGTCAGATCTGGTGTAGATCCAGTCAGATCTACAATTGTTGGTAACTTTCTCACCTATGAAGGTCACACTCTCTTCCTTTAGTCATTTCAGCTAATAAGGTAAGCAATATATCTTACTGTTCTGATTATTTCCTCTGTTTAGAAGTTGTGTTTACCCCTCACAATCCAACTCATCTTAGTTTCTTGGTTTCTTATGTAGATCTTTGATTTTCTCATCTATTGATCCGCCGATGCACTTAGCTGTGGTTGGCAGAGCTCCGACCCCATCATAGTGCATTCTTCCTTCTGGTGAAGAGCGTTGACAACGCCCTTCTTCAGTTGACATAGAGTGCTGACAACGCCCTACTGAATTGGGAAAAAAACGCCGACCCTACTACAACGCTCTGGTAGAGCTTTTCTTCGTGCACCGAGGTAGGCCCTTTGGACTTCCTTTTTTTTATTTTTTATGTTTTTCATTTCTATGAAATATTCTAGTGTGACTTTGTCACGTCCCCACCCCTCATACCGATGATGGAGAGGACGCGACCAACACAATGTTGTTGTCAATCGGGCGAAGTAGCGCCATGAACATTTAAACATAATAAATAAAATGCATTGAACATAAATATATACACAGATGCATAATGCATTCTACAGCAGAAGCAAAAACATTCATTCAACACATTCATCATGTTCATTTTAACTCATAAACAATTCATTGAAGAGATTAAATACACAAGAATACTTATCTGGAAAAGAAGTTGCCCCGCAACTAGCTACGTTGCTGCAACGTTCCACCCAACCATAGGCCAGTGTGCTCATCAATATCTCAGCATCATTGCCACCACGGAGCTGGGCATGATTCCACAAGGCACTAGGGAGATAACAGGCTCACATATATCCCAAAACCAAAACATCCACAGTCAAGCCAACACACTGTTGGGTTTCACAGATTGTCCAACCAAGCCAATAAGAAATTGGGTTTTATAGGCTGCTAAGGAAACTAACCAACAACACATGGGTTCATTGGACTTATCCAACCAAGCCATACTTTCATCAAACACACAGTCAACCCATTTAATCAAACACAATCATACACAACTGTTGGATTGAACAAAACGTTCCTAGGAACCAAAACGAAAATGGAAACTGGGGAAAACAACCCAGCATGAGGAAATACGTTTTCAGGAAATGTCCTTGGGCTTCACAAAGGTAAAAACAACCTCACTAAACCCTCAGGATGCAGATCTATTCTCCCATCCGTTAGGCATTACCAAAAGTGGATTTTACAATTACAACCAGCACAATAAAATGGGGAAAACATCCCTCTGACAGCAATTTCATTTTTTAGAGTCATGTATGGCTCTAATGTGGCCAAAATGAACTCAACAACACCCAAAATTTGTGGGTCTCTTCTCCCACTCGCTGTCAACTCAAAAACGAGTTTCCCATCTTGGAGAGAATAGGAAAAATGTAGAAAAACATGGAGGAGAACTCCCATCTTTCTCACATGGGAAAAACCAGCCTCCTCAAACCCCAAAATCTTGTCCCTTTCCTTTCCATAGCAACACCCAAAACGTAGTTTGAGTATGGAGAAGGGAAGGAAACGACAACCAAACTGTGGAGGAGAGAGCTTAGTCTCTTCCTGCTGCGTGAGGGAGCCAAAACTCTATGAGGATGGGGGAGAAATTAAATTCATGGGTGCCTAATGGCTTAGGCATGCCTTCCCAAGCTTTTACTTTCCCCACAAGTAAAAAACACACTTTCCAAAAGTGGGTGACCTCCCAAATTTGAATTTGACCTCCATGCCTTTCCCATCCCAAGGAGATAACTTCTTCAATCACTTTTAGATAACTCGGCACAAAAAGACAAAAATGGTAGTTGACAAATTTATGGGTTTTACCTTAGAAATTTGGATTTTCCCCATAGGCTCAAGGTTTGAATAATTCTCCCTCCCTATTTCTTGTGAAATCATGCCCCCATCTCTTTAACTTTGTGGCACATAGCTAGTTGTGGTATTTTTATTAATTTGCATTTTACATGATGTCTCAAAATATCGTGCCTGGCTAGCACATAAACCATCGGCATCGATTTAAATTGTTGAAACATAAAACACTAAACCCATGGTGAGGCCTTTTCCTTGAGCTCCATACCATGATTTAATACAATATTTACATCATATGCAATTTAATACCATGGGGTCAAAACCGGGGTGTTATAGACTTGCTTGAGTTTTCTAAGTAATTGATTCTGTTGGTTTTGATCAACTGATTCTCATTCGTTGAGCTCAGCTTCAAGACATTTACCTTCTTCGTTAGTAAAAGTTTTTGAAAGGAATTTGGTGAAAGATAGTCTTGGAATTTTTTATTTTTATTTTTGTGTGCTCTGATCTCGGAAAAGTTTATCTTGAAAAGGAAATCCATAGCCTCTCATTGAGTTAGTTTGTTTTGAATTGCTTTATGTCTTTTATATTTCAGAACTTCAATTAAAAAATGCAAAAAGAAATCAGTTAGTTTATCTTTGTTTGTGCTTTGGAAAGGTTTGTTTTTTCAGTTGCATGAGTGAGTTAGACATATAGGTCTTTTTGACATTATGAAGAAAAGTTAATTCTGAAAATCTTAGAGGCTTTGCTTTTTTTCTTGTTTCAGAAAATCAAAACTCTTATTGGTGAAATTTTAGAGTTTCATGTTAGGTCTTGTTATTTGAATTATTGGAAGTGACATTTGAATTAGTGTGTTTTTGAAAGAAGAGAAATGGTCTGTTCCCTACCTTAGATAGTTTTCATTGAAAGAAAAATAAGTGCATCACATATAGAATAATTTTGCATTTTGGAGACAACACCTCACAAACATTCACTAATCATTCAGATAAAATAAATGGTAGCTTTAGGCTAAAATTTTATAGAAATTTGAGTGATAGGGTAGAGACGTGTTCCATTGTCTTAAAACATAGGAGCCGTCGTTTCATGCCTGCACTGCAGTCTGGAGTCTACGCGGTTCCTCCACGTACCATCGGTATATAGAATGGCCTTTCACATATCCTTGATATATATCAAAAGGTACTTCACGTACTCGATTGTATATAGGAGGGCCTCTTTCGAACGGTTGTGCATTAGACAACACTAACACGGATTTGAGCTCCCACGTACCTTGCGTATAGCGAGAGACCCTACTAGGATTCCTATACCATCTAAGAAAATCCCTTTAGCCGTCTTGTTGGAGAAATACACCAAGAACAATACTCGGGGAGCTACTTCGCACGTGCCGTCCAGGTAGTCGAGTATTTAGGTGAGGGAGGGTTGATCCTCCTCACCCCGTTTTACCGTTGGACCCCGCGGTATATCACGAGTTGCGACAACTTGACAATCCTAGTGAGAGACCAACTATGTTTAGCCCATCCTAACATTTAAGTCTGCTTGCGGCCTTTAGCTTGCATAGGTATGTTTATGTGTCTTTTTCTTTTTACCTAGGGTAGAAAAATTCAGCCATCACCCCGGCTGAGCAATTTGCGAGGTGAGCTTGCAGACTACAAGGTTTACCACCTGACTCTCCTTTTGCCGTAGAATGACACGAAGGTGAAACCATGGAATGACTACCTTCTGCTGATGCTCATATAGAAACTACTACAGCTACTTAATCCAGGGAATATTTCTCTATTTACAATAATCCTTTGGTCCAACTGCCTCCTGTAGCCGACAGAACCTTTCACTTCCCAATGGAAGGTCAACCTGGCTCATCCAACTAGATTGTTAATCATTCACCGGATGAAACTATAGAAGCAGAATACGACCCAAATGCTAATTTTTGGAGAACATCTATAGGACAGACTATTGCTGAGTACGGAACTACTACAAATAACCGGAGCCATCTATAATCTCTCCTTTAAGGAGACTCTTAGAGAATGCTCCGTGAAATGAACAATTTCTCCGAGACTCTGTCGAGCATTTGCATCAACGTGTAGAATAATTTAAGAAATATGAGAAACTGAGGAGGAGAAGCATCTCCCCTCTTCCTAGTATTTCAAGAACACCACCACCTGGGTATCATGCCTTGTCAACACCTCAAGTAGCTCTTCTTCTAGAATCACTGACCCAAAACTTGGTTACCTAGAACACGTTTCACACCCCACCTACTAGCCAAAATCTGGTCCAAACCCCATCTCCTAGTCAAGAATCCCCATCTATTTCAACTCCTCCTATAGTTTTTGTACCTGGGGGGCATTCTCTAGTACAAGTTCAGTCATCTACAGGAGGACCCATTTATAACATGGGGAAAAACTTACCAATAGGACCACCAACGAAAAATATTCCTCCTCCAAACACTACTATGGTTGTACATCCCACCAGAGAGGCTGGACCTTCGTGGACCCAACCTACTATTACTCCACTTTCTTGGGGATATACTTAACCTATAACTCAGCCACCCACGGTTAATCAAGATTATCAACAACCACCATCAGTGGTAGTTTATCCTGGAATTCCTTACCCTAGAAATGTTTTTGTACCTTGGGGACAATCGAATTGGTCTAATGTTCCGTCTTATGGGGCAGATTTTGTAAATACGCTGGGAGGTATGGTGGTCCACTCGGAATCCCACCACCTAGCGGTCCTACGAGTGGACCTGGAGAGTCTGGAGGACCTGGTGGACCACCACCAGGAGGCCCACCTTATGGAGGACCACCTTATGGAGGTCCACCACCTGGAGGACCACCACCACCACCACCTCTCGGAGGACCACCACCACCTGGAGGACCACCCCGTGGAGGTCTTCCTCCCTTGGGTGGCCCACCTCCTAGTGGACCTTCTAGTAACCAAAAACCTAATCAACAAACCTCTGGGGCATCATCCATGCCCATTTATCAATCTTCCTATGGTCCTACTGGACAACAAATTCCATACCAGTATTACTACTATCCTCAACCCAATCATAATTGCCATTTTTTGGCTACATTAGATCTTCTAGATCTATCCATATTGATAAACGATCATATCCATCATGACCCCTCCTGGCCAGCCATTTCAGTCAAATTACCTTAGGATATACCAAAGTTTGATGGTAAACCCAGTGAGGATCCTAAGAACCATGTGATGAATTTTCATCTATGGTATTCATCGAAATTCTCTCATGGACGGTTCAATCTGTCTACGGCTATTTTAGAGAACCCTCACATGAATTGCTTCAAAATGGTATATAGAGCTACCACAACACTCTTTCTGGGATTTCAATTCCTTAGCAATGGCATTCTTAACTCACTTTCAATTACCAATTTGATATGGGACAGGTACAAACCTGTTAACCTTGCTTCAACAAACCACTTCAACACATATCTCTGATCACATTCATGAATGGAGATGAAGATGAAGGTTAATTAAGGCCCCTATTCCTAACTAGTTACTCGCTGACTGGTTCACAAAGTCTTTACTTCCACCCATTGCTAGAGATGTTTCCATGGGAGGTACTTTTACAGAGGAGCAAGATATTAACCGTGCTCAGTACT
The DNA here is from genome assembly GCA_001517045.1 of Pseudotsuga menziesii. NCBI lineage: Eukaryota > Viridiplantae > Streptophyta > Pinopsida > Pinales > Pinaceae > Pseudotsuga > Pseudotsuga menziesii. The sequence continues at coordinate 1,165,180 of LPNX010012189.1, forward strand.
TAGACTTGGTTTACTCTCAGTCAGGTAATCTTTATAACCTAATTTCACATGCTCCTCGCCCCACAACCGATCCATCAAGACCCGCAACTGAATGACCCACCGATGGAATTCTTGGCTTAGTTCAAGCACAAATAACAGCAAAATCTACCAAAAATCAAACTCAACCTGCCGCACCAGTAAGTCAACCAGCACCGCTATCCAAAACTACACCTTCTCCTACTGCTTCTACCGAGGTAAACGTGGTCCAATCTGCTGAATATTCGAGGGGGGGAAGAAGAGAGGAAAAAATAAATCGAAAAAACCTGATAATCAACAGGAAGGGAATAAACCACCAAATCCTGATGCTGATTCAAAAGGTAAGAGAAAGGTAAAATATCCCTGCTTAATCTGTGGAGGTGATCATTTCACTAAAGAATGTCCTCGTCGAGAGGAAGTTAATAATATTTTGAAAGGTTCACCCACTCCAGCAGTTCTAAAAGACCCTTTCCCCACCCAACAACAATTGATTGACCATCAATATTTGCATGGGCCTTCTTTATTGATTGATGAAGTTAAAATGATGTCTATAGAGTGGGCCACTTGACTACTTAAATGTCATCATAATTGTATAATTATATAGTTAAAGAGATATTAACAAATGAGTAGTTGGAGTGGGTACAACCGCTCCAACCTCTCTCATAATGTATAAATAAGCATCAAATATGAATAGAAAGGTGGATTGGACGTCCCTTCCCAATACTTGTCTTTGATGGTTGTGTATGTGCTTTATCGTGTGCTTGAATGTATGTGAAAGCCTAGCTTTCAACATCTGGTGCCATTGCCGTCTTCTTTTGGCTGGGTGACAGCAGGAGCAAAAGAGGAGTGGCTCGAACCTGAAGGAGATCGTGAGGATGTGAAGAAAACCTGCAAGGAGAAACCAATGTTTAGATATGAAAGAGTATGCTCCATCGCGTGAAAGATTGAAGAGAAGACCAAAAATTGCACTGGGAGAAGTGATCCTATGATCATCATAATGGTTCAGCTTCTGGCTTGGTTGATGACAGAGTTTGGCATGACCATGCGTTAACCAGTTGGTGGAGAAGGAAGAGTTTAAGGACAAATTGAAAGAGCTTTAGTCCACTTGCAATCATATCATTGCAAAAATGTATCACAGTGAAGGTGGCGCGAGATTTCCTGGTGTTGATGCTTTTGGTGGAGCTTCTGGTGCTAGCTATGAGAGTTCAATCAACCAAGGACCTTCAATCACTAGTTGGAACAAGCATTCACCTGGGAAGAAGACCATGAGGCAATTGAGAAACCAAAAGGATTCAAGTCATTGTGGCTTGAAGGAATACTGGGATACAAATTTGCCTTCTTATTCGAATCGACAAAGAACTATAATCAATGTAGAACCACAGGAAGACCCATCAGTGAAGCTATGACTGTCAAAGTTTGGTTGATTTTGTGGTCATGACTCTACAATTTCCTGTTGCCCAATGACCATGTTCTCATCCATCACAACATCAGTTAGTCTTGGATGAAACTGAGATGCTCATGCAAGATACCTGATCAAGACACCTGCCCGAAGAAGCCTGAAGATACCTACAGTTCTATTTCTTGACACCCTTTCTTCACATCTGGGACGAGTTAAATGATTAGTATGAAATTAGATGGAGCATTCGACTGAAGGAAAATTTGGTGGAGTCGAGCTATCAATGGAACAACTGCTTGATCGAAGGAATGACAGTTGCTCGACATTATCCATTTGCTGGAGTAGTTTGTTGACTGGCGTTTGAATAGTGTAGAAGCATCCAATCACTCCATTGTTTGAGTAGTTGGTGTCAAGCAACTGACCAATACTGGTTAATGGAAGATAATCGATGAAAGATGTTGTAATCAAGTCCTTCAAGCCACCATCACGACATATCATTTTTTTTTTACCGGAGTAGTCGACCAATCTAGACCGTCCACTGATCACTTCTGTCGATACACAAATACTTTCTATATTTAATATTTTCATGAAGAGTGCATGTTTTAAGTTTATAAGTATCATAACCCTTGGAAAATATGACAAGAGAACATAGTGAAATGATTAAACTAAATACAAGAGGACATAGTTATGACCCCCCTCCAAAGAAGAAACCTCATGAATTTCTGCCTGAGAAACCCTCGACTTCCACACCTCCTCCTAGTAATGGTCTTCATATCGAAAAACCTATACCTGATGCAGTTTTCTTCCCACCCAAGACTACGCTTCATAAGTCCATAATTAACCCTAATGCATGTGCCTCCCAATACTATAACATTGTAGAAGATTTGGCCCAGGCACCTTGCGCTATGTCGGCTCTAGAAGTACTCCAAATTTGTCCCACCCAACGGAAAAATTTGCTCATGACACTTGGAGCTATGGACTCTAAGAACAACAACATCATCACTTTCAAACTGGATGACTTTAAGACCCGGCTCTCACATTAGTTGGATTTCCAGCTAATCACCAAGATTGTCGGCAAGAATATTTGTCGTACTGTGTTGGACAAGGGAGCATCTACTTCGGTCATGTCTTTGTCTTGTTGGAGAGCCATCGGTTCTCCTGAGATTTATCATTCACCTACCACACTCAAGGGCTTTGATGGTCGTGGATTTCAAACCTATGGATTACTACTTGCCATCCAGATTGAGCTGGGGGGAAATCAGTCTCCATCCACATTGAATTCATTGATGCACCTTTGGATTACAACCTACTCCTAGGTCGTAACTAGTTTTATGTTATGCAAGACACATCATCGACCATTTTTTCAGATCATCTAGTTCCCATTCCAAGGAAGGATTATTACTATCGATCATTTAGATTTCATCACTCCCAATGCTATTTCGAATGATGAAAACAACGTACCACTTCTGACTACTCGACGATATTAGAATATCAGAGTAGGTCTTATTAAAGACTCTTCACTCATGGGAGTCTTTCCATTAACAAATCCTCCTCCTCCTTCACAGACTGCATCCATAAACATGATTTCTATCTCTATTATAGACAAAGGCAAATCAATTGTTGAATCAACATCACTTACCCCTTTTGAATAAGTTTACAATGCAATACAATCCACCAGTGACCCTACCATCAACTATAATTTGTTGGTGGCCTCATATTTTTATCATCTACCATATTGGCTAGACAACCCCCCCCCTCAATCTCTAGATTATCTATCACATACACTTCCTACGGATGAATCCATTATGGAAGTTATGTCACTAGAGGAGATGCCTTGGAGAGACCATCACCATCGATCCTCTTTCCTCCCCCCTTGCCAAGTGGTATAACAACACTTCGCATTTGCAGTTTCATCTGATGTAGTTACGAACCCTTAGCCTTCAATCCTCACCCGTAATGTCGAGTTTGAGGGAAATCTATGTAATATTACCAAAACTATGTCTATGGATATATAAGTGAAACCAGGTATTTCAGAGCATATTCAAATCGGTCAAAATTCTTCACCTTTCGAGGTTCAGCTATATATGACCTTATTTAAGGAATTTCGAGATGTCTTCGCTTGGACATATGAAGAAATGCCATGGATTTATCCCTCCATTGTTGTTCATGAGATCAAAACCTACCCTGGTGCCAAGCCAGTTCACCAGAAATTATGATAAGCACATCCACGAAAAGCAGTTGTCATTAAGGAGGAAGTTGAAAAACTTATAAGGGCTGGTTTCATTTACCCCATTCCTTTAACTAAATGGGTGTCCAACATAGTTCCTATGAATAAAAAGTATGGTATTATCAGGGTTTGTATCGACTTTAGGGACTTGAACTGGCTTGTCCAAAATACAATTTCCCCACTCCATATATTGATCAAATAATCGATAACTGTGCCCAAAGCATCATCTTTTCATTTATGGATGGATTTTTTGGTTATAGTCGGATAGAGATTCTCCCGCCAGACCAACACAAGATGACCTTCATTTTCCCATGGGGGACCTTTGCCTACCGAAAATTACCTTTTGGCCTAAAGAATGTTGGCGCTACATTTCAATGCACCATGTCGTACTCTTTTCATGATATTAAGCATGTTGTGGAACCCTATCTCAATGACCTGCATGCTCATTCTAAGCAACAAGACCTTCATGTTGATCATTTGAGATCTATTTTTCTCAAATGTCATCATTTCAATATTCATTTAAACCCCCACAAATGTGTTTTCTTTGTCAAAACTGGTTGACTACTCGGTTTCATTGTCTCTAAGGATTGCATCCGTATTGATCCTTTGAATATCGAAGCTATCCTAGCCCTACCCGCTCCTACGAACGTTATAGAACTCCAAAGTTTGCAAGGGAAGGAAAACTTTCTACATCGCTTTGTCTGCAAATACGCGGAAAGGACACATGGTTTCATGAGATTGCTTAAAAAGGATACACCCTTTGTCTGGGATGATTTCACGCAGCATGCGTTTGATAATCTAAAACATGCTCTCACCCATGCACCTATGTTTCAACCACCCGACTATACTAAAGATTATTCTTTGTATGTGGTTACATCCTTGTCAACTATAGGCATGGTCCTAGTTCAGACAGATGAATCCAACCTAGAACATGTGATCTATTATGCTAGTAAGAGTCTTTTAGACTCCAGAACCCGTTATTCACATGTGGAGAATTTATATCTGGCCACGGTCATCGCGGTCCAGAAGTTCTATCACTATATCTTGCTTCACACTACTAATGTTTATGATGACTCTAAATCCATGTACTACATTTCAACACGTCAGGTACTTGGGGGCAAATACTCACGATGGATCGTCATCCTCTAGGAATTTGAGTTGGAGTTTGCTAAAACTACTTCCAAGAAGTCTCTTGTTTTTCCTGAGCTTATATGTGACCTTCCTCATACTATAGATGAAACATATCCCATCGATTTATTACCCGATGAATCGTTTTTTCTCATTTGTACGACTGATCCATGGTATGGGGATATTATTCTTGATCTCCATACTTTACAATATCATCCCGCCGCCACTCACGATGAACATCATCGTATCCGCCACTAGGCTAAATACTATCTCATTTTGAATGATATCTTATATCGCCGTGGCATATATTCTATATTGCGACGTTGTCTTACACATGAAGAGGCTAAGATTGTCTTAAATTATTGCCACTCTGGAGCTTGTGGTGGTCATCTCTCTGGGTTGGCTATTGCCCAGAAGATCTTGCGCACAGGTCTGGCCCTCGATTTTCAAAGGTTGTATTAAAACTGTCAAGAAATGTCTACCCTTCCAAATGTTTACTACCAAGAAGTGCTCTCATCCAGCTCCGCTTCATCCTATCATAACAGTTGGCCCTTTTGCAAAATGGGGCATAGAATTCATGGATTGTCAACCTACCTCAGTCGGGGGGCATGGCTACATTATTGTGGCTGTGGACTATTTCACTAAATGGGATGAGGCTATTCCCACATATTCTGAAGAGGGGAAAACAACTGCGTTGTTCTTATTTAACCATATCATCGCTAGGTTCGGGATTCCTAGGGTCATTATGACCGACCATGGGTCACACTTCCAGAACAAAATGATGGCAGAATTGAGTGCAAAGTTAGGGTTTCGCCACGACAACTCTACATCTTACTACCCTTAGGCCAATGGCTAAGTTGAAGCGATAAACAAAATTTTGAAAAGCATGCTTTAGAGAATTGTAGGGAAGGCCAAGTCAAACTGGCACTTGCAACTATTTTCTGCACTTTAGGCCTATAGGACCACTATAAAGACTTCGACTGGTTTCACACCTTTCTAATTGGTATATTGATTGGAAGCAACTCTCCCAATAGAATGCGAGATCCCTTCTCTAAAACTCGCTGTGGAACTTTTTCCCAATACCACTATAGAAGAGGAATGATTTTTGTATCTAAATAAACTTGATGAAACTTGCTGTGATGCTTCCTTACCAAATGAGGAACATAAATGGCGGATGAAAGCCCAATATGAAAGAATTTTTTAGCCCTGCTCTTTCAACGAAGTAGATCTGGTCTTGACTTATGACAAGAAACATGATAAGTTGGGGGCATGGAAATTCGAATCTATGTGGCACGTGGCTTACATTATCAGTCGCGTCTTGGAAAAGGGTGCATATGAGGTAGTAGATTATGATGGGATACCCCCGGGTGAGCCCCGTAACGGGCTCTACCTTAAAAGATACTATGCCTAGTTCATTTAGCATAGGATCTATGTAAATACTGTTTATATATTATTGTGTGTCTTAATTTGAATGTGTTGTTTTTTGGTGATTTAAGATGTGTTTCACAAACCCTACTTATGTATGTCCTATGTCTAATGGACATATGACCACTTTTACTAGGTTCGTAGACGGTGCTAATCATTACATGTTAAATCTTGCGTCATCATTTTGGGTACTGTACTCTCCTACAAGTGATCAGGTGAGTTCAGGGGTTGTTTGTTTAGGTCCCTCCACCAACCATCTCCCAGAGTATCATGCAGTGATTGGATTGTTGATGGATGCTCTAGATAATGATGTAAGGGAGATTAGGGTTTACCTAGATTCCGAACTAGTTGTTCAACAACTTAATTGAGTTTACACTATCTGAAACCCCTTTCTCCTTTGTTCATTTCGAAGGGTTAGAGTTTTGGAAAGGTCCTTTGAGAAAGTAGTGTATCAACATGTTCCGAGACATTTGAATGCCATGGCAGATTCCCTAGCTAATTATGTCTTAGATTGGTATATTGCTCATAATTAAAAATCCATTACAACATAAAAACATGCATGTAAATTCATAAGTAGGCATATATTTCACACATCACATCTCTTGCACACACAACTGTAAAGAGAGTTTTTCATATATATATATATATATATATATAAACTATAAAACTGAGATACCAAAATGGGCTGAAGCATCAAGCCTTCAGTGCGCTCAAAAGTTCAGGACTGTCATAAGTTCAAAATATATATATAGAGGGACAAATATGAAGCTTTGAAGCTTTCAGTAATAATACATATACAAAAAGTGGAAAGTCTCTATAGACTAGTCATCGTCATGGTGGTGCTGATGATAACATATAATTCCCTGGGCCACTCTGCAGAGTAGCCTGGAAAACCTCCCTGAGACTCCCGCGATATGACGTTGGTAGCACTTGGGTAGGTCATCAATGGTAACATCAGAGATCCCTACAGTCAAACGCTGTAGGTTCTCCTCTAGATCTCTGAGCTCCTCATCTGCCTCAGAGTGATATGCTACCATATATCTAATCCCAACTCATCTGTAAATAGGCGAAATCCTAGCCAGACGTACAGGTCCAATATCTGCATAATTAATTTTTTCACTTGTCTCAGTCTTACGAAATAAAAATGAAATAAAATTGAAAAAGTAAAAACATGATGGATAGTGTCTTTCTCACCTCGATCATCCCACTCCTCTCCCTCGGGTAGTGGAAGCTCTGGATCCTCGCGGAAGTCTGTCCCCTCATAGGCATAGTCCTCAATCATAAGTAGTTGTCCTCTCAACCAACGAAATATTGCTGACCCATAGACAACTTTAGGACCCCCGCCACCATGGCGGGCCATGACATAAACCCACCTGAGCATCCTAGGATCCTCAGGGTCTAGTCTACTCACAGTCACTTGGGGCCTCATGTGTGGTACCCTTTGCACGATGAAAGACACCACCACAGCTCCATAACCGAACTATTTGAGTGTTCCCTGCTTGCTCTTGTTCAGCTGGTCCTTTAGGCTAACTAGCATTCCCTCACACCACTTGAAAAATGTAGGCTCCATACACTCTAGGGCATACAACATATTTTCCCTAGTGGTCAGGTGAGCGGATCTAGTGCTAGGTCCCAGCCACCTTCCCGATGGTATACACTGTCGTCCTCAAAGGACGATCCACTATCTGCTGGATGCGAAGATTCCTAGATTGAGCTTGCATCCCCAATGCACAATATAGGTCAATGATATCATTGAGGGAAAGTTCTCCACTCCATGGCCCAGATAGAACCATTGGTCTCCCTCTCCGAGACAGCCCAGTCAAGAAGTATATATCCTCAATGTCTATAGTCAAGATGTGGGTCCCGACCACAAAATGATGTTGCTCGGGGTCCCACATGTAAATAATGTACTCCAAAAGGTAGATGTAGGCCTTCATGTCTGGTACCCTAAAGAATTTCAGTAGCCCACAGTTCAATAGAGCCTCTATGGTAGCTGGATCACTAACAACTTGGAATTTTGTTGTTTCATGCTCTCTCTCTTTCTAGATAACCATGGTATGAACATTGTTTTGACCTGCAAAATATGAAACAAACATGTATTAGAAACCATTTCATGGGTAAAGGAAACATGAAATAATGTTTTTAACAAAAAGAAAGACAAAAATTTTATTTTGGATGAATAAGGGAGATGGTTTTTTGAAAAATTAGCCTGCAGCGCTCTTGTTATTCATACACAGAGTGCCCGACGCCTCTTCCCAATGCAGATAGAGTGCCGTAGGCACCTTTGCCTCAGCATTGGTAGAGTGTCCTGCACTAGCGCTTCTGTAGGTTGTGGATAGAGCGCCTATGGCGCACTTGTCCCAGCCCGACAAAGCGCCGTTGTGCTCACGGGAAGAAAACAAAAAGGCCGCCACAACAAACTTTTTGGGTCTTTAAATATGCCCAAAACTCTTGACCTTCAGTCGAAAATCCTATCTAAATCATTTAAAAACCTTATAGCTAAAAAATTAACTATGCGCATGAAAAGAAATGGTCATAATGCTTACCTCTTTCAAGAAAAATAGGCAAATAGTGGACCAAAACGCTTGCAATCGCCAAAGGAATCTCTTCTTGTTTCACTCCAACTCCTTAACTCTCCAAATGGTAGATGACAATGGCAAAATTTTTTACTATTCCATTCTATTTATAGTAATTTTGGAACTTTTGGTATTTTATTTCAATTTAATTATTTTGAAATCCAAAATGACTTTTTATAAAGTGGGTTTTATTATTTGTTTATATAGTTTTAATGAAGTTGTGTTTTTAATGTGTTTTTTGAGCTTCCAGGTTAAAATTTGGCTCGTGGCTATGAATCAAGCTCTTTTTGTCTTTTTCAAGCTTAGAGTGACAATGAAAAAGTACCGAGCATCTTTTACACTTTTCACATGCTCATAAAATAACTAGTAAAAAGGTGTCGAGTCTACTTCTTCGCTTTTTCAGACTTGTAAAAAGTGGATTATGAAAAAGGAAACCCACTACGGAGTTATATTTAAGCTCTTTTTAGTCTCCTTAAAAACACAAAAAGTTTTCCAAGCAAACTTGTTACGCTCACGCTTGTAAAAGTATCAGAATGGTCGACTAGTTGGTGGTAGGTTATCTCTTTTTCGAACTGACTAGGTCTATTTACAAAAAAGGACCTTTTTGGAGTTTTCTTGTGTCTTCGTTCAAACTCTCTAAATATGAATGATACTAAGTTTACTTTCATTGGACTCATAAAATAAAATGATGGAAGACCCTATCTGGGAATGAACCCCTCCTTTCTTAGGTTCGTAAAACATGTGAGAATGGACTTATCGCTTGATGAGATATAACGAGTGTTTTTTACCCTCTTTGAACTCATAAAAACGAAAAAGAGGCACTCATTTGTCAAGATGGAGAAATTAAGGGAAATGGGAATGTTTTTCATTTGTATTTATGGCAATCTACAGTCCACCTTTGAACATGGCACCTGTCTGCATTTTCATATCTGAACAGTTGGGTATTCAGCTTGTCATCGAGTCAATCCACTTTCGTGAGTCACCTGACTCCTTTGAGTCAAGTCAAAGAATGCTTCATCATATTCCCTGCATTACATCTGGTTTCAGTCTCGTCAAGTTAGTGCTGCCAAGTCATTTGTCATGCCACAAATTGTTCAAAGGATGTCTCTTTCGAAAAATAACTCATCAGCAACTTTACCTATCCATAAAGTTAGCCATGTCTAAGTTAGTTTCATTACTTCAAATCAAATTTTGTTTCGTGTTTCATGTCACTGATGGGGGAATCATCATGTCTCTCCTTTGACAATTCTATTCCTGTCGACTTCAACTCATCATCTGGGAATTAGACCTAGAAACCTAGTCAAGTACCTTGAATCTTGCATGCCTCAATGACAGGTTTCCTCGCTTTCAATAGTAGGTTTTCATCATTGACCTCTGTTTGGAATATTTTATCAAGTGTTCGACTCCAAAAAATCTATTCACACTTGAGAGAATGTACTAAGATACCTTGGGGATCATTGACATTAATGATAATTTCCATCGCACTTGTTAACAGTTTACATCAATGAGTGGTAATGAAGTGGTTTTTTCCATGTTCAACGTCAAAATATCTACTCACATGGTTATAATCGTATCTATTTGGATTGGAATGAAGACCCTAAGAGATTAGGCTTCATCACTTTGGTTTCCTATCCTCGGGTTGCATTTGGAGAACATTTAGAGTCTTGACACAGATCCACATTGTATGCTTGGTGGCTGTGTTCAGTATTTGAGGTCGAGTAACATGGATCTACCTTGTATGTTATGTAGCCATGTTCCACCTCCTACATGAGTTGTTCATGGCTCTACAGTGTATTTTTAGTAGCCATGGCATGGTCATCATCATGGATCTGCAATGTATTGTTTCACAGCCATGGTTTAGTTGGATAAGTCAGTTACTGGTCCTATGTCATTTATGAGCTCATCTCTCATTGCCTCTATACCATATCAATATATTGCAAACTATTTCACCTATCACTTCCTTCTAGCTTCATACTTTGGGGGGCATTCTGTTGCACTTGAAAATTCCACGGTAGCCTATTTTCCTTTCAGAAATCCTGACTTGAGATACCTTTGGTAGCTTTTTTCCATCTTTTGGAAGGGCAGCGCTTTTCTCTAGCTATGACAGAGCATCGACGATGCTTTACGCAGTAGAGTAAGGAGTGCCAATCCGTGTTTCCTTTGATGACAAGTTAGGTCAGTGTTGTTACACCTTCAGCGAAGTGCGTCAGTCAACCAAATATGAGAAAAAAGAATGTTCTAGAAGCTTCCTTGCAGAAACCTCCTTGGAATCAGTTCCTACTAGTATGGGATAGGTGGCATTTGCCTCCCTCACCTGTTGGGATCACCTCCTATCCATACCCCTAGTTAATATCATGTGTTTTGGGCCTATAAATGAAGCCTTCATGATGTGAGTGAAGGAGGCCAAAGAAAGTACCCTTATGATGTTGGATTGAGATTTGAGTTAGAGGTAAGATAGAGTGGGCTTGTATGCGAAGAGATTCTCATAGGTGTGGAGGATTGTAGATTTTCTTTAGAGGATAAAGCCATCAACATCAAGGCTTGGTTGTAACTTTACTCTCTCATTATTAATACAAAAGTGTTCCCCTTTCCCATATTTAATGTGTTTTAATTGCAGATTAGATATTGTTGGATTCCTTGATCACTAACATGGGTAGTGGATTTGTCATGATGCTCTCACTTTGTGTTTTTGTCTTTTGATCTATTTTGCAAGTATTGAACATTACAAGGATTTTTGGAGCAAGGACAAGAGGAGTTAGGTTTGGGGTAAGATTTTGGTTTCATGTTATTCAAATTGATTACTTAGGGGAAAGATATGGCGCTGTGCTCTTTTGTTCTACACTTGTGCTTTGCAGGGTAGAGGAACAACTCGTGTTCGCAAGAGGTGTAAAATTCCGGATAACAAAGCCCAGACTCCAGGCACAAGAGGAAAGGCCACAAGAGAAAGTAGTGAGAGGCCTTGTCATCTTCAACAACTCCACTGTTAGAGGAGGATGAGGAGGTGCATGTGGATATTCCTTCATTCCGCGACCTCGATTGTGCGTTCTGCTGGTCCAAATTCTTAGAAATCCGAAGTCTTCTTGAAAATTCAGGCAACAGTTTGTTGTTCCAAATTCTTGGAAATCCAAAGTATTCTGCAAATTCAGGAAGCGACTTTGTAGAGACCTTGTGTGTATCACTTGCATGTACACAATGAGGATGATCTGGCGATCCTAAATGAACCATGACCATGAGAAATGCTGCAAAAAAGCATAATTTTAGTAAGAAGTGCAATCACCATAAAATCACCTTCACCAGAACAGTTATAAAATATTTTAATGCAGTGAACTACTCCAATGCCACGTTGCTGACACATTGTCCCATAAATTCATTCACCAATGCCACGTTGTAAATGCATTCAGCAGACAACGAAAGTTGTAGATATGCATGCCTATAAAATAGGCCTTCGACATAACTAGCTTAATATGTAAATATCTGGTATATGCTAAAATCCCTCATATTCAAATACTAGTTTAATGATGGCTCAACTCCTAGATCACATAGGAATAAGTATCCATGTTTTATTAAATTTTTTAGTTTTTATTAGTTGGAATATATCTCTCTTCGGTTTTGAACTTTAAGTTAGGGCCAATATTATAAAAAATTTATTTACTTAATAATTTTTAGTTTATTAATTTTTCATGTGTTAACTCCATGTTGAGCATACAATTACACTTATCCTTTATACTAAGTTATAGAAAGTGATTTTATTTTGTTGGTTTTAAATATTATAAAAGATATAAGAAAAATTACATTGCTTATAAAGAATATATATATATAAACCTGTCGAGGATTATGTAAACTCAAAAGTATAAAATATAACTTATTAAAGTTGGATTATGTAAACTCAAAACTATAAAATATAACTTCTTAAAGTTAGATTATGTAAACTCAAAACTATAAAATATAATTATTAAAATTGGATTATGTAAACTCAAAAGTATAAAATACAATTTATTAAAGTTGAGTGCTTCTCCAAGGTAACGTACAAAGTATGACATATATAATTATTTGAGTTTTTATTTAAATTACTTGTGTTAATATATTAAAGTAAATTTGCAATTTTGCTTTCGATGAGTATTTCTACACGGTAAAGTATGGAGTATGACCTATATAGTTATTTGAGTTTTTAATTACTTGTGTTAATATATTTTAAAGTAAATTTGCAATTTTGTGACTATATTGTATATAATATATAAATTTTTTTGAAAAGGTTTGATAATTAATGTATAAAAGTTTAAGTGTATGAATATTTGTTTATCTCGAAGAGATATAGATTTTTCATATTATTAAAGTAAGCATGGTAGGCATGAAGAATGAGATATATTGTATATAATATATTAAAATTTTGAAAAGGTTTGGTGATTAATATATAAAAGTTTAAGTGTATGAATATTTGTTTATTTTGAAGAGATATATATTGTTTATATAGACTAAGATTTTTTTGAAAGATAGAAATAATTTTTCAAATGGATATATATGAAGTTGAAAAAGAATAAAATGAAAGGAATACAATGGAAAAGATAATTAACGAATATTTTAAAGTGGAGATAATATTATTCTTTTTATTCAATTACATATCATTTTACTGTGATTATTAGTGAAATAATATACATTGTATTTTAGATTGCTATTTATATTTCAAAGATAAATTTAAAATGGAGAATATTTAATAGAGCCAAATTCCTTTATTATATATGAGAAAATATCTACACGTTTTATTTAAAATGGAGAATATTTAGTAGAGCCAAATTCCTTTACTTTGAGAAAATATCTACATGTTTTATTTATAGGGAAGACACATCACCAATAAAATTTGGATCATTAAGCTTAAAAAAAATGAAGAAATAATAAAATAATAACAGCATAATTATTGAAACCTATACATTAATTAAATTTTCCAAAACAGTGATAGAAACATTTAAAAAGAGATGTATTAATGATTATGATTATTATATTAAATTACTTTGATAATTGAAATGGATGAAAGGCCAGATGTATTAATGATTCTGATTATTACATTAATTTACTTTGATAATTAAAATGGATGAAACATAGAGAGATGTGTTATGGGTAGAAGTCCAAATGTTAAACAAAATAAAAAAATAAAAATGAGTTATGAATATAATTATGTGAGTTTTTACAAGTTATTAATGTCTAAATAAAATAATAATAATAGATGATGCAATTTATGTCTTTGAAACACACAATAACAAAATAAAAATAAAAAAAACTATAGAAATAAGATTTTCTTTATAGATGGAGAAAATATCAAATAAAGAAAAATGCATGTAAATTATAACAAAATTAATATGTATAAAATAAGACTTTAACCATTCTATATAAGTTAGTTATTTAAAAATATGCATTCTACTAGAAATAACCTTCAATCACCTAAATATGAATTTATGGTCGAACTTCTTTACGATTTCAAAATTATAAGGAAATTCTAATTTAAGATCATTAAAATAAATTCCTTAAAAATGTAGAGTTATGTGATTAGTTTATATAAATAATAAGTTTAAAGTTAAATTCTATTAAATAAAATGAATCTAATAATACTTTATTATAAAAGTAAAATTCAAATATTTTATTATAGGATTTTAAATAAAAATCATTATTGCTATATAGTAATGTGTACTTACATTATATTATTTTAACATAAAATGATTATTATGTATTTATAAAGATCTAACATAAAATGATTATTATGTATTTATAAAGATCATAGGGTACATAGTGGATATTTATGGTCTAAACTTATATATAAATTTAGGGTTTTTACATTATGTTAATTAAGATATTATATAATTTTAATTATGTATAATTGTGATATACTGTAATATTTATAATATTCGAAAAATAAGGTTATAGTTTTTATTTTCTAATCATAATTTCTTTCTACCATGAATCTTGATCAAGTAATCATGAGATTAAAAATATATAAGAAAGATGATGAAAAACAAACAATAAAGAAGAATGGATGCGTTATTATATACTTAATCTTAATAAATGAACAATTGGATATTTCCTTACTCAATTAGTCTCTCATTATTATCCTCTATTTATAATTTTGTTATAAAAAAGTAGATCATTCTCGCCTTTGGAAGGGGGAGAAGGGTTGAGAGTTGTGTGAAGATTATGTTGGAAAAACTATATAGAGATTTATATGAAGATTGTGATCATCTACGAGGAATATGTTAAGATTATAAACCATGAGAAGTGATACCTAGGCATGGTAGTGATACTAATATGAGTGTGATGCCATATGAAATATCATCCATAGGAACCTATGATCCAATCGAAGTTATACTATTATAGAACCACACCTTGATAGACTTGCCAATGGATATTCATGCTTGATAAATACCCAACAGTTCAACACTACTCAATAGTATTCTATACATACCATGTCCATGATCCTCGTTGTCATGCTTAGGAAAGGATTCCCCAAGGGAGAATAATAATAGAAGGGTCTATATGTGGTCTATCTAGGCATGAGTTAGAGAGTAGCTTAAAGGGAGGTATTCAAATGTTAGAATGATTGATGACAATATTGGAGATCAAAGTGATTGTTTCATGTTTGTTGATATTTATAGTGTGGTGATACTAAGTGAAACGTTGCATGATGTGATAGTTGATCACATAAGCTCGTAAGATGGCATTATGGAGTTTTACGATTGGTATTTAAAAGTGGGTTTTCTATGGGTACTTGGATTCCTACACACACATATTTTCTTACGATGTTTGTCAATTACTTGCAAATAATTATTGGTTCTTTTTATTTATGATTTTATGCATTTAATTAAGATAAATTTATAATGTTAGATACATTTAAAAAATGCATTAATAAAATGATTGTGTTGTTATTAATTGTTGAATCCACGTGAACAACATATTTGTTGTGGTTATACTTTAATCCTAAAAAGAAACAAATCTAGGTAAGTGATAGAATATTACTTTATTGTCAGTGGTAATGTGATAAAGGTAACACCATGTTATCGTCAAAAGTGATAAGAGTATTTTCTGAATATTTATAAATTTGTAATTATACAATTTATATATTTGTTTTATTTAAGATATATAAAGAGTTTTAAATACATACTTTAAGCAGTATGATTTATGAAATTTATAAGGCATGTAGTATCTACTTAATCCATATTGTGTGATATGAACTAGAGATATCTATTGAATAGAGAGAAATAAGCCATATAGAAGTTATGTTATGAAATTTATATAAATATATACTTACCAATATATTTAATATATATAACTTATAAAATTTACACAGAAATATTGTATTGAAATAATTTTTTTTATTTTCAAAGTTGGAGGCATTTAACTTGTTAATACTAGAGAATAGTGACTAATTATACCACTTAATATTTATTTTTGGAATATAACTTGCGAGAAATGTGTTATTACTAGGTTATGTTATACCATATTCTAATTTATTAATGTGATCATGTATAAAATTTCATGATGATGTTTTAATATTTTGAAAAGAGATAAGAGGTTTAAATATTTTACAAGATATTTAATTTAAAAAAAATATAGAAAATTGAATTTTTGTTGCAAATGAGGTAAATGTTGGTAAGGAAATCATCAATTGGAGGAGGGGATATTTTCATGTACCAACCTTGTGTAATAAGCCAATGTAGATCCATTTTAACTTCGGATCTATCATGTGCCTAGAGGGATAAAATCTCTCAATGTGTTCAAACATTTTTTATAATAAAAAAATTGAGGAAAAGTTTCCACCTCGGATTTGATCCCTGTCGGTGCATGATAGATCTAGAGTTAATATGGATTTTTGTTGATATGTATCAAATTAAACTCAATATGCTTTGAATATTTATTGGATATTCGGTACAAATTTTAAGGAAATGTTTACACCTCAAGGGATTTGATCCCTCTCGTTACTTAGAATATCTAGTTAAGATGTATGTATATATTTGGTATGGGATCAAATCCTAGTTTAGTGATGGGTCATTTCCTAGATCACATAGCAAGAAGTATCGAAGTTTCATTATTATTTTTTAAATAATTGGAACATCTATCTCTTTGGTTTTGAACTTTAGGTTAGGGCCGACATTGTAAAAAATTTATTTACTTAATATTTTAATATTTTATTAAGTTTCCATGTGTCACTCGTTGAAGATGAAATTACACTTCTCCCTCATACTTAGCTCTAGAAAGCACATTTATGAGTTCTTGAAAATAAAAATAATATGTAAAAAGTTAAAAGTAATTAGTTCTTTTGTAATTGTAAAATAATGAAGAGTTATGATGTAAACACATAAAGGGTCTTACTTTTCACTATGGAACCCTTTAGTAAGGAAAACAAAAGATAGAATATTTCTTATGCATAAGACGAGCTCCTATCAGATAATTTCTTGGTACCTACATTAATAATTGTCCTATAGAGTTTGAAAACCATCCAAGGTTGTTTTTCTTGTTTATTTTTTGCTATATTTCCTTCCTTGAGTTTGAATATATAGCTTAGAAAAAACAATTATATCCTTCTCTACTTACTATATTTTCTTCAAGGATTCAATATAGTAAATAGATACTGAGTTTTTTCATAGAAACTCGCTCATCCTTGTTGTCCTTCTTTGCATCCTCTAATTCACTCCTTTTTTACTCTTCCTTCTCTTCTTCTTCATCCTCTGTTGTTGTCTCATCTTCTTATTATTCCTCATATTCAACTGTTACAAATTTCTCTTCTTCTTCTTCTTCTGGAACTGGAACTACTTTCTCCTACTCCACTTGGGGATTTGGAGGAATCGTCATTTTTCTTGAATTTATATGTACTAGTTGGTTTTCCTCATTGTTTCCCTTTTTTGTTTCCTTTAAATTTACTATAAATTTGAAACAAATCAGTTTGGGTTTCCTAATGCAAAATATTTGAACAATGTGATTACTTATGCTTAGGGATCCAACGTTTACTTTGAACGTGTTTAAAACCAACCTTTTGATTAGAAGGGGCATGTTATTCTTTTTGAGATTGGCTTTGACATCTATTATGAACTTGCTTGGAATCAACCTATTGATTATAAGGGGTTGATGTTTTGCAAGAGATTTAGTCCATATATTTTGGTGAAATGCCCATAGTTATGAAAGTGGTTACATTTGAATGGAATTTTCTCATAGGCTATTTAAACAATTTTTATAAAAAAACTTCTTTAAATTAATGAATAGCGTGGAATCTTGATTTATTGTTGTTAGGATTATTAATCCTCCCTTGGTCAAATGTCTTTAGATTAATTATTTCCTAACTTAGGAACCTTAATTAAATATTTGGGTCCACTAGTACAATTGGGGACACATGTACCAGTCATTGGAGTGTGGGGAACACTGCTAGAGGTTAACTGCCACTTACTGCATGTGCATGCATCAGTTTGGGCGCCTCCTAGACCAATAACTACATTTTAGGAGCCACTGGGAGTCCCAGAACCAACCTACTTCAGTCAGTTGGAGTTAGTACTAGTTAGTCTTAGTTAGACCTCAGTTACATTCAGTTAGTTCACAAACAGTTAGCTAGCGCATGCCTTGCATGGATAATGCATGGATGCATGTGGAGTAGGCGCCTTTTCCCACCTACCACACTCAGTTGCACTGAGTTAACTAGCTGTCACTGTTTGTTTGAGTTGGTTGGACATCTGGGAGTTGATTTTTGACTCCGATATTGATTGAGAGACCATGAGCTAGAGATTCAGTTAGATACAGTCATATCCACTTGGGAGATTCGAATTCATAACCAATGCATTCGAATTCTTCCTATGTAAACTATTGTAACACCGGATATTATTATTGTGAATGATACTGTAAATTCCTAAGCTATACTTGTCTGTTTCCTGTGTGGTTTGTTTTGTTCAGTTTGTATCTTCATTCTCCATTCTTTTGCTGTAAACATTATTAGAACTATATTCTTGAATATCTAAATGGCATTGAAATTCTATTATGGTATCAGAGCCTTCTCAGGTCGGTTTCATGCTTGTTTCTCCCCATCAAACATCAGAAGCAGCTAGGTTTCCACAAAAGTCCCCTATGATGATTTGCTAGCTCTGGATTTATTCAAAGCAGTGGAGAGGGCGTGGAAGACCTTGAAAACATGTTCATGCCAGGAGGAAAAGCATGATTCTAATAGTTCATATGTTTTAGTGTGTTATTGCAGTGAAATTGACAGGTGATACGTAGCTTGTGTGAAGTTTTGCAGTACTTCTAGACAGAGCAATTATGAGTTCTCAAACTCCTGAACCACGGATCCTCACAACTTCCAATTATCTTGATTGGAGGATTGATATGCAGCCGGCCTTGTGCAAGCATGGCTACCACATGATCATACATGGATGGGAGCCTGAGCCTCATCAGCCAGTAGAGCAGAACAAGTTTATGAACCATTGTGATGAATCATTCAGGTACTTATGTACTTATATTTCCAGAGATATCCTCTTCTACCTAGAAGGATTGAGGACTCCCAGAGAATCCTGGGAGAATCTTAATAGCTTGTTTAAAAAACAAGATGAGTTTCGAGGACACATTCTGGAGAATGAGTTGGTATCTTTACATCCCAGCAGTTTCGAGACTATTGAGCCTTTACTAAATTCAAGTCTCTAATACTTCAGTGCAGACAGTGCAGAATAGAGCGAAAGGATGAGTAGAATGTCCTTTCCATACTCAGCAAACTAGGCCCTAAGTATTCTGTATTTGTTTCCATATTTCATTCCAAGCGGGAAAGCTTTCCTTATTGGAAGGTTCCTTCCTTAGATTCTTTTTCCGAGTCCTTAATCAAGGAGCAAGACAAATTGATGAGAATGGAAGTCATCAAGACATTGAAATATCAAGCTCTCCTAGTTTCTGACTCTTCCAAAGCATAAGAAAAGGGGAAATCAAAGAAGAAGGAGCCAAAGGCAGCTAATTTGAAGCCTAAACAAAATCAGCAAGCTTCCGAAGGGGCCTCTGACTCTAAGAAGAAGAAGTTTGAAAATAAGTTATATCCTTATTGTGAAAAGGGGTACCATCTTGAAGATCATTGTATGAGGAAAGAAATTGATGAAATGTCAGCTCTTCTCAAGTAGCATAACATTGCTTCCCCAAGAGTAAAGAAGCCTGATGAAGAACCACAGACAGAAGATACCGAGAGCTGTCATGCTTTGAAAGAAACAATCTCTCCATCCTCAGCATACATAATAGATTCTGGAGCTTCCAATCACATGGTTGCTTCCAAAGAATCCTTCTCTACCCTCTGACTAACAAAGGGGCCAAAAATTCACATGGGAGATGATTCCCAGATTCTAGCAGAAGGAAGGGGCTCAGCTAGAGCAAAGCATGGTGAGTTCAAGAATGTCTTATATGTGCACTCCCTTACTGCTAACCTGTTGTATGTTTACCAGATGACTCATACAGGCTCTCCCAAGAGAGTTACATTCGATTCAGAATAATTTGAGATTACATAAAAAGCCACTGGGATACTTGTAGCGAAAGGTATTGTAAATCACTTTACTAAAGCTTATGAGTTTTCACATTTCTTACCTATTTATCCTCCTACAGCTTTATTGTCTCATGCTAAAAACACCAACAAGATTTGGTATGAGATATTTGTCCATCTCAATTTCAAATATCTGAAGCTACTCCACAATGATAAAATGGTTGAAGGTTTTCCCTCCATCCAAACTTTCGATGGAGTATGTGCTGGTTGCTTGGTAGGTAAGCATCCAGAAAAGAAGTATGATGTTGGGAAGGCACATAGAGCTGCCTCTACACTTGATTTGATACATAGTGATGTAGCAGGACCTATGCCAACAAACTCCATTAATGGTTGCAGGTACTTCCTCACTTTTATTGATGATTGTTTACGATACTGTTGGATCTACTTCATGAAACAAAAATTAGAAGTTTTTGATACTTGTAAAGTTTTTAAAGATATGGTTGAGTACATTTTTAATAAGAAGATCAAGTCAATAAGATCTGATAAGGGGGGAGAGTACATCAAAGGATATTTCCAGAGTTTCTATGAATCAGAGGGGATTCGAATGGAACATTGATTTCCATACACACCACAACAAAATGGTGTGGCTGAGAGGAAGAACGAATCACTGAAAGAGATGGAAACATGCCTTCTCCATGCCAAGCATCTACCTCCTTCTCTTTGGGATGAAGTAGTAAACTATGCTTCGTATTTGAAGAATAGGGTTCCCCTCAAGTCAGTGGTTGGGGGGACTCCATTCGAAGCACTGCATGGCTATAAGTCCAATGTCTCTCATATGAGAGTTTTTGGTTCCAAAGCTTGGGCCAGAATACCACTTGACAAGAGGAAGGCCTTCCAATCCCAAAGTAGTGAACGCATTCTGCTGGGATATGCAAAGGGTGCAAAAGCTTACAAACTGATGGAGGTTGCAACCAAAAGATGCTTCATTGAAAGAAGTGTCCAGTTTGAAGAAGATCAGTTGCATGATACTCCTCCAATAGCACAGGAAGGTATAACTATTTCTCCACCTATTTTTGATCATGATGATGATGTGCTATAGGTTTCAATTTCATATGAAGAAGATCACATTCAACATGATGCTGTTATTGAGACTGAATCTCAAGAGATTCTAGATCCAGATCCAGTACCTATTCCTAATCAGAAGCCTAAACCTAGATGGGATCAAAAAATTATTGATGTAGCTGGAAGAGGTGCTGGAGATCTAGAAGACAGAAGAAGAACAAGGTCCCAGTATTAGAGTGAGCATGCTGCATTATCTCTCACATATTTTCTCTCTACATTATGGTGCAACAAAGTTCTAGGTCATTGCTACTTGATGATGGTGAATGATCAGCCACATGGCCCACAGAAGAAGAAACTTGATCATTCCCTACCTTCACCATCTAGAAGAGACAAACAAAGTCATTAGTTCAGAAGTACATTGAGAGGTCCATTGATTGACCATGCTGCTGCATAGAGTTGTAATTTTGCAGCAGCGTTTTTGCTCAAGTTATTTTTCTAAGGAGGAAGCTTCTTTCTTCTAAAGATAACTTGCAGATTGCTATTTTCCTACTTATTTTTGAGGGGGCGGGGTTTCCCATGAGGTTTTCCCCTATTTCCTTAGTTGTATTAAGCAACATTTTTTATTATATTTTAGATTGTATTTGGGTGGCCTATCGTCTTGTTACCAGGGCCCACAGTTGTCCAAGTTAGGATTCAGGGGGGTTGTTAGGATTATTAATCATCCCTTGGTTAAATGTCTATTAGGTTAATTATTGCCTAACTTAGGAACCTTAATTAAATATTTGGGTCCACTAGTACAATTGGGTCCACTTGGCCTAATGGAGCCACATGTACCAGTCACTGGAGTGTGGGGAACACTTCTAGAGGTTAACTTCCACTTACTGCATGTGCATGCATCATTTTGGGTGCATCCTAGACCAATCCCTACATTTTAGGAGCCATTAGGAGTCCCAAAACCAACCTACTTCAGTTAGTTGGAGTTAGTACTAGTTAGTCTCAGTTATCCCTTATTTACTTTCATTTAGTTCACAAACAGTTTGCTAGCACATGTCTTGTATGGATAATTCACAAATGCATGTGGAGTAGGCACCTTTGCCCACCTACCACACTCAGTTGCACTAAGTTAACTAGCTGTCACTGTTTGTTTGAGTTGGGTGGACATATGGGAGTTGATTTTTTACTCCGATACTGATTGAGAGACCATGAGTTAGAGATTCAGTTAGATACAGTCATAACCACTTGGGAGATTCGAATTCATACCCCATGCATTCGAATTCTTCCTATGTAAACTATTGTAACACCGGATATTATTATTGTGAATGATACTTTAAATTCTTGAGCAATACTTGTCTGTTCCCTATGTGGTTTGTTTTTTTCAGTTTGTATCTTCATTCTCCATTATTTTGCTGCAAACATTATTAGAACTATCTGCTTGAAGATCTAAATGACATTCAAATTCTAATAATTGTTACACAATGGAATGAGTATTTTATATTTTATTTGTGTTAATATGCTTTATTATGTTGATAATGATATCAAATTAGTATTATGCATTTATTTTATTTTGGTGTTGAATAATTATTATGCAAACCATGAGTGAATAAGAAACTTTAAACTAAGGAAAAATGATCTCTCACAGCCCCCTTAGGAAGGACATACACATGTAAATGACCAACATATATATATAGGAAATCGACAAGTGGGCTCAAGCTCACATTCACATGATAGGATCATATTCATTTGACATAGGATTGATTCTAGTATGCCACTAGTATATCCTTAGGCATATCAATATTGTATTACACACGACACACAGGCCTTGGTCAAAGTTTGAACCCGCGATGTCACAAGGAGTGCCTTGATAGTGCACCATATCCCCAACTAATCTACACCCACAAGAACTATAAAAAAATACATTCTTATAATAAGAAAAATATTTAATTTTGATAACTTAAAAATGACACACAACTATGTATATCTTAACTTTATAGACTATATCATAGATTTGGACATCTAACAACCCTACACCAAATTAAAACAATAAAAAAATTAAAACAAATTTATTAAATCATTTTTAAATATTTTAATTCCAAATCAAAGTTAATTTGCATTTGTATTTTATTATATTTTATATAGTAATGATCATAATAATAGTTATTAAGGTTTACTAACATTAATTTTGATTTGATTTTAAAATTAATTTGTATTCATATTTTTATTATATCTTATATAATAATGATGATAATGACAATTATTAACATTAATTAAAACTAATTTTAGTTTTATCTTAAAAATAAAAAAGCAGTTTTTTTTAGAATTTTATTTATATACTTGGTTTTCTCTAAACTTTTATTTTTATGATAAAAAAAACTTAAAAAAAACATTACCAAAAATGATAATGAATATGAAAAAAAACTTTTTCCTTAACCACGTATAAACAACAATATTTGGTTAACAATTTCTATAATAATGAGTTAAAAAAATATTAGCTTTCCTTTCAATTGCATATAATTATTTTTTACAAATTGCTTTAATTTTTTTTGAGAAGTCATTACACATCTATATAAATAATAGAAATTATATATAATTAATAATAATAAAATGGTCATACTAAACATGATATATGAATTACTTCAATAAACTATGAAAATTTGCTAGAGTAAATACTAAAGATGATTTAATTATGAATAAGATTAAACTAAAACATCCCCAATTGAAGTGGCGGGTGAATGTGGATATCCCTCCCTTACCCACGCCTCTTCGAGGGGAATAAATAAAGGGCCAGGACTTACCTGAGCCTAAACCCAAGGACCCCACTTTATTTCATTTCCCCTTAAAATCTTGAGCATGCCTCAAGGTTACTTACCTTACCTGAGCATGCACAGTATCCCAACCCTCTCATTTTAACCTGGTAAGTGCAAAATAATAAGACCTTTTAGGCTCTTTGAGGGGAAGAATTAAGGTCAGGACCTATCCCGAAGGATCCCTTCTAGCTCACCCAATTAACCACTTAGTTTTGTGAAGATAGTTGATTGTTAAACAAATACTAAAATATATAAATTTATATCCATTATTCATACGAGATGGTTAGAGTTAATATATATATATATAAATTACTATTTNATAATATCTAAATGCTTTTGATATAATTACTTTGTATTTAATTTTTACATCAATAGTCGTTTTTCTCTCGAGTTGGGTTTTGAAAAATGTTGTACATCTTTTCGTCGTCCCTCTAACCAAACAATTTCCTACGTGTGTCCTCCTGGCTGTCCGCTGGGTTTTTTTATCTACCCTTTGGTCTATGCTTTGTGCTCGCCCTCTTGACAGGCTCTTTTCCTCGTCTTGTAGATGAAGTCCTTTATGAAAACGCAATAGGGGAAGAGGGTTTTTTGAACACCCAGTTTTCATCTCTTGTGTATTCAATGCATCCTCGGCCTGTATTCAAGGTAGGTAAATCCTTTCTGAACATGCCAAAGGGGGAGATATGGGTTTTTCAAACACCCAGTTGACATCTCCTAGAGAGGTGCATTGGGATAAAGGAACAACAGTAATTAGCATACCATCGACTACAAAGCCTCATCTTCTCACATTTATTCCGCAAAAAAATTTCTTAATGTACACTCTTCATCACAAAACAGAAGTGACATTTTTTACTGAAGGTATTGATGGAGGTCGCTGGACATCTTGTCAATCTAGTGACCATCTCTCATTATATACTATTTGGACAGAGTTGCTAAGACACGGGCGTTTTTATCTATCATTTCATTTGCAGATCAATTCAGCTTTCATCAACTACTTTCCTCAAAGACACAGATATTCCTCTTTCATTTAATTCCCCTGTTTTTCTTTTCCTGATTTTAGTAGATCCATACCTGTAGAAAGGAAGCCATTATTTAAATCCTTACAATGGCGTAGCAGAATTAGGGTTTCTTTGTTGTTGTTTAGTGTTATTTATGAATTTATTTGCACAGTATGGTGTTTTTTTAGAGTACTTTACATTTCGATGAATGCAAATATGTTTTTTGGTTTAGATGCATTACTTGGCATGAAATCGTTTGCAACATGGTGTCGGGTTGATTCGCTTGATTTCCTAAAGCACAACTTTACCTATGAAGATAAGAGTAATATATGTAAAATAATAGATTTGGTACCATATGTAGCCTTCTTCAGTGTGCCAGAGGATACCGGGACACGATGAAATCGATTGTGACATTATAAGCCCTGTAGCCGGAAGCAAATTACCAGAGTTTGTCCTGACAATAGGAGGAGCAGATGATTGAGGTCTAGAATTTTTCGTGTTGCCACTTGAGGGTGCAACTTTTGGATTTGGATCAATCGCCATATATTTGCTACGATTCAAGGTCTCGTACTGGGAATCCTGCCTACTCAGATTACTGAAAATATCTATAAATTACATAAAGTTTTTATTCGATAACGTTGTAAAAGTACCCAATAAAAACATAGAGCATAATTACCTTTCCGCAATTGTATTTCCGCAACGACCTTTCAACAATTTGCAGGAGCTCATTCCTTCCGCAAGTGTGGGTTGTAGATTACGAATGTGCATTTTGACTTTTCTCAAAAATTGCTTCTGCAATTACCTTTCTGCAACTACCTTTCCACAATTACCTTTCTACAACGACCTTTCCGTAGTCGAAAACTCCTTCCGTTTGCAACTGCGGATTGTGGGTTGTGGGTATGCTTTTTGGTTTAGATGCATTGCTTGGCATGAAATCATTTGCAACATGTTGTCAGGTCATTCCGCTTGATTTTAGTGGAGTGATTTCCCACAGTCCGATTTTTTTTTGGTATTTCTCTAGATCTCGAGTATGAGAGAGAGCCTCTGGAGTTAAATTCCATAATGCTTGAATTGAATTTAATAAAACTACCGAAGATACCCTTGGTCGTAGATGTGTAGAACAAAGAACATACTCTTTGGTTTGACGTGGTTCACAGTTGCAAGATTTTCATCCATGATCAAATCAAATGCTTTGGGAAACATCTAAGTGCATATATGTTTGTCATATATTTGTATGAAGACATAATTATAGTGGATCAATTCAAGTAAGTTTCTAGCATGCTAATATGTTTGTATTAAGGACCCAAGATGTGAATTGCAGTGCTTGTTGTTACATGTGCTAGTATAGTTTTACATTTTGATTTGTACATAAGACATAAGCTAACACACTGATTTTATTGATACCCATGCTAATTAATATTCTATGTAACCAATTTGACCACATACTTCTACGACTTGGGTCAAAGTACCCAAAATGAATTGAAAATCTAAAATGTTCAAAATAATCCATATAAGAAACTTTAGGCATTAGGGTTGTAAATTTATTGTTTTGGGTAGCTCATTGGTTAAAGAAACTAAAAGTTCTCAAGGTTTTGACATTCAATCAAATAAGTCCAGTGACTGGTGGTTAGTTTTGGTCAAATTGTAGGACGTGGTTTCCCTTTAAAGATTTCTTCAAAGACCATTTCACTGAACACCATATGTATACCTTATGGATAGTTATCTATTAAATGAAAACCTAAAACAAAACTTTTCTTGTGAAGATAAGAATAATATATGTAAAATAATAGATTGGGGACCATATGTAGCCTTCTTCAGTGTGCGAGAGGATAAAGGACTCGATGAAATAGATCGTGATGTTATAAGCCCTGTAGACAGAAGAAAATTACCAGAGTTTGTACTGACAACAAGAGGAGCAGAGGATTGAGGTCCAGAATTCTTTATGTTGCCACTTGAGGGTGCAGCTTTTATATTTGGATCAACCACCATATCTCTGCTACGATTCAGGGTCCCAAACTGGGAAACCTACCTACTTAGATTACCGAAAATATCTATAAATTCCATAATGTTTTTATTCCATAACGTTGTAAAATAACCCAAAAAAAACATTGAGCATAATTACCTTTTCGCATTTAGCTTTCCGCAATTGTCTTTCTGCAATGACCTTTCTATAATTTGCAGGAACTAATTCCTTCTGCAATTACGGGTTGCAGATTGCAGATGTGCATTTTGAGTTTTCTCGAACATTGATTCCGCAATTACCTTTCTTCAACTACCTTTCTGCAATGACCTTTCTGCAACGACCTTTCTGTAACCAAAAACTCCTTCCTTCCGCAATTGCGGATTGAGGGTATGTAATTTGACTTCTCTCGAAATTGCTTCTGTAATTCATCTTCCGCAAGAATTCTTCCATAATTGTGTATTGTGGCTTCCTTCATGTCTCGATGTTTATCATTTTAACTTATTTAGATTTATCAGTCATATCCTCCCACGATTTCCTTTCCGCAATAATCTCTCTACAACAGGCCTTTTTGCAATGTCCTTTCTGCATTTTCCTTTCATAATTAACTTCCTAAAAATTTCGGATTGCAGATTGCGGACATTCACCTTTCCTCATTGACCTTTTCGGATTTACCTTTCTGCAATCACCTTTCCTCAATTACCTTCCACAATTAACTTTTTGAAATTAAAAATTGCGGATTGCAGACAATCACCTTTCCGTAATTAATTTCTGCAATTGTCTTTCTGTAACGACCTTTCTGCAATTTGCAGAAACTCATTCCTTCTGCAATTGCGGATTGCAGATGTGAATTTTGACTTCTCTCAAAAATTGCTTATGCAATTACCTTTCCGCAACTACCTTTCCACAATTACCTTTCCACAATTACCTTTCTACAACGACCTTTCTGTATTCGGAAACTCCTTCCTTTCGCAATTGCAGATTACGGGTGTGCATTTAGACTTCTCTCGAAATTGCTTCCACAATTCATCTTCCGCAAGACTTCTTACACGTTTTGTGGATTGCGGCTTCCTTCCGTACTACGGATGTGCCTCCTAAGTTTTTTGAAATGGGCTTCCACAACTCCTGTGAACCGTCGATCGCTTTGCAGAATCCTCCTCATTCGTTGATCAGTTATGAAACATGGAACTTTACTTTGGCGCTCCAAAATGTTATCTTCTTCGCACATTTACTTTGCAAATTCTTTCCTATACACAATATGTTGAGAAAGATCAGAAATCACTATTGTGAATATGCAAACACATAACACTACGACATATTTACATATTTTTGTCGGTTGAATGGATTGCAATTTGTTTTCAAGTTGCTTGTTCACCATACTTGGATCTACAAGATTTTTCTCTAGCAATCCGATGTTGTTCAGACCAAAATCACTTGTTAGCCGACCACTTTTGTGAAATCAATTATTCTCGCTTGTGGCCCTTTCGTGGATAATCTCGATTTTAAAACAAAGAACTCCTTTTCAGTCTCATTCATAGTAGTTATGGAGGTGCAGAGGCCCACAAATATTCAAATATATAGTTCCTGAGAAACAAGTAAATTTAGAAGTATACATGGATAGTTGATAAGCATAAAAACATGAATTTACAAGTTTTGTTGGGATCATTTTGGGATAGAAAGATATTTCAATATGAGTATATCTATATAGATAAGATGATGAGATGCAAGTTTTATAGTAATATAATTGACTAATTAAATATAAAAAATCTTGATTAAAATTTATAATAGTGAATATATATATATATATATATATATATATATATATATAATAATCCAATCATAATAATTCAAATGTCTAAATGTCTATTAGATGTAGTATGGATGGTCTGGATGAATGATTGTTATCCTCCTTTCATTGGATGTTGAGATTCTTTCAGAATTCTCACATGAATTTGTAGCTTATATCGATTTATAATTTCTCTTTTAAATTGTTTTTACCTCTTGCTTGCCTCATTTTCCATCTTGTATCCGATATCTAAGTTTCCTTTTTTTTGTATACCTCGGGATTTTACCCACAGAATGAAACCACCATTGAAAGAAGATGTGATTTCTCTTCTCTTTTCTGGCTTTGTACACCTCCAACCATATCTGCAGGTTGTTTCTCTTTCCCGAGTCGGCTCAACCAAAGAAAAAAATATGCACTTTTGAGTGACCATCTCTGATGGCACCAACACGCATCAGACACTGCTTTCAGTTGCCTTCAACCCCCTCCTTTCAGATGTCGAACTTTAAGAAGTCTCTATAATCAAACCAATAAAACAATTATGCAACGTTGTTCATGATGCCACATACATTCTCTTTCCCTTTTTCTTAAGCTCGTTCTTTTTTCCAAACATTTATTCCATTTTTTTCCCACCCGCTAACACTTTATTCATATTTTTAATTATTAATTCCGTTCTTTTTTTCTTTCTAGGAATATATCAGTGCTTGAACTTGAATTGATCCACAACAAAGTTTCCCTAATTGGGATTCCTTTGCCTCTTTTACTCCCACCTAGCCTTGGGTTTCCACCTTCTGTACCAACTAGCCAAACAGTTGGACTCACACGAGAAAGTATTCTTCTTTTCTCATACCAAACATCAACTCCACCACTATCCATGCCACCTGCTACTTTCCGTTCACAACACTTAACCCCAACCACAAAAAATGGCCCATTCAAGGTCGTGTTATTTCAAAGACAAACATACATGTATACACCAAGCAAAAAGGTATAGGGAAACTATTTGGCTTTGACCTTCTTGATAGTACTAGAGAAGAAATCCATGTCTATGCATTTAACAACTTTGTTGACTCATTCTATTCCCAAATTGAAATACGGACTGTCTACACTATCTCCAATGGCAGAATCAAAGAAACTAAACCTATATATAACCATTTGAACAACCATATTGAGAAATTATCCTCTCTTATACGTCGACCATCCAACGTTGCCTACTTTCCTTCCCCTCAATTATTGTACATCCTTTCCACTTTAAAACAATCAATGACCTTCAAGAATCACCGCTAAATTCCATGGTTGATCTTATTGGCATGGTCATCGCCATGCATCAACAATTAGGAAAAAAAGATGGCTCTAAACCAATCGAAGGAATGTTTTCCTTTGAGACACATCCTGAAGTTAGAAAAGTTGTCACACTTTGGGGCCATCAATGCCACACTGAGGGCTTGAAACTTGCTTCATTATACTCCTCTGATCCACCTCCCGTCCTTGCAATCAAGAGTGCTCGTCTTATTGATTTCAGTGGAAGAACACTTCGAAGCGTTCCAATTACAACCCTACTTATAAATCCATATATTGATCCAACCCACATCCTAAAAAAAAGGTTCAATGAAAGTGGTTTCTGTGCAGCTTCACCTTCATTGAATCAGAAATTTACCTACTCTGTGTCTTGAACAAATACAAAGTAAACAATACTTGAGTTGCAAACTATGCAATCCTCTGAGAAGAAATTTTGGTTATTTGTATGTAATTCCATCGCTTCCATTAACATGGATGACTTCCACTTCCTTACATGCGCTCTTTTTTTTATGGCATACAATGCATGAAAAACATTTCTCACCAGGTTCACAACACTTGGCATTGCATCAAGTGCGATAGTAAGTTTTCATAGTGTGATTACAGGCACACGTTGAAGGTTTCCCTGCAATACAACACCAGCGAGGTCAACGTTGCCAAGGATTTTTATGATGCGGCAAACCAACTCCTTGGCGTATATGCAAAATATTTGTGCCTCCTTTCCACTGAACCATCTTCCTTAAAGGATATAGATCTAGAACTGACCTCATGACAATACCTTTTCACCTTATCTGTTAAGATAGAGACTTTCAATGCTACTGAACGATTGAAAACAAACATTGTTAGCTCTGAGGAGGTTCCTTACACGTCTGGAACATCCATCCTCATCGAAGAAATACATACACTTACATCTTATAGTCAACCCATTGCATGTCGTCTTTGACCTCACATCTATACAACAACCCTTCCTCTCTACCCAACACCCATTCGCATCACCCTCCCATAGTTTCCACTTACTACACTCCTTAATTCTACTTGTATATATTCTACACATCTTTTCCCACCTACAAAGCCTATGTTTCCAATGCTTTCCACTTCATCTCCATTAAAGTATGGCCTTCCACTTCATTGCTAGCATTCTCTCTTTTTCCCCATGTCCTTTCCTGCTTCCATGTAGGCTTCTACTAGTGCCTTAGAAATTTGTCTTAGTTAGAGTTCAATAATTTCTAGATGGTACTATTATCTATGAAGGTGAAACAGATCTTATGGAGACGATGTAATTTATATTTTGGATGGACTATAGACTTTTTTGGCTAGTAGGGATTCAATTTTGTTAATTTTGATTTTCAGTTTCTTCAAGAACTAAGGGGATATTATGTATGAAGAAAACTTAGGCATATATGTATGAAGGAATTTGATTAGAAGGTCCTATGGCAGATGTAAATTTTCCTTGATTAATATAATAGATAATTAGTAGGAAATTATCTACTAATTTTTTTGTGCTCATATGCTGATATATGTTATCAAATACATTAACTTGTATCTCTTCCGAATTGAGACTTTAAATGGTTCATGGACACTATACTTCTCTACATGCATGCAACCAATGGTGCGTGTTTTCTTACATGGATACAATGTTTAGTATTTTATGTATGTTGTTCTTTTATATACTATGTGTTTTTTTGTTCTACCTCTCAACTACATATTTCTAATGGAAAATTGTCAAACAAATGCTTTGCACATTATTTATTTCTATACATTTATATGGATTTTAGTTGTATATTTAGAAATACATTTTTCAATGTGGAATTCCCTTATTTATATACTATATGTGCTTCCATTTTTCCCTTTACTTTATTTATAACATGAAACCATCCCATTTATGTCTTCTACAGGTTACCACAAACTTGTTTTCCCTCAACGTACCTATCCCATCCAATACTGGAATTGAACAAATAAATGCACAGAGAAGGCTTCTTTATGGCCACAACAAAGACCATCTCAACACACAATGCCACCTTCGTTATCGATCAACACATCCCACCATGACTTGTGGAACCACCCCATCACGTAACCCATCACTAATCCAATTTTCTCAACCTGCAATCACATCCACCCCTACACTTGCAAACCTCAATGCTCCACCAATGCACACCTTTTCTACACCCCCCATCCACCCACCCCATCTGCCACCCCCTTAATAGATGCTCAATGTCACTTCATTAAAAGACTAGATCACCTACACCCAATTCAAATTTGCTCCATCTGCCAAGAATCATATCTAGGAATTAAAATGAAGTTGTTCCATGGAATCTATGCATGCTCTTAATGTACTTGAGAACGCCATAGCCATCACTTCTCCTTAGAAAAAAATATGGACCTTGGACACCAGCCAATCGTGCTTGCACGAATAACTCAAATCGAAGAAATGCTAATTTCCCTTGTCAACCCAATACTGCAAGTTACACACGCACGTGGTGGCCAATATAAATACTCTAGCCATACTATTAGTTTCCCCCAAGATATATCCACAATTTCCATGTCGCTTCCACGCCTCTTGCTAGATGTGGACATCCTTGTTGTACGTAAATGCAATGCTGCAAACAAGCCATATGAATTCATTGTTAGCTGTTCAAATGTCCTTGTTGCGTTAGCCTTCCAAAATTTCCAATGACCCATATTACAAGGATGTCCAACTTAGTTTATCTGGCATAAATTCTTTTCCACTTAAACCAACAAATGTATTCCCCCTCCTTTTCCATGCATAAACCTCTAGACTAGATGCTCACATACCCTCTTCACTTGATGATGAAGCACCTCCTTCCTTTCTGAATTCACTAAACCCCCAAACCTCATCCTTCATTTATGCACCCCCAAATTCTCACATCGAGTTTGAATAAATCTGACGTTTTGTCGCAAAACAATATAGAAACCCAACACCTTCCATTGAATGGACCCCAATTGGCCTTTCCCCAATTAATGAATGCAACAAAGAATACCTCCTTTCTATGACATTCCCAACCTTGTTCCCCACAGGTGTTTCCATGCTAAAGCAACCACGTATTCATGAAATCAGCATGCAAGAGTATGCATTGCACCTTATGTGATACCATGATAATAGGTTCGACCAACACCCTTTCTTTTGCTACTATTTGTACAACCTTATCATGTGCCATCGTAGCTAAGATACCGCTTATGTATTTGTTAAATGCAACCTTGCAAACACCCTCCCCACAATAGGATCGGCCCTTCTCACCCAACTCAACTAAGATCCAGATTCTCATGTGGCTAACCATGCCATTTGGAGCTTCTCTTCATGGGACACGCTCCTTTTGGAACAAAAAAAGAGGTGAACTATATGATATGATCACACAACTTGGTATCCCAACCTTCTCCTAACTTCTTATCTCCAACTCAACGCACTGCCTTTGATCTTATTATATCCCACTATAGACAACACAAAAACACCAAGCCCTTGAAAATGGTCATCCAAAGAACTGCAGGCACAAGGAAATCTTATTTCATTGGTTGTTTGCAATCTACACTTCATTCCACATCTAGAAATAGTTATTCTCCCCTTCTCCTACTTGCTCCAACTGGTGTCACATCCTTTAACATAAATGCACTTACAATACATTCCGGCCAGGGATGATTTTAAGGAACCATACTTATTTAAAAGTGTATAAATGTTGGTGAATATTACCAATTCTTAAAACGCCAACTATAAAATGATTGGCGATATNATATCGTTTATATAATAATTTGGCGATTTTTAGGGGGGGAAAAATTTACTCCATCAAAATTGGGCGAAACAGGACTTCAAAAAATGCAAAATGACGAATATTTTTTGGGAGAAAAACATGGAAAAATAGCCCACTGGGCTAAAATTCGCCCCTAAAATTATCCCTGAAATTTTCGACCTTTGCATCCCAATAACCACACTTCAACCGCTTGAGGTCCAAGCACTTGCTAACCTCCAAGAACGTCTTCTCCCTATACGTTACATCCTTATTGATGAAATGAGTTTGATCAGCCCAAAAATTTTAACCAATATTGATGCTCGTCTTCGTGAAGCATTCCCATCCTGTCGAACCTGTCCTTTTGGCAATTGCTCTATAATCCTCGTCGGTGACCTAGGACAACTTCCTCTTGTCAAAGATATCCCCATGTATGTAGGGGTATCGCATGGAAACTCCCTCTGGTGTAGATTCAACACATTTGTAACACTCTCCACAGTTTTCCATCAATAAGGTGACAACCCTACTCAAGTTGCATTCTGAAGCCTCCTTCTCAACCTCCAAAATGCAACACCAACTCTTGCTGACTGACACCTTCTCATGTCAAGGACATCTTCTTCTCTTTCGCAACATGAGAAACAAACATTTGAACATTCCACCCACTTGTTCTTGACTAACAATTCGGTTTCCTTTCATAACAAACAAATGATTAAACACCTAAATTCCCCAATTGCACGTTGTTTAGCAGAAAGAAGGAGAAACCATCAATGTTAGCAACAGAAGATGAACAACTATCTCTAACCATTCTACTTTCCATTTTCCAACACGTTATGCTTACCAAAAACTTTTGGGTCAAAGAAGGCCTTGTTAATAGAGCTCTTGGCCAAGTTGTTGCAAGGGCCTCTACAACACTACTACTACTCCACCCAACCTTCCTTTGTCTGTTATTGTTAATTTTATCCACTACAAGGGCCCACCATTGATAATGCCAATCCAAACTATGTGCCAATATTAACTGTAACGAAGGGATCACGCAGACAAATTCCACTTCGCATGGCTTGGGGATTAACAATCCATAAAGCACAAGGCATGATCTTACAAAAGGCAATAATTGACATTGGCAACATTGATCGCCAAGGCCTTAGATTTATAGTTGTTTCCCGAGTCAGACATCTTACTACCTACACATAACTCCAACATTCTCTTTTGCGCGATACGCACGTATGCAAGATAACGCTTGTGTCCAACACCGAAAGCAAGAGGAAAGTTTAATTGCATCTAAATCTATTGCAAGTCAGGTCCATTAATAAACCTAAATTCTTTCACTTATATCTTTTTATACCCATGCATTGCTTCTCCTTATATCCCTTATACATGCAACGCAACACATCTATATTCTTCTATTTCATATATAGTTTTTTTCCCACTCTCATTGTTTAAATACAAAATCACATTGCCATTGCTTGCAACCCCCTCCCCCCCTTCCATAAAAGACAATTCAACACGAACCAAAAAATGACAACCCACTTAACAACATCAACATATCGTTAGCCCTCCTTCTAATTACCTGATTACAAAAGTCATAATCAACATATCTAAGATATTTATATCTCCTAGAACCTTCTATTGATCTAAATCATACTTTTCACATTGAACTAAGACTTGTGTGCATGGTTACTATACCGCCTTGTGAAAGGTCATCGCTTGTAAACACATAAATATAGTATCTTTCGCACATGCAAGTACAACTTACTACTCGTGTTTTGTTATTTTTACTTTAAACAAAGCACACTTTCCGAAGAAATTAACTCTAGAGCTCCCAAAGGAAAGAAGCTAAGGTTTCCTTCTTTTTACTATAATTATCTTGGGTATTAAGTGAGAGAGAGATTCCTACTTAAAGGCTATCTTAATATTTAATTTTATACAAAAGTGGGGAATCTCCTAATAAATATATAAGAGATAAAAACAAAAAGAGAGAAATATTGTTTATTTTTAATGCTAAAAAGAGTTTAACTTTATATAAATATTGTCTCTAAACATATTTGAAGAGAAAGTGCTAGGATAAAATATTAAATTCTTCTTTATGAATAACAATATAGATATATTATAAACGCACACACACACACACATATATATATATAAAATTCTTCCACATATTAAAGTAATTTAAATAAATGCACATGGATATATTTTATAAAGTGTAATACTATTATTATTATATCTTACCTTATATTATGAATGTGTTATTCCATATATGAAGGTTATGTAACAAGTACAATGTTTTTAGGAAATAATAAATAAGGGGTTGAACAACCATTAAAACCATTAAAATATTAGTTGAAGGCTTTAAAGAACGATTAAGAGTGGATCATGAAGAGAAGATATTTGGCAATTATGAGGAGAAGATGGATATTTTCAATTGACAGTGGGAAGGGATATTGTTACATCTATGCAATTATAATGGTTTGGCGGGGTTAAGAGGGCAATTTCAAAAGGGAGCTGCCCAAGGATTGGAGAAATTGATCCATTCTTCAAAAAGAATTTGGGTACATCCTAAACGGATATCAGGATTGTTCCATTTCTACCAGTTATGATAATCAAAAGTAACAATTGCAATAACTTCAACAAAGAGTGATTTAGGTAAATTCATGCTTTCATTGCACATGTAAATTCATTTAATGGTCAAAACATGTGCATTCCTCCTCTAAAATACAAATTACATTTTGAAGTGAAAAGTAGGTAAGAATGGTCATAGATGCTTATTACAAAATAGAATAAAACTTTAATATTGGGGAGTTTAAAATCAAATACTCTACTTCTATGTAGGCATCA
The DNA here is from genome assembly GCA_001517045.1 of Pseudotsuga menziesii. Taxonomy (NCBI): domain Eukaryota; kingdom Viridiplantae; phylum Streptophyta; class Pinopsida; order Pinales; family Pinaceae; genus Pseudotsuga; species Pseudotsuga menziesii. Next base: position 1,201,886 of record LPNX010012189.1, read on the forward strand.
AAATCAAATCAAATAGACTTACAATTTTTAAGTAAGTCTACCATGTATTATTTAGAAAGTTTTTGTTCGTTAGAACGTGCCAGACTATATGCCCAGACAACAAGAGATCAATGGATAAATGAGAGCAATCCTTATGAATTGGTTAATTGAGGTGGGTGATCTAATTCTATCTTTTTTCTTCTTCACATATGTACACTGCTAACGATTATGTTACCCCTAGTTATAATTACTATTTCTCTATTTATTCATCATTTACTTTTGTTTTGGCACCTAGATTTGTAGGTACATTAAAAGTTTGGATTGATGCCAGAAAATTTGTATCTCACCACAAATCTTCTTTTTGGATACCTTTTTATTCAACTCACCTCAAGGAGAAACTATCAATTAGTGTGTGCTACTGCAATGCTTCTAGCTTCCAATTATGAGGACATTTGGGCTCCAAAGGTGGGTTCTTATTAATGATTATAAAACATATACCAAATTCCTTATCCAGTTCCTCAAAGCTGCAACCTCTCATGAAGATGCAAGACCTGATGTAGATTATGATCTCTATAGTTGACCTTAAATCCAGTTTATTTTTAACCCCTTTCATGTTTGGTCTAATGTTCAGATCGAAAATTTGGTATTCTCTTTTATCGAATTGTCCTTGATGCAAAATATGTTATGGTAAAGTTCGGACCATCAATGTTTGCCTCTACTACAATCTACACTTCTCAATGCACTGTGAAAAATATACATGTCTAGAGTGTTGTACTTAAATTCCATTCAACCTACTCTGAAACAGAGCTCAAGTAAATTTTGTCATCCATTCATTTTGATTTATTATCACTATCCGATTTTTATAGAACCCTCTAGATAAATCTAAAGATGGAGAATCCATGCTGGGAAAAATAAAGGCAATATTAAAGTGGTATTTTTATTTTGGTATGGATTTTAGTATATGATACGAATATGTCTCTCCCTTTTTTTCTTGTGTAAAGAATGTACAAGACTCATGGTAGCATTCCATCAGAGTTCAACAGAAATAAGAATGAATGTAGTCTTTACGAAGTACTTAGTTCCTCATTACAAATCTGTAACACTTATCACACCTGCCAAGCTGGATGCATAGCATTTTGACATTTTCAAAGGAGTTGCAGTTGTAGGTGTAGCAACTGATTAGTAAAGGAGTGAAATTTCTCCACTCAGTTGCGCATACAACAACTGAAGTCTAGCGTCAAAGATCTACAGTCATCCATTTAACAATCCCTTTTGTGTGGATGGATTTTTTTTCCTTTCATTATTATTCTTGACCTTTAACTGTATATTTTTGTGACAAATGCATTATTAAGAATTACCATTCCTATTGGTATTTTTAACTTAGCCAACACAAGTTTACTTGTCAATTGTAATACATGCTTCAACGAGCATTTAACTATTTTTATTTAAATTTGAATTATACAACACTGAATTTGTTTTCTCATTGCTAAGATTTTTTTTCACTTGTAATAAATGTTTGAGGGGCCATTTATCTGTTCTTATTTAAACTTGAATTATATGACACTGAATTTGTATTCTCATTGCCACTTTTATTTTGTCAATTGTAATGAATGCTTCTGGCCATTTATGTTTTTCTTCATCTATTACTACATGCACAGATCTAATAAAGAGTATATTACTACATGTACATATTTAATAAACATTGTGCTCTCCTACTCATCCCAAAATAAAACAGTGTGCCCAGGTCCGATAACTAAATCCCATTTAGAAGATGTCCTTTCCATCCTACTCCATTCTATGCTCATAATGTTATGACAATAAATCAACATCAATCATAATGCATTCTATGCTCATAATGTTATGAGCATAAATAAACATCAAGAACCCTAACAAACACCTTATACAAATAGGGGGTAATATTTGGCTCCGACTATGGGACACAAACTCTTCTTAGGAATGCACGCGAAGCACACAATATTTTCTTATACTTGTTAAAAATGACCATCAAATGCAAGGAAATAAAGACACATAACATCATTCTTCTTTACAACAACAACAAATCAATCATAATGCTCATGCAAAAGCTTATCCATGTCATACCTACCTACAAAGCAACTAAATGCCCACTTATTAACCAATCCAACATCTAGAAGACCCCAATTGCAAAACATTTTCAAAAGAGTAGTCAAATTTCTAAGAGAAGTCCCTAGAAGGGGGACGTTTTTATCCACGACTGATAAATAAGAGCCTCCAATGTGATCATAAGGTAGGGATCCATCAAGAGATGTCCACTTAGCATCCTACAAGGCGTAGCTCGATAAAGATAACCCAAAACTCACTCCAACTACAATAACCTTCCAAAAGAAGGACAACTCCAAGAAATTGTGATCTCAAATAATTTACAAGTCAGCAATATGTACAATAAGACCTCCAAAGGGCCGACGTCCTAGATAAAAAGGCATAACAACTCATCATAGGTGGATTCTCCAAGAAGGAAACCTTCTCCAGGCATGGACATTCCTACTAAAAAGGCCAAGAAACCATCGTAGATCCCTAAGGGTGAGTGACAAGCTCCACAAAATTTGATCTCTACCTTATAATTAAACATTAATCCTTTAAAATGGGACTGGTCCTGTTCCAATTAATTACTTCAAAGGATAACTCAAGTCTACCGCCTAGAATTCATAATTATGATTGTTATTGCTTGTTCAATGGCTAAAATATGCTTATGATTAGAAAAGGATGACCCCTCGCTGCTCAAGTATGCCCAAAATGGTGATGAATCTATTGATTTGGGAAAATACACAACCAGGAGTGGAGTGGTTGTTTTATGGTAGAGTGTAATAGCATTTTATTATATGCATATGTTTGATATTCTGTCAATTATGTCACATGAGAAAATAAGGTTTATTAACGATCATTTCATAATAAACAATCTCATAACAAATTGGGAAGGCATTGAATGGGAGAAAGAAATTGCACAAGAGGCACTCTATTACACAAAAAAAACAAAGCATTAAAACAGAGTATTAGTTCTTGCCCCTTGCTCCCAACAGGCTTGGCTTTGTGCCCCATGTGACATGAAGACTTATAACTGTTGAATAGACTTGTCATTGATGTCAAAGGAGTTCAATAATGACAAAGGAATAACCAAGTACATGATGGAAAGACAAACTCAATGTAATACAAAGGAATAACAAAGGAAGTGATGTCATAGCATGCATAATGATGTGGCATGTGTAATGAGGCTAGATAGACACATGAAGTGCTATCATGAAGTCAATGTTCCAATATAACATCATTATGTTTCAATTGAGGATTGTTTATTCTCTATGTAAATGAATAATTGACTCCCTGTGTGTCTAAATCATGAATCAATTGATAGTTTGAATACATGTACAAATGAATCCACAATATTAGGCCTTGCAGAAAAGTTGTTGTGGAAAAGTGAGTTCATGAATTGTCCACGATTGTAAGGGATTGGCATACATTAAACTTAACAAAAAAAATATTGTCCTTAATGCATTGCTTCTATACTCGTTGGTTCGACGTGGTTCAGAGCTTACTTCTGCAACCTCAGTCTTTCCACAACTCAATATTTCTTCAATTGAGTTTCTGCAACAAATTTTTCGCAATTGCGGATTGCGGGATGATTTTTTTCCAAGTTCCAAAATCGACTTCCACAATTATCTGGCTATGACGCTCTTTCCGCAATTGTGGATTTCGGATTGTAGATGTACCTTCCCAATTTTCTCAAATGTGTTTCCGCAATTTGCCTCCTGCAAGTTTCTTCCCACAACTCCTGTGAGCTGTCGATTTCTTATGGCTTCTTCCCTGTCCGTTGATCTAAGATCAAGTGCACACCTCACCTTAACTTTGCGGATCTCTTATCTCTCGTGCACGTTCTCTTCATGGATTCTTTCCCCACCATCGATCCATCCTTTCTCCTTTAATCTGGATCATCCAATCTTACTTTCGCAACTCAATCTTTCCACAACCACGGATTACAGATTGTAGGATGTTTTTTTCAAAGTTCCAAAATCGACTTCCACAATTAGAGGCTGCAGTTCGCTCTTTCCATAATTGTTGATGTACCTTCCCACTTTTCTCAAATGGGTTTCCACAATTTGCCTCCCACAAGTTTCTTCCTGCAACTCCTATGAGTCGTCGATTTCTTGCGGCTTCTTCCTTGTCCGTTGATCTAAGATCAAGTGTGGACTTCACCTTAACTTTGTGGATTTCTTATCTCTCATGCATGTTCTCTTCATGAAATATTTCCCCATCTTCGATCCATCATTTCTCCTTTAATCTGGATCGTCCAATCTTACTTCTGCAACTCAATCTTTTCGCAATTGAGTTTTCGCAACAACTTTTCCACAACTGCGGATTGCGGGATGTTTTTTTCCAAGCTCCAAAACCAAATTCTGTAATTATGCGGATGTAATGCTCTTTCTGCAATTGCGTATTTTCGATGTACCCACTTTTCTCAAATGGGTTTCCGTAGTTTGCCTCCCGCAAGTTTCTTCCCACAACTCATATGAGTCGTCGATTTCTTGCGGCTTCTTCCCTGTTCGTTGATCTAAGATCAAGTGTGGATCTCACCTTAACTTTGTAGATCTCTTATCTCTAGTGCACGTTCTCTTCATGAATTCTTTCCCCATCGTCGATCCATCCTTTCTCCTTTAATATGGATTGTCCAATCTTACTTCTGCAACTTAATCTTTCCACAATTGATTTTCCGCAACAACTTTTCTACAACTGTGGATTGCGGATTGCGTGATGTTTTTTTCCATGTTCCAAAACTAAATTCCTCAATTATGCGGCCACAACACTCTTTCCGCAATTATGGATTGCGGATGCACCTTCCCACTTTTCTCAAATGGGTTTCCACAATTTTCCTCCCGCAACTCCCATGAGCCATCGATTTCTTGCGGCTTCTTCCTTTCCCGTTGATCTAAGATCGAGTACAAACCTCACCTTAACTTTGTGGATCTCTTATCTCTCGTGCATGTTCTCTTCGTGAATTATTTCCCCATCGTCAATCCATCCTTTCTCTTTTAATCTGGATCGTCTAATCTTTGTCAAATGAACCGAATGTAATCTCTGCAATCTTGCGTTGATTGGTCAGAGGTTCAATCAATCAACTCAATCTACCTTCATCCAAACTTGATCTTCTTCGTTGGATCTGCCCATAGCTTCTATAACTTCATCCTTTATGTAACTATGCTTCAGGGGGCATTTATCTATTCTTATTTAAATTTGAATTATACAACATTGAATTTGTTTTCTCATTGCCACTTTTTAAATTTGTTAATTGTAATGAATGCTTGTGGCCATTTATGTTTTTCTTCATCTACTACTACATGCACAGATCTAATAAAGAGTCTATTACTACATGCACAGATTTAATAAATAGTGTGCTCTCCTGCTCATTCCAAAATAAACAACTTCCCCTTTACATTAGTATAATATGTTGAGAATTGTTGTTCTATTACCCCTGTATACACAGTTCAATTCCATTACATTCCACATTTTAGAATTGTGGGTCTATTACCCCTGTATATAGTTCAATTCAATTAGATACCATAATATGATTTGCTGACTTTAGATACCTTAATTGCAGAAGACTGGTATGAAAACAAACCTAGTCAATATCCATTGGAGATACCCATCTTCGATGACCCAAAAAAAATCATTGTCGACCACATACGATCTCATATTTATACGATATTGATCTCCTAGCAAAAAAATATGGAACATTCTTAATGTAGATAGGACTTAGAGACCTTAAATCATCCATATAGTTCATGCTATTTGTAGCATGGATCTCATTTAAAAGGACACTATTCAAACTTACTAAAATAGGAATACATATTACTTATTTATAGTCAAACTTTTTGCACTTATATTAATTTGTATTTTTTTATAATTTTATTATTATTATTAAAATAAGAATAGATTAATCAAAATTTTATAAAAATTTGGTTTTTTTAATTAAATTTTTAAAATTAAAATAACTTTTACCATTATTAAATTTTAATATAAAGTGTTCATTATTATCACCTCAACTGAAATTGTATTTTAATCTGGACATCTAACCTTCAACTTATTAGTGCACCTTCTTGTGGCCATTGCTAGTTTATAAATTACTTTGTATTTAATTTATAAGTGCAGGATGTGATTGATTGACTTGGTGTAGCACACGACCCCATCTAGCACATGCACGTTAGAAAAGGGTGGGTGCATTACTTTCGTTGGATGTGGATATGGATATACCATATGATGCCACGTTATTAGAGGCCGACCTGCTCGCTTCTTGATTTCTCCTCCTCCACGCTTACATCTTTGTAAATTCATTTTCAACACACACATTTCCACTATCGAACGGCGCGTAAGGTTCGATCAAACGAACCTTTCTCCTCTAATGGCGGTTGGAGTTGATCATTTCACGGAAGGGACCGACCACTCTCATCAACTTTCCCGCGTGAACGCGGCGCTGTTAACATCCAATGCCCACATTGGAATGTAAATAATTTAGTCAATCGTATGTCTGTATTATGGAACTACTACTATTAATTCTTCTACATCCAACGCCGCCTATATAAACAGCGCACCATCTATCTCATATGCACTGCACATCTAAACCATTTCTATTGGTTTTTCTACTCTACCCTGTCTTTGATATTTCTGCTTTAGAGAAGATGTCTGAGGAGAAATCAGAACACCACCATCTGTTCCACCACCACAAGGAAGATGGTGATGAGCAGGTGACAGAGAGCGAAAATGTGTATGGTGAGGGGAATGTTCAATCCAACGAACACGAGAAGGCGTTGAAGGAGGAGAAGCATCACAAGCACAAGGAGCATATGGGTGAACTGGGAGCTGTGGCTGCTGGAGCCTTTGCATTGGTATAACAGCTATATCTCTCTCTCTCTACCCTTTTTATTCATTAAATTCATTCTCAGATCCACTTGATGATGGACGATGTGATCTTCTGTGACAGGTTTTCAGTGAAATAGAATATTGTCATGTTCTGAATTCTGATTAATTTTTGAACTATAATAATAATGTGCAGCACGAGAAGCACGAAGAAAAGAAGGATCCAGAGCACGTTCACAGGCACAAGATTGAAGAGGAGATTGCAGCAGCCGCTGCAGTGGGAGAAGGAGGTTATGTCTTTCATGAGCATCATGAAAAGAAGGAATCGAAAGAGGAAGCAGAAGAAGCTCAGGGAAAAAAGCATCACCACCTCTTCTAGCTCTGTTAACTACTTCTCTTGCAATTAAATAATGTTCTGTTTGTTGGATTTGGTATGGTATTGTTTTCAGATTCAGATCAAGCTGATGTCAGCTGATTCGTCACTCGATCAGGGTCATCCCCTTCTTGTGGTTTCCTATTGCTATATTACTGTCATCTTTCAGATCCGATCTGATCTTGATCGGGTCGTTCGTTCTGTACTGATGTGAGTGAATTTTTATATATAGATTGTGTTGTGAATAATAAATCGTGTTATGCAGCTATTGCTATTGCTATATATATATATATATGAATGGTTACTATATATATATATATATGAATTGTTATATATATATATGTGGATTGAGATTAAGGAAAAAAAAATATTATTAAGGTTAAAATGAAATCATTATAGTTATAATTTTTTTTAATAAGCAGATACTATTTGTATTTTTATTTTTATTTTCAATTGGAATAGTTTGTTAGATCACTTTACACAAGGTTAAGAGTTACAACATCTTTTTCCATGTAGAACATTTGGCTACTTTCGGTGCAATAATAACAATTTCTATGCAACAATAACAACTTTGAGTAAGTGGCTTTAATGGAAATATCGTGAAATTGATCTTCATCATAAGTTTATCTTGAATTATAGCATTGAGAAAAGAATAAATACCTGGTGGAAATCTTATTATGGACTTGAAAATATTTGTAAAGTAAGGGACCTATGACTTTGGGACAAGAAGAAACTCCTCTTTAAGACTCTTATCACTCATGTTATCTTATATGGTGTTAAATTTGGTGCCACAACATCTCTATGGTATTGTGGAGAAGGATAGATCAGATCCAAAAGCATTTTATAACTTATTATCTCAATTAAAGACAATAAACCATATTGTATGTACCTAATGTACTAGAACTACAAAGATAAACAACATGAAAGACAAGAGACTTCCTAAGATTCCTTCAAACTCTAATCATAACCACCAAGGGCTGATGGCATAAAGATCCCAAGTCTTTTCTAAATCATTTGTGAGTAAGGAAGAGGTCATTATGTAGGAAAGTGATAATATTAAAAATATTATTACATCTAATTTTAAGGAGAAGTTGTATTGCAATAAATATTTAGAGTACAAGATAAATTAAGATACTATAAGGAGGTGATTAGACCTAATGGAAAAGAACAAAATGATCTCCCTCATTTAATAGGAATAAAGAACAAAATCAACATTCTTAAAATAAGAACAAATTCTCATGAGCTTCATAGTGAAATAGGTTGTTGGACAATTCCTAAAACATCTTGGGATTAAATAATATCCTCTTTGTCGCACTAAGAGGGTTAATATGAAATCACTCTCTTATAATGTCCAGGGTACACTCACATTAGATCCCAACTTAAAAATATTTGTTACAATACTAACCTTCCTAACGGTGCCAAAAATGTTAACTAGACTTCTGGTGACTACAAAAAGGCATTGAAGGAGAAGAAGCATCACAATCACAAGGAGCATATGAGTGAACTGGGAACTATGGCCATTGGATCCTTTGCATTGGTATTAGTATATCTCTTTCTCCCCTTCTATTCCTTCCTTTCCTTCATTAATTCATTTCTAGATTCACTTAACATGTTTTGAATCTGGATGATAAGCGAACTCATATCTTATCAATAATAGTGTTGTGAGTTTTGATAAATGGATCAATAACTTATCAATAATAGTGTTGTGAATTTTGATAAATGGATCAATATCCCATCAATAAGTGTTGTAAATTATGATTCATTGTTGTGCAGCATGAGAAGCACGAATAGAAGAAGGATCCAGAGCATGCAAATAGGCACAAGCTTGAGGAGGAGATTGCTGCAATAGCTGCAATGGGAGAAGGGGGTTACGTCTTCCATGGGCATCACGAGAAGAAGGAATCCAAAGAAGAAGCGGAAGAAACTGAAGGCACAAAGCATCACCACCTCTTTTAAAATAATGTTGTTGATCTCTTTGTTGTTGGAATTTGGTGTGGTGTTTTAAGCTCTAGTTGAGTCCAACTGAGGCCTCAGTCACTCAGTTGTCTTCAATCTTTTCCTCTTATAGTGATTTCCTATCTTCCTTGCTTAGATCTGATTTTTCACTACTGATTTTCCATAAATTTATATATCTAGAATTTGTATTGTGAAGAATTAATTGTAAAAAATATATATACAGATTGTATTGTGAATAATTAATTGTTGTTGATGCATATGTTTCTTCAGAGTTTTGTTGATTAATATCTAGAGTTTGTTGTAATATCCCAAACTGATATTTTCCTGTTTATGTGTATATTGTAGATGGCTAATAGACTTACTCCTTAATCAAATAGGAAAGCAAACCCCGAACTTTGCATGCATGCAGTTGCATGCAAATATGTGCCCTAGGAAAATACTGAGATGCTATAAAATAGGAGAAATCAATGCATGTACATACCAGTATATAGATCAGCTGATGGTGAAGAGACTGGTCCATGCATGCAAGGATTCTGCTGAAGGAATAAGGAGATACACCAAATCGTCCCCCATAGGTGAATGCGCTCTCCTCTCAAACTATAAAAGCTCTAGAATAATAAATAAACTGCTGCTGGAATCCCGAATGATGTGCACTAGGGTTATAATACCCCTCTGATTATGATGGAAGCAACATGCGAAAGTTATGAACCCTGTAGGTAGGAAAATGAATTGCTTTGTCTCTAATCACGGTGACACGGTGTGATGGTGACATCCTCTGGCCGGATGAATAATCAACCTCCCGGAATAACTGTTGAATGTAACTTTAATGATGAACTAGTGCTGAACCTGGATGATCCAACCTGATGATGAACTAGGGCGGATAGATTTCGCTGCCGAAATACACCACTTAGCTGAGCATGTGCTCAACCCCAACTTAGCTCTCCGAGCTCTCCAATTCAACTCCACAAATCAATTATCACATAAGTGACTTCTCCATTCACTTTATCTTTCTTTTATAACTCTCAACTGCGAAAGCCCTAACTTTTGACCTAATTAGGTCACTTTATCTTCTAATTTGCAGTTGACTTGCATGCATGCGCATGGAGACTTAATCGGGTGCATGCATCATTAAATAATGCCCAGATGTCATGCATGCAAGCGGCCTTTGGCTCTAGTGGCCCTCTTCAACCCAATGGTGATATAATACTGATGCCCTAGATCTTCTATATATGGCATCAGTCTTCTGTTGATTCCTTGACTGTTAGTACCCGCTCGAACCTATAGGAATCACATAGGTTAGTGGGTTGGTACTCAATGCCTAAGTAGAAGAGGACATTACAGTCCTCCCCGCTCAAATTTGCTTGTCCTCAAGCAACTGTAAAGCTGGATGCTGTAATACTTGTTCTGCCTCCTAAGTAGCCTCCTCTATAGGTAGATATTTCCACTGAACCAGGTAATCTCTGATGATTATGTTCCTAAGTTTTCGCTCTCGCACCTCTAGGATGCGTTTCGGAATCAGAACCAATCGCCTCTCGTCATCAAGAGGAGGCAGCTCGAAAGATGTAACAATCTATTGACCAACCACCTTCTTGAAATTGGAGACATGAAATATGTTGTCAATCTTGCTCTCTGGGGGTAGTTCTAGCTCATATGCTACCTCTTCGACCTTCCAAATTATCTTGTATGGACCATAGAAACGAGGTTGGAGTTTTTCTGCTCCTTTCTTTTTAAGAGATGACTGTCGATAAGGCTGGAGGCATAAATAAACGAAGTCTCCCACCTCAAAACCACACTCAACTCTATGCCTGTTTGCATATATCTTCTGTTGATTCTGAGTAATCTGTATGTTCTCCCTGAGTATCTTGAGGATATATTGACCCTCCTGAATCCACTCCTTGGCCTTGGGGGCCTTGGTATTGCCAAATATTTGGTCTGCAAAAGTGGAAGCATCATACCCATACAGGGCTCGGAAAGGGGTCATCCTAATGGTCATATGGTAGGTGGTGTTGTAACAATGTTCACCCAAGTGTAACCATTTGATCCATGTCCTATGCTGACCTGATACATAATTTCTCAAGTATCCCTCAATCCATTTATTAACAATCTCTGTCTGCCTGTCACTCTACGGATGATAAGTTGTGCTCATGGCTAACTCGGTCCCCTCTAACCAGAAAAGCTCTTTCCAAAAGGCTCCTGTGAATTTGTTGTCCCTGTCACTGATGATGGTCTTGGGTAACCAGTGGAGTCTAAATACCTCTCTGAAAAATAGTTATGCTACCTGTGCTGCTGAATAATCTGATGATATGGAAAAGAAGTGAGCAAACTTAGTTAATATGTCCACTACTACATACAACCAATCTCTGCCTTGGACCTTGGGTAGCCTAGTAATGAAGTCCATAGAAATGCTCTCCCATTTCTGCTCGGGAATAGGTAAGGGATGTAGTAAACCAGCCGGGTGGATGTGCTCTAGTTTGTTTTGTTGGCACAAGCTGCACTCCCTCACATGTTGTATCACTTCTTTCTTGAGGCCCTTCCATGAGAACCTTTCTCTAATCTGTCTGTAGGTCTTGAGAAACCCCTGATGCCTTGCTAATGGTGAATCGTGCGATGCCTGTAATATTTTCTTCTTGAGGGGAGACTCTGGAACCAAGAAGATTCTATTTTTGTAGTATATGATATCATCAATGACCCTGTACCTATCATCCTGAATCTATCCATCCAATAGCTAGAAAGCAAACTTATCTTTGGAGTACTCAACCAAAAGATGAGACCTCCAATCTAATGAGATGCTCATAAGGGATAAAGTAGCTGGTCGTCTAGAAAGTGCATCAGCCACTACATTGCTCTTCCCCTTTATGTACTCAATCTCAAAGTCATAAGCCTAAATTTTACTTACCCATTTCTATTGTCTCTCGTTTAGCTCTTTCTGCTCTAGGAAGTATTTCAGGCTGTTGTGATCTGTCTTAACCTTGAACCTGACACCTACTAAGTACTTCTTGAACTTGGTTAGGGCATGGAGGATAGCTAACATCTCTTTGTCATATATCGAATAGTGGCACTCATAGTCTTTGAGCTTCCTGCTCTCAAATGCAATGGGGTGGTTGTTCTGCATCAAAACTGCCCCAATTCCCTCTCCTGAAGCATCACATTCTAACACAAAGGATTGAGAAAAGTCTGGTAAAGCTAATACTGGGCATGAACTAATTACCTCCTTCATTTTCACGAATGTTTGTTGTGCTGCCTCTGACCAGCTAAATGCTCCCTTATTGGTAAGATCTATGAGGGGTGCGGTCATCTGTGAGAATCCGCTGACATACCTCCTATAGTAGGTACAAAGGCCCAAAAAGCCCCTTAGTTCTGTCACATTTGTAGGTGCGGGCCAATCCAAAATTGCTCGAATCTTTTGTAAGTGCACTTGGACCCCGTTGGCCCCTATCACATGTCCTAAGTACAACATCTCCTGCATGTCAAACTCACACTTGGACATTTTGGCATATAGTGACTGCTCCTATAGAATACCAAGTACTTCATCAAGATGTCTCAAATGTTCTTCCAAAGTCTGACTGTATATCAATATGTCGTCGAACAATACCAGAATATATTTATGCAGCTGTGTCCTAAAGATATGGTTCATGAGCCCAAATGGCATCACTAGAAACTCATAATGTCTGTAGTGGCAAAGGAAAGCGGTCTTTGGAACATCCTGTTCCCTGACCCGAATCTGATGGTACCCTGAGCGGAGATCAATTTTGGAAAAGCACTTTGCCCCCTATAGTTCATCCATTAACTCATCAATCCTAGGGATGGGATACCTGTTCTTTATGGTCTTCTTATTGAGTGCCCTGTAATCAATGCACATGCGTAAGGTTCCATCCTTTTTCTTCACTAGCATTACTGAAGATGCAAAGGGACTGGAGCTAGGTTTGATGTACCCTAGCTTGAGTAGTTCCTTGATTGTACTCTTGATCTCATCTTTATACCTCTTGGGATGTCTATAAGGAGTGGAGATAACTGCTTGGGTCCCCTCCTCTAACTCAATAATGTGCTCAAATCCCCTATCTGGAGGTCAACCTACTGGAAGGTCTTTGAATACTACCTTGTTCTTTTGTAGTAAGGCCTCTATATCTGTTGGATGTTGTGTGGCCTCATCTGGAGGTTTCCTGAAGGTAACCATACACTCTGCAACCCACTGAATATCTCCCTGTCGGAGTACTGCCTCCATCCTGTGTGATGTCACTGATGTGGGAGGATAGGTATTCATCCCTCTCAATACCACCTTCTGTCCTTCTGCTCCTGTAAACTCCATCTCCATGGTCTGGTAATTTGTGAAATACTTCCCTATGGAATACAACAACTGAACTGCTAGTACCACATTCATGTCAGGTACATATACCACATAGAATGCCTCTATCACTGTATAATTCCCAAGTGTTACCTTTAATTTAGGAATCCTCTGACTACACTCCATGGTGTGATCTGCTGCTGCTACTGAAAACCCATCAAATATCTCAGTCTAAATGTCTCTCTTTTTAACCCATGCAGCATCAATAAAGTTGTGGGATGCCCCACCATCTATTAGTACTCACACTCTATGGCCCTGTATGGTACCTCTGATCCGAAGAGTGTGGAATGTAGGAACCCCTGTCATGGTAGCAATGGTACCTCCTGAGGCCTGTCCCTCAGCAACTATCTCTGTTGTCTCTCCCTGCTCCTGATCCTAGTAATCCTCATCCTCCTCACTGTTAGAATAAGCCTCTATGTAGTAGGCCTTTCCTATTCATGAACATCTGTGACCTGGTATACATGGTTCCTGGAAAGTGAAACATAACTTTTTTCTTCTAAGGTCTTGTTGGGTATCATTGTCCATCCATTCTTTCTTGGGCCATGGTTTCCTTTCTTTATTTTTAATAGGAACATTGGTCCTGGGAGGAAACCTATTTTTGGGCACTGCATCCTACAAGTCTCTAGTCCGTCTGATGGCATCTGCTAGGGTGGTGGGCCTATAAGACTTGACCCATCCCCGTAAGGGTTCAATGAAAGCCTCAGTGAACAACATAATCAACCTGCTCTCTGATATATCTGTGACCATGACTGCTATCCTCTAAAACTCAAAAATAAAATCATCTGCACTCCCTGCCTGCTTGAGCTGTGCCAGCTCCCTAAAGTGTACCTCTAGATCCTTCTGATCAAACTGCTCAATGAGCCTCTATGTAAAATCTGTGTATGAGGTGATGGTGTTGTGACCCAGTGTCACTAACCTGTGGTACCACCACTCATGTGCTTCTCCGGCCAAATGCAAAGTAACCAATTTAATGGCATCTATCTCAATCATGGGGTTGAGCTGGAAGTATGTATCCAACTTTTGCACCCAATTCCTAGCTGGGCCACCCTAGGTGCCCTCAAAGGTAGGGATAGTCAGTTTCCCTACGGTGTGCTGTAACTCATAGTTCTAGGTGAATGGCCTATTGTAAGCTTTGGGTTTGTTCTTACTTTTAAAGTGGAAAAAGTCAGTGAAGGTCATGGATGAATGGAAGTCCTCTCCTAAATCCCTATATTCTCTCAGATAGGCACACATGGGTTCTTCTGGTTCTGCTTGTGCTAGAGGCACTGCAGCTAGACTATCTAAGAATTGAGGCATGGTAGGTCGGAAAGGCTTGTATATATGGGGATGGCTCTACATGTTGGTATGTAAGTGCTCCCTACTACTGCTGGTGGATACCCTATCACTGTTGGGAAATAAGGGACTGTGTGGGGTGGGCCCATTCTTCTCAATCGTTTGCCTAAAGGTGCTCATCATTTCTTTTTTCCCAGTGGTGAGTTCTTTTATGGCTAATATGAGACTATTGAAAGATATTTTATCATCATCGGCCATTGTTTCTTTTCCTTTTTCAAACTGATACTCTTTGTTCCCTAAATCTATGTCCTCTAACTCCTCTTCTCTATCTCTATACCTCCGTCTCTTGTGAGTAATGTTGTATGGGTCTCTTGGATTCATTTATAATTTTTCCATTCCCACAGCTGGAAAGGAAAATAGCTCTGATACCACTGTAATATCCCAAACTAATATTTTCCTATTTATGTGTATATTGTAGATGGCTAATAGACTTACTCCTTAATCAAATAGGAAAGCAGACCCCGAAATTTGCATGCATGCAGTTACATGCAAATATGTGCCCTACAAAAATACCATTGAGATGCTATAAAATAGGAGAAATCAATGCATGTACATACCAGTATATAGATCAGTTGATGGTGAAGAGACTAGTCCCAGCATGCAAGGATTCTGCCAGAGGAATAAGGACATACACAAAATCGTCCTCCACAGGTGAATGTGCCCTCCTCTCAAACTATATAAGCTCTAGAATAATAAATAAGCTGCTGCTAGAAGCTCGGATGATGTGCACTAGGGTTATAATACCCCTCTGATGATGATGGAAGCAGCATGCAGAAGTTTTAAACCCTGTAGGTAGGAAAACAAATTGCTTTGTCTCTAATCACGGTGACACGGTGTGATGATGAAACCCTATGGATGGATGAATAATCAACCTCCCAGAATAACTGTTGAATGTAACCTAATGATGAACTAGTGCTGAACCTGGATGATCCAACCTGATGATGAACTAGGGCAGATAGATTTCACTGCTGAAATACACCAGTTAGCTGAGCATGCACTCAACCCCAACTTAGCTCGTCGAGCTCTCGAATTCAACTCCACAAATCAATTATCACATAAGTGACTTCTCCATTCACTTTATCTTTCTTTTATAACTCTCAACTGTGAAAAACCTAACTTCTAATTTGCATTTGACTTGCATGCATGCGCATGGAGACTTAATTGGGTGCATGTATCATTAAATAATGCTCGGATGTCATGCATGCAGGCAACCTTTGGCTCTAGTGGCCCTCTTCGACCCAATGGTGATATAATATTGATGCCCTAGATCTTCCATTAGAGGAAATTTGGGGTCTAAAATGGGCCTTATAAGAAAACGTGCCAACAATAAATTTTTTGAGTTGGAATTCAAGAACCAATAGAATTTCAATAAAATAAGTCAACCATAATGGTTGAATTGACATATTTGTCATAAAAGAAAACTATTTTTTTGTTCGTATTTTCGACATATCTCCCTGTTTTTTTAATCAAATCCTAAGCGAGAGAGCTCGTTGGATGCAGAATTTAATTTTGCATCCAATGAGTACCCACACTGTATTCTTTTAACGGACCCTGCTACCCCAAAAATAAGAAATACCTGAAAAAACGTGATGATGACTTCATCATCACGTTTGTTCAGGTATTTCTTATTTTTGGGGTAGTGGGGTCTGTCAAAAGTATGCAGTGTGGGTAATCGTTGGATGCGGAATCAAATTCCACATCCAATGAGCTCTCGTACTCAGAATTTGACTAAAAACACAGGGAGATATGTCGAAAATACGAACAAAAAAAGTAGTTTTTTTCATTCTTCCTCCAAAATTAATAACTATTATTGTATTATTTTCCTTAGGAGGCCCATTTTAGACCTCAAATTTCCTCTAATGTATATATGGCATCAGCCTTCGGCTGATTCCTTGACTGTCAATACCCGCTCGAACCTATAGGAATCACATAGGTTAGCAGGTTGGTCCTCAATGCCTAAGCAGAAGAGGACATTCCATTTGTATTGTGAAGAATTGATTGTTGAAAGTTTATATATAGATTGTATTGTGAATAATTAATTGTTGTTAATGTTTGTTCACAATTTTGTTGATTAAGTGTTAACAACTAGACTTGTATAAGTATGGTCGAAACAATGATGCTTTTTTATGTTAAATTTTTAAAGTAGGTTTCTATATCGTTGCTTTGTTATATCATAGTTTTAAAGCAAGTATTTATATCATTGCTTTCTGATATCAAAGTTCTAAAATTTTCTTATATGAGTTCATAATAGTTTTAAAAAATAATCGTAATGCATAGAGTAATGTCCTCTGCCTTAAAATCAGCTTAGATCCAAATCCTAGGCTTTATCAAGCGTCGAGAGGGATCAAATCTCTTGAGGTGTAAACCTCTTCTTAGGTATTTCACTCTAGGAGGTATCAACTTTGGTGTGTCTTATATATAGAGATTGATTTGATTCAAACCAAAAGACACATCTTTTTAATTAAGGCCGACATAGAATATTTTTATTATTAATATTTAATACTATTTATGGCCGACATATAATATTTTTTGTTTTGTTAGGAACGAACATTATAACATCTCCTCGATACATGTTTTTCAAACCATGTACAAGGCCCTCCTAAAACCATGAGTTGTTTAGGAGGCCTTGCACATGGTCTTAAAACCATTTGCAAGGCCCTCCTAAACCATGTACAATAAAACCATGGGTTGTTTAGGAGGCATTGCACATGGTTTTAAAACCATGTGCAAGACCAACACTTTTTTGTTGATAATTCCATTTTTTATTTTTTATTATTTTGTTAGGTAAGAACATTACAACATCTCCCCCATATTGTGTTTTTTTCTAACCCGCATTTTTTTTCGCGGATAATTAAATTTTTTATTTTTTATTGTTTTGTTAAGTATGAACATGACAACATCTCCCCCATATTAGGTTTTTTTTTCTGGCCGACATTTATTTTTGTGGATAATTAAATTTATTTATTTTTTATGATTTTATTAGCAACAAACGTTACAAGATCTCCCTCATATTGGGCTCTAAAGCGCCTCTCGGAGCAAAGATATAAGAGTTCATGTGCATTATTAAAAAATAATAGTAATGCAAAGAAGAAGGTCCTCTGCCTTAAAAAGATATCATGATGATGAAGTATGCACTAGAAATAATATTGCCTTTTATTTATAAAAATGTAAAACATGATTATTAATTAATTTGTTTTAGTATTTAGTTTTAGAAAATATTGAAAGAAATGTTATAATTTTAAATATATAAATAAAAAGTAGCATTAATAAATTAAATGGAATTAAAAAAAATATTTTAGAGTGAATTAGTTAAATATTTGGGTTAGAAAAAAATTATCTTCAATTTATGGAGATAAAAATATAAAATTCTTTATTCGCATTTTTTATTTTTTATTATTTTGTTAGGTAAGAACATTACAACATCTCCCCCATATTGTGTTTTTTTCTGACTCACATTTTTTTTCGCAGATAATTAAATTTTTTATTTTTTATTGTTTTGTTAAGTATGAACATGACAACATCTCCCCCATATTAGGTTTTTTTTCTGGCCGACATTTATTTTTGCGGATAATTAAAATATTTTATTTTTTATGATTTTATTAGTAACAAACGTTACAAAATAATATCAACAAACGTTACAAGATCTCCCTCATATTGAGCTCTAAAGCACCTCTCGGAACAAAGATATAAGAGTTCATATAAATTATTAAAAAATAATAGTAATGCAAAGAAGAAGGTCCTCTCCCTTAAATAGATATCATGATGATGATGTATGCACTAGAAATAATATTGCCTTTTATTTATAAAAATGTAAAACATGATTATTAATTAATTTGTTTTAGTATTTAGTTTTAGAAAATATTGAAAGAAATGTTATAATTTTAAATATATAAATAAAAAGTAGCATTAATAAATTAAATGGAATTAAAAAAAATATTTTAGAGTGAATTAGTTAAATATTTGGGTTAGAAAAAAATTATCTTAAATTTATGAAGGAGATAAAAATATAAAATTCTTTATTCGCATTTTTTAGAGTATAAAAATTGGGAGAAAAAGTAAATTGAGTTAAATATCGATATAGGTGGTATATTTATAAAAACCTTTATTTTAATGTAAGTCCCTTCATAACATGTGTAATGCACCGTATTTTGATAAGACATACTTACTAGCTAGAGATACTACAATTTTTTTTTTGCTTATTATTTGTTGGACTCAACTCGACCGAGTAAACTATATTTACGACATGATTGACCAGATTATATGTTATAGCTATGTTTATGATGTCGTTGGAATTATAATGTTACTATGTTTGTGTGGATACTATGTTGACTATTGAAAATGACGATAGTTATGTGTTTGATTTATTTCCATTTATGAAATGTAATGTAGTACATGGATATCGTTTCTACGATGTGATCAGTTGAATTATTAAATATGTCATGTGTACATGTGATGAACTGAAACTCATACGTGAAATGAAATAATGAGGATGATGTGAATCAACTGATGATCAAGTGGAAATGCTTGCTATGAATGTGTATTTTGTAAAATACTAACTCACAAGGAACACTAGCTAAGTGATAGTCAGGTACTAAATATGATTTTTGGATTAGTACTTACTTATGCAAGGAACCTTATTGACCAAACTGATGATACAATGACACATTCTGATAATCTTGATAGCAACAGAGAATGATTTGATAGAGAATAAACCTAGTATGTCAAGAGGGATGGATGTGTTTCCCACCCTATGTTATTATGATACCTAGGGTCGTGGAAGGATCGTGCTTAGACACACTCCCCAAGTTGTTGTGATGATGATGGTCATATGTCTGCTCGGAGAGGCTTGGTCCATTGTTCAACCAACTCCATTGTTCTCATTCTTATGTGGTTAGGTCGGTAAAGTCGACATCTATTTCTATACTAGCAGATGAAGGATAGGGAAGTTGCAGACATAGGTTAGGATGGGAGGACATATTAGTTAGTATTATTGAGGGTTGGGTATTTTTTATACTTAGTTAGTGGTGGTATGTACCCATCTTGTTTGACTGGTTAAGTTAATAAAAACATAGAGATAAGATATGAAAGCATAAAACTCACAATGTTAAAGGTAGTTATATTATGTATGTATATACTTGTTATGTTTGCGTGAAAGACTATTGGTATTAGTTAGCAATTATGCGCAAGGAAAGATGATGTATGGTTATAGTGTGTGTTCGACATGTGCATGTATTGGCCATGCATGCACCCTAGTATCGATATATGAATATTAGACATGTTAAATAATGGGTTGTGAATAACTAAGTTAATTATGAAATGATCCAATACAGATAATGAATGTTTTAGTTATTTAAGCATATATGTACATTGTAATAAATAATTGATTAAATGTCATCAATTAGAATTGTCATAAAGAAATTGTCGTGAATAAACACAAATATTGTTCCATATGCGTAAGTAAAATTGTATTGTTTAATTGTTATCATGATTGTTTAAAACCCCTATGGCTGCTTTGTTGATAAATCCATGAATATTGTGTTGTTACTAGGGAACTTGTTAGTTAAACAAATAAGTATTATTATTATAAATTAATCAATAGTAATAATGGTGAAATTGTTCTTTACTATAAAGCATAATGGGTGAACCAAATTATTATATCAATTATTGAATCAAATGATTATTAAGAAGACACTAAAGCAATTCATGAAAAGTTAAAAGGTAAAGAAAATCCATTAATCTATACATAATGGTATAGCTTAATTGGTTATTAATATATACAAGTTTAAACAAAGAATTATTAACATTAAATATGAATCACTAATTATTATTATTATTACTATAATTATTAGGAGTAAACTCCTGAACCAACCATTTGCACCGATCGGAAGACCTGGCTCACGTGAGCGGTCACATCCGACGTTGCTGGTCGTCGGATCGGTGCAAATGGTCGGGCAAATAGGTCCAACCTAATTATTATTATTTAATTACTATTATAATTGCCCTTTACGATAAAGCATAAAAAACTAACAATATAATTATATGAATTATTGAGTCAAGTAATTATTGATGATGGATTAACCTAAGCCTTTCATGGAAAGTTAGAAGGATATTTAATTATTTACCAAACAAAATAAGATAGGATTGCATTAAAATAATAATTGTCATTAATTATTAATGAGGTGAGACATCATATCTAGATTGCATAACATATTTATGACAAGAAAAGTCAACCAACCGAACGGTCAAGAATAGTTATAACTCAAGAATAGTTATAACTCAACCGAAAGGTCAAGAATAGTTATAACTATTAATTGGGACTAATTATTATCCCACAAATTATTATCCCGCAGTCTAGTGAAGACCCCAAATGAATATATCAAAAATTGTTAATGAATGAGTTGCCAACTCACTCAATTAAATTTAATTGACCTTAATGGAAGTTCGGAAGTTCACTGCTCAACTCAAGACAATATGTACAAAATATATATATTACTTTATTATACCTTGAAAGTTTAAATGTGCAAGTGATTGAATGTTTTGGGGAATTGTGGGATTTGATAGAGGCGGTGGAGAAAGCTCAAAGGCGTCTCAAGGAGAAAAAGGAAAAGGTATTAAGGAAGGTTTTACAGGACTAAAAGGGGGTGGGGTTTTCTTCTGGGGAAAAAGAATAGGACTTAGAATTTGGAGGTGAAAGGAGGCATACCGAGGAGAGGGTTAACTCGTGGAGGAGGGGGTTAACTCATGAATTTGAGGAGGTGGGAAACTCAAAGCAAGGGGAGAAAATTGAACTATGAATTTGTTCATGAAATTGTCATTAATGCCAACATGGACTTGCAGTGGCCCCACAGGATGTCATTAAATTGTCATTGATGCCAACATGGACTTACAATGGCCCCACAGGATGTCATTGATGCCACCAATTCCCACCTGTAGTGCCTTGACCCATACAGAGTGGGTTCGCACCTTGCAGTGCCTTGGATCCCTTACAGAGTGAGTTTATCCCTTGAAGCACCTTGTACCCAGTTGACAAGGTCCCTGTAGCCACAAACTTGGATCTCGAAGCCACCACCTTGTTGAAGACATTGAAGACCTTCGAGATAGTCTTGAATCCTTGGTAGATGATGGAGAATCCCTAGATGGCTTGGAGAAGCATTAATGACCCATTATGTGGTCATTTTTTCTCTGATGGTGTCATGGTACCCCAGAAGAAGGCCCAACTACCCCACAGGTGATATCTTGATCCCTGGAGGTATCCTGAGGTGGCTGAGGTGGTTGAAGAAGCCTATGAAGCCTCCCCTTGCTTGTTGAAGAAGCCCTAATGAAGTCCTTGGACCCACACTTAGTGGTTTAATGATCATTGCACTCTTGAAAGTGATGATGTGGCCATTGTTGATTTGATGTTAATACTTGGAACCCTTGTGAGATAGGGTTTTACTCTTGCTAGGAGTCCTTGATACTCTTGTGCTATGACAAAGTCCAATATGATGGGATTGAAGCTCTTAGAAAGCATCATGCTTGAAAAATGACACGAGCCTTTAAAACCCTTATGGACCTTGTACCCTTTCTTTTGGGGTTTTGGTGGAGCCCTTGATGAAACATGAAGATAATGATGAAGCTTTTGACGTGTTGAAGTCTTTTGACATGGCCTTGAAGCAAGGATGGTCCAGGCAAAACAAAGGGGTAAAACAACTCTTTGTTGACAAAGGTTGAAGCCCAAAGTTAATGTATAGGGAAATGAAACCCCAACTTGTTGAATTGTTTTTTCCTTGACTTATTTGTGAAACAATAAAAGATAATACCTTGTTGAACTTGAAGAAGTCAGCTCCAAACAATTAAAAATAAAAATTATTTTCTTTGGGAAAGTCCGCTTAAAAAAAAGGCTGGAAAACTAGTATAACTACCCCATTACGCCTTCGTTTTGCAAGTGAGAAATTTCACAGAGCTCTGAGGTTTTTTCACTGTTTGAATGAGGAAATATGGATGGCAGTAGACTGCAGTAACGTAGGAGAAGGAAAATGTTTTTTTCATACTTTTTTTTGGGTCAAAAGTGGACTGAGGCAGCAATTGAGATCTTTTGTTGCAAACTTTTATGAATTTCGGGTGTACAGTCAAACCTCGGTGATGAATATTTAACCCAATGAAAAATATGGCAACAGTTGCAGCATTCAAACATTGGACATCAATTTCAGAGTGTATTGTGGTGTGTGATGTTCTTTGAGCTTTGAATTTAGATAGTAAAGTACAACAAGAGTTAAGGAGTAGTGAATTGCAAGATAAGACAGAAAAAAGAAATAAGGATGAAGGCTACAGATCAAAGGTGAAGGATGTGTGCCTGAATTTAATTTCTCCCTATTCTTAAGGACTATTAAGGGCGCATTTGGAACTCATTTCAAGAAGACCTTAAGGGTTTATTAAGGAATGTGTAAGGGCTCATCAAGGACTATTTTTTTTAATTGTTGTTTGTTTTCACAGTCAATAGAATTATTAAGAGCTGCCATGAACTCATGTTGAGAGCTTCCATGAAAATTTGTTGAAGACAGAGTTGAGATCATAGTTGTGAAGGAGATGATTGTATTCACTGATCAAGCTTATTTTAGACTTATTCATTTCTGAATTAGTTTGAGGAGATTCCAATGTGTTCCTTTGTCCATCATTTATTCTTGTTCAGAGCTAAGATAATGCCTTGTGTAAGACAATGCTCATGATTAGGTTTGTGATACAATTATTGTCATTTTTAAAGGCATTGTTTGGGTTTGAAGATTGTATCACAAGCTTGGTTGATGGACAAAGATTGACTGTAAAAGGACTCTTCTTTGGACTGCTCATAAACTACTTGCTAAAGGCTACCTGAGTTCTAGTTTTATTGAAGGATTAATAGGGTCACTTGAATAGGAAAATTAAGGAATTGGGATTATACAAGGACTTTGTATTTGAAGCAGCTTTGGACTATTTGTAATAGAAATTATTCACTATGCTGTGGTGAAGATTTGAACACTGTAGTCAGGTACATTCAAGGGCAGAATTATAACACTTTGGTTGAGCATATTTTTGATGACAAGGATGCTTGGGCAGTCTTCTTGATGACTTCACATGGTTTGTACATTATAGTAATAGCAGTGATTGATTGACTTCGACAATATTATGTGCTAGAGACAATATTTTGTGTTTGAACAAGCAAGGAAGACCTAGTGAAGATCTTGTTGGAGACTTTGAAGGACATATTTTGAGCCATGAATTGACATGAAAAAGCAGTAATAAAATGACAAATGACACTGGTGTTTGAACAACTGCAGTAGTATATGAAGATGACTTGACATGAAAGTGACATGAAGATGATATGACTGTGGTATGGAAGGGTTTGTTGTGGACATGGTGATGGAGCAGTTGTTGACTTAAATTAGTTTGTGTTGATGAACAACAGAGATGGTTGAGCAGCACATATTGAACAAGATGATTGATGACCAGTAGTAGTGATGAGCAGAGATTGAACAGCATCTGAGTAGATTGATGAGCAACAGTGTTGATGAGCATATTGGAAAACAGAAAGATGATGTGGTAGTGAGCAAACCTGATAGTGATGTGTGTGATGAGTATGATGAGACAATGAGCTGTAATTGTAAAAGCAAGCTTGTCTTTCTTTTGAGGTTAGGATACCTCAAACCCTTCTTAGGAGGGTCTAAGAAAACCAGGCATGGTCCTGGATGAAGAGTAGGTGCTCTTTGTATCAGTAGGTGCTGATTTTACCTCACGATTGTAGTCGTTCCAAAAAAAATACCAAAATTATTACAAAATCATATGGTGTTGTGTTCTCTTGTTCTATGGTTCTTGATATGACTCGATGATCCAGATGCTTATGATTTATAAATGATGAAGTGATAGATGTTTATGAAATGATTATGCAAATGGTAGAATAATGCATTGATGAATTAGTTGTTGATTGTTAAAATTGAAAAAGTAATAAAGACTGCACACATAGATTCACCCCCCCTCTTTATGTGCCTAGTGTGTCTAACAATTGGTATTAGAGCATTTCTTCGTCACAAGCCTTGCAAGCTTGAAGGAGATCCTTAGACACAATGGATGAACAAACATGTTGTTCAATGAACGAAGTACCAGAGGATGCACTCACAAAGATTGAAATAAAGGTCCTCGATAAATTGAAGAAATCCAGGGAAAAGGATCCTGGATGAGCTACACCAAAGACTATTAGGAAAATTTGAGAGATCCCAGCAAAACCTCATGAGTCAACTTCAGGAAAAGAATGCAGAAGTTAGTTCTTTGAAAGATGAACTTGATCGATTGAAAAATGAAGTGGCTAACTTGTAAAAAACCAATGAGACCCGTGCGAGTCTTAAAAGCCAATTGGAAGAGGTCAAAGCACAACTACTAGAACAGAATAAGGTGAGTTAAGCAAAAGAGTTTGAGATCATTTCTTTGAAAGAGGAAATGAACAAGATAGCTACTAGAAATTTGAAGTTTAAAATGAGTTCTTCAACTCTAGATGACATCCTTAATTATCAGAGATCACCACTTGTCAAGACTGGGTTAGGCTATGATAAGGAAGAGACCAATGAAGACTTCAAGCTCCCAGAGAAGAAGACTGGAGAGAAGCCTAGGAGTTATGCAGATATTTTGAAGAGTCTTAAGCATGGCGAAGAAAGCAAGAAAGAACATAATAAAACTCAACAAGGAAGATCCAGTCATCATGATCTGCCAAGAAGGACCATGTCACAAAGAAGACCACTTGTTTCCAGGTATGGATTTAATGGTTATTGTTTTTCTTGTTCTAACTTTGGTCATAAGGCTATGGATTGCAGACTCCATGGAAGAAAAAGTGTTGGAATCCCCAATGACAAGGTTAGATGTTGGACATGCAGCCATGTGGGTCACATTGCTACATATTTTCATACGATGAGGTGTTATAGTTGCAATGGCCTTGGGAACAAAGCTCAAGAATGTTGGAGTACACATAAAGAACCCACGAGGAGGATTTCATACAGCTCATCAAGGAAATCCAGAATAGATGAAGGAACAAATGCTGAAAGGATAGATGCCAAAAAGCAAGTATGGATGAAGAAGATCGAGCAGTTGCAGATAAGAGAGGTTGAGCAGAGCAGGGGGGATGGTTTTCATATGGAAGGCCAAGTGTAAGCTCTCTCAAAGACCTTAGCACACCTTGAGTTCATGAGGCTGGAGGATGAAATTAAAGGAGAAAGAATGGTTACTCCAAGTATACAGACAGGTCCTAGGATGATGCATATTGACAGGGGGAGCAATGAGCAGTGATCAGAGAATTCATACACAGGTGTGTAGACATCCTTTTCCATTGATGCCAACGGGGGAGAGATGAAGACTATAGGGGAGCATGCTTAGGGGAGATGAAGACTATAGGGGAGCATGCTCATGAGAGATGAAGACAAAAGGGGAGCAATAGTTGATGTCATCAATGACAAAGGAGGATATTGTTGATGAAATTGTCATTGATGCCAACATGGACTTGTAGTGGTCCCACAGGATGTCATTGATGCCACCAAGTCCCACCTGTAGTGCCTTGACCCCTTACAGAGTGGGTTTGCACCTTGCAGTGCCTTGGATCCCTTACAGAGTGGGTTTGTGCCTTGAAGCACCTTGTACCCAGTTGACAAGGTCCCTGTACCCTCAAGATTGGATCTTGAAACCACCACCTTGCTAAAGACATTGAAGACCCTGGAGATGTTCTTGAATCCTTGGTAGACGATCGAGAAGCCCTAGATGGCTTGGAGAAGCATTAATGACCCATTATGTGCTCTTTTTTTCTTTGATGGTGTCATGGTACCCCAGAAGAAGAACCAACTACCCCACAGGTGATATCTTGATCCCTGGAGGTCTCCTAAGGTGGTTGAAGAAGCCTATGAAGCCTCTTGCTTGTTGAAGAGGCCCTAATGAAGTCCTTGGACCCACACTTGGTGGTTTAATGATCCTTGCACTCTTGAAAGTGATGATGTGGCCATTGTTGATTTGATTTAAATAATTGGAACCCTTGTGAGATAGGGTGTTACTCTTGTTAGGAGTCCTTGATACTCTTGTGCTATGAAGAAGTCCAATATGATGGGCTTGAAGCTCTTGGAAAGCATCATGCTTGAAAAATGACATGAGCCTTTAAAACCCTTGTGGTCCTTGTACCCTCTCTTTTGGGGTTTTGGTGGAGCCCTTGATGAAACATGAAGATAATGATGAAGCCTTCGACGTGTTGAAGTCTTTTGATATGGCCTTGAAGCAAGGATGGTCCAGGCAAAACAAAGGGGTAAAACAACTCTTTGTTGACAAAGGTTGAAGGCCAAAGTTCATGTATAAGGCGATGGGATTGAAGGTCTTGGAAAGCATCATGCATGAAAAATGACATGAGCCATTAAAACCCTTGTGGTCTGTGTACCCTTAAAACCCTTGTGGTCCGTGTACCCTTTCTTTTGGGGTTTTGGTGGAGCCCTTAATGAAACATGAAGATAATGATGAAGCCTTCGACGTGTTGAAGTCTTTTGATATGGCCTTGAAGCAAGGATGGTCCAGGCAAAACAAAGGGGTAAAACAACTCTTTGTTGACAAAGGTTGAAGCCCAAAGTTCATGTATAAGGCAATGAAACCCCAACTTGTTGAATTGTTTTTGCCTTGACTTATTTGTGAAAAAACAAAAGATAATACCTTGTTGAACTTGAAGAAGTCTATTCCAAACAATTAAAAATAAAAATAAAAAATTTATTTTTATTTAAATTAAAAATATATTTTTATTTAAACTAAAAATAAAAATAAAATATTTATTTTTATTTAAATTAAAAATAAAAATTATTTTCTTCGGGAAAGTTGGCTTAAAAAAAGGGTGGAAAACTAGTATAAATACCCCATTACGCCTTCATTTTGCAAGTGAGAAATTTCATAGAGCTCTGAGATTTTTTCATTGTTTCACTGAGGAAATTTGGATGGTAGCAGACTGCAGTAACGTGGGAGCAGGCAATTTTTTTTTCCAGATTTTTTTTTGGGTCAAAAGTTGACTGAGGCAACAGCTGATATCTTTTGTTGCAAACTTTTATGAATTTCGGGTGTATAGTCAAACCTTGGTGATGAATCTTTAACCCAATGAAAAATATGGCAACAGTTGCAGCATTCAAACATTGGACAACAGTTTTGGAGTGTATTGTGGTGTGTGATGTTCTTTGAGCTTTGAATTCAGATAGTAAATTACAACAGGAGTTAAGGAGCAGTGAATTGCAAGAGAAGACAAAAAAAAGAAACAAGGATGAAGAATGTGTGCTTGACTATAATTTCTCCCTATTCTTAAGGACTATTAAGGGCACATTTGGAACTGATTTCAAGAAGACCTTAAGGGTTTATTAAGGAATGTGTAAGGGCTGATCAAGGAGTATTTTTGTTAAGTGTTGTTTGTTTTCACAGTCAATAGAATTATTAAGAGCTGCCATGAACTCATGTTGAGAGCTTTGTTGGGGCGCGCACCCCAACGGTCCTTAAGGAAAATATCTTCGCGGGCCAAAGGAGTTTGTAAGCCGAGGTTGACTCAAAATAGTCTTAGGGGTGTCGGGGGTTGAGTCAAAGTCCTCTATTGTAATAAACCCACAGTTTAAGACCAGGGTTTAGGGTTTTGGGTGCCCATGGTTTGAAGCCATGGTTTTGTAATAGCGCGATGTATAAATAGGCATTTTTGTAAATAAGAAAAGTTAGACTTTTGATGTAAAGAGGATTAAGGCGAAGCTAAGGCTGTTTTGTAAGAAAAGGTTAAGTCCTAGTTGTGTGCGTGGACGACCTCTACAGCTGTGTGCGCAGAGGGTTTTGTAAGAAGTTAAGGGAAATCTGCAGCTGTGTGCGCAGAGGCCTACTGCTGTGTGCGCGGCTTGAGAGACTGAAGCAATCTGCAGCTGAGTGCACAGATCAGAACTGTGATTTTGAAGAAAGTTGAAATAAAACATAGTTATGTGGACGTAGCCCCTACACTGGGGGTGAACCACGTTATATCTGGTGTTGTGGTTCTTGTGTTGTTTCTATTTCTGCTTGTTTTTTCACACATTAATAACTGTATAAATCTGATAAGTAAGATCACTGTTAATAAATAGCTTCGCTGTGAATTCCCTGTAGTGGGTTGAGCAAGTCACTGTATGTTATTTATCTGTGAGGTTATTTAGATATAAATGTTGGAGCTCTGAGTTTATTGATTATAAGTTGTTAAAGGACAAGGTACAGTAATCTCCCTCTCTGCTTGTAGAAACCTGATTCTGCGGCACCCCATAGCTGTTTCGGGTGAGACTGCAACCTATTCACAGGTTGTTGCCGAAAGGGCCAACACTGTGGGTCTTTTGTTGGTGCGACGCAAAAGGATTAAACTCGGGTCTGCCCTATTGCCCAACAAAGTGGTTCCGTTGCCGGTTGAACTCAGTATCTGCTCAAGAGGGGTTTACGTCGTACCTCGAGGGCTATGTTCTGGAGGCCCTCTGTGAAGGAAATCGATGATTAGCTTGATGAGACTTATCTGAAATTTGATGAGAAAGAGAATACAAATCCGCGTCGTAGCGCATGTGACTTTTTACAAAGGTATGTTTTTTGTGATGCTTATGAAAATTTCTTTGGTAGTATCCACATAGAGTTGCACCAGTGGTTGTCCAGGTTAGTTGAGAAAAGAACGAACTTCCGCGCGGGGCGATTTTTTGTTTGGACCCCCGCAAGAGTTAACATATTAAAAAGCGTGAACAACGAGATCTCCCGAGCGGTTGATTTCTGGACCACACGGACCCTTGAGGCCTTTGTGACGGAGTTCGCCATCGACACGAGCACTTCCCTTAGTGAAGCCGAGCGACGATTTTTCCAAGGACCACGGGGTAAGCTTTTGAATTTATTTAGCTTGAGAATTAAAATGCTATTGGCTGAAAAGGGAATACTACTATTTGAATCAGACTGTTAGATTTTGTGTTACTAACATATGTTTGCAAGTGACAACACCTTCGCTGAGAAAAGTGGTTTGCTGCGAAGTGGAAAAAGGTACAAGAGAGATTTTGAGTCCTATTCCTTCGGACAGGATACCGCACCGTCCCCTATAAATCCCGAAGAGCCAGACCCGGAAGAAAACCCTTCCTTTGGAAACCCTTCGGTCACCCCGCCGCGCAGCTCCGCTAACCCTGAAACTCCGTCGCAGTCTACCAATCAATATAGCCCGAGTATTCCCGTCGCAGGCCAGTCTACCCCAGTAAACCCTCCCCCGTCGACTTCTTGTCCCCATCCCAACCCTCCCAGATCTACCATGGCCCACCTAGCTGATGATATTAAGCTCCCTGTTTTCAAAGGATCTGGGTCAGAGGACCCAGAACAGTTTTTGTTCTTATGTGAAGCAGTGTGGAATGCTAGAAACATTATGGATCCAGCTGATAGAAGCGCGCAGCTAGTCACTTCTTTCAGGGACCAGGCCTTGACCTGGTTCATGAAATTCTCCAGTACTCAGTGCCCTACTTTAGATGAGATTAAGGCCGCTATAATTAAAGAATTCAAGAAGCCCAAATCAGAATCGCAGTGTATCACTGAACTGAAAGAGATTCAGCAGTGGCGCGGCGAATCAGTGTGGGACTTTGACCAGAGATTCAAAGTTCTACTGGACCAAGTCAGCTTCACCATTAGTCCTGCGCAGCATAAGGAATGGTTTATTGCAGCATTATTACCACATATCCGAACCCCACTCATGCAACAGAAGGTTGCTTACCAGCAAGAGGCTCTGGAAATCGCAATGAAGCTGGAGACTGCCCCTGTCGGAGATGATTCTGGTATTGCTCAAATCCAAGCGCAGTTAGCAGCGATGGCCCTGGAGCTTCGCGATATGAAGACAGCTAAAACAAGTCGAGAGGAGGTTTGGTGTACGTAATGTTGAACCGAAGGGCATGACAGGGACCATTGTCCTATGGTCAGAACTTACCTGAATACGGGTGCGCCAAACCAATTCAACCCTGGTGTTCTATATTGTGAGATCTGTCGGACCACTGGCCAACATCGTCCTGAAAACTGCCCTCTTCTCCAGAGATATGTACAAGTTCCCAAGAACCCCTACTGCAAGTTCTGTAAGTCAGTAGGCCATAATGAAGAGGAGTGTCGTAGTTATGACCTCATACGCGAGCGCACTTATGACGCCTACCGGGTACAAAATGAAGGGCAAAATAATAATGGCTACGGTTACCGGGGTGATGCCTCTGGAAGGGGTGCTTTTGGAGGTCGCTGTCGTGGTGGTATGGCCGGACGAGGTAGAGGCCATATCGTGTGTTACAATTGTAACCAAGCTGGGCATCTGGATTGGGACTGTAGGAACCCCACTACAACCTGTCGGTATTTCCGCGCAGTAGATCATGTGATTGAGCAGTGCCCCCAGCTGATAGCTAAAATTCAGGAAAACAACAGTGGCCCTACCCAGAATATTCAGTTGATTTCCGTTGAGCAGAGACCTACTGCGACCATCAATGTTGTCACCCAGAGTGGAGCTACGACGCACCTACAGAATACGCAGCAACAGCCTGCCGAGGCGTGCGTTTGTACGGCCTTTGAGAAGGTCCCAGCACATGATACTATGAGAAACCAAACACCAGTCAAGAAGGCTCAGTACGATATTGTTGACCCCAGTACGGAAGCCGTACCTGCACAGCAATCTCAGCAGGCCTCGCAGTCGCAAGATGCTTCGACGGATAAAGTAAGTACACTCTCCTCCTTTTTACAGAGTTGTATGAAACTCTTGAGGAATCAGAATGCTTTAAAGGAGTTGCAAAAAGTTCTTGCTGTCACAGACCCTCAGAGAAGAGTTGATCAGGAGAAAACTGTTAATCGTGTCCAACGAACGGGTATGGAAATGAGATTGAATGTTCAAATAGGGGAGTATGATATGACTGACGTCATCTTGGATCTCGGATCAGAAGTTAATGTCCTCACCAAGCAGACCTGGGAACAAATGGAAAAACCGACCCTGGCCTGGTCCCCTATACAATTGAGGTTAGCTAATCAGCAAAGGATTGTGCCCTTAGGGAGACTCCTTAGTGTTCCAATAGATATTGATGGGGTCAGTACTCTGGCGGATTTTGAAGTTATTGAGATCATTGATGACAGTAATCCTTATCCAGCCCTGTTGGGAATTGAGTGGGACATGGAAAACGCTGCAATCATCAACCTTAAGAAGAGACAGATGACCTTCTAAGGAAATGGTCTGCACATTATCATACCCCTAGACCCATCCCAAGGAGAGAGATATATAGAACCACTCAGAGACAAAGATCAGGATGTTCTAGAGCAAATTTATAATATCACAGCGCAGGAAGAAGATTATATTGAACCTACTACCGAAGGTATTATGGATTGGCAGTGTGACAGTTCTTGCATGACGGATTCAGATGATGGTTTAGAGAACTGGCAGAACCGACTATATGAGCTACATGGCCATAGATGCGCCAGAATTACCAAGTCCCTCAGATGGCTTACTGCGTAGCCAAGCACCCTAATTGCTTCTGAGGGTTCAACAGATCCACCAGAGTCCATTATGCCATTACCTACTGAGCTGCTGGCACCCCAGAAGGTGGAAAATATGGATTTAGCACTAGGAGTCACCACAGCTAGAAGATGGACTACTCATACGAAGTACCTTTTTAGCTGGGAAGCTTGTGAGGAAGCCCCCCACCTACGATTTATGGCTCTGCTCCAGACGATGCGCAGCAGGTTCAATAGGTAGAGTTGGCTGCTGGACCGCTTCGAGCATTCTTCTACGGCATGGACACTTGTGCCTCGAACAGACTGGGACCCTAGGGGTCATCATACCCAGGCACCTGTGGCAGAAACCCAATACAAGGAGATCGGGCCTCGGCGCACTACTATGTCCCAGGCTAAAGAAGTAACCCAGGCCCGCCCGCGCTGGCTGATAAAAACCACTACATGAACGACGCTCACTGTTTGGTTGTGGAACTTGTCTCGATATGCCGAAGGTAATTACCCCGACGGAGGTCCTTATCATGACGCAACTGTGGTACTGGTTGTGGCGCAGTATAAAATCCGATCGTTGGCCCACAGCCGATTTGACAACGCCGATACTTTAATTTCCTATCCTTCCGATATCCGTCAAAATTTAGTGCCATGGGATTGGAATCTATGTCAGATTTGGCGCCTTCAATGCACATTTATGACCAAAATGATCGATGGATTGCATAAGAAGAACCCCAGGCATCGACATTTCCCATTATGCAGTTTCACAATTGAACCTATGTCCACCGATCAAGAACTTCAAGACTTACTGAGCGAATTTGAACAAACAGGTCTGAGGAACATTGTCCACCCCCCACCTGCGCCTGTAGCACGTGAGGAAACCCTACCAAGATCGATTCCTCCAATGTAAACATGGTCTGCTAGGAAAAAGTTTAAGCCTGAAGTTCGTTCTAAGCAGAACGAAGACCGACACAAGCGCTCTGGGAAAACATCACAGGATTCCGGAATGGATCCACTTGGTTCAGTAGAAATTCCAAGTGGCGGGGAGGAGCCTATGGCACCACGACGGCCACCATATGTCCCGCCTCTTCGACCAGGAGTCAAACCTCCTCGGCAGCGCAAGCAGTTCACAATAGGTACTCCTTTATTACCACCGGGTGTACAGCTGGTCGGGTACATGACAGGGAAGATCGACCGGCTTAAGTATTCCGACCATGATACAAGTGGCAGTAGCAAGTTTCCGCAGTTTATACCAGAAACATACTTGCAATATGTCAAGTACGACAAGGCAACGTTGGTAGAAGTCAAACGGTGGGCTGCCGGCTTGGATCACGCTGGTCTGCTGAAGATGCTTGACGTTCCCCACTTCGGTCGCGGCCCACAGGTGACCATAGTGGTCAAGCAGCTGTTGGCGTTAGTTCATGATGGCACCTTATGGATAGGCGACAAGAAAATCCCTATCAATGGTGAGCTCATTCAGAGGATCACTGGTTTACCCAGAGCAGGGCCTAACCCGGCAACCGAGTTCCCATCGAAGCATGAGGATACAAAGCTCGCACAGACCATGAAGGAACGTTTCTGCCTGACAAAGGGGAAACGTGGGTATCACACTTCTGCGATTCAGGAAAACCACATCCGTTTTACAGCAGAGCTCCTAGCCTGCAAAGTTATGCGGAAGTGTAGGCCAACTGAAGTACCTGCCCCAGTTATCAGAATTGCTATGAACTGTGCCGAGGGTTACATCTACAACTGGGCACACTACATTGCACATGAATTCTTGGAAGACGTTCAAGATGCGCAAGAGAAAGGTAGGCCCTTCCATTACTCATGGTTACTTGTCCTTATTGCATTGATAGGATGGCGAGAGCCCCTGGAGTCGCAGTTCCCTAATGTTCCGGAGAACACGACTGGTACAGCCAGGTATGCCTCGCTATGGGTTTCCCAGGACAAGAAACACCAACAGATGAAAAATTATGTGTTTGATTTCTATATGATGGATATCCAGTTTCAGATGGCCAAAACTCCATGGCTCAGTCAGAATTTATTCTCCCACTATCATGGCGCAGCTACTTTCAGTGCCGACATACATCATACCTTCATCCAGGCTCGCGCAGATGAACAGCATCAATGGTTCAAGTTACCATATGTAGTCATCGAAGGCGATATTCGCGCAATATTTCAACACTAGCTGGTCGAATGGTTGAAAGATGCAGGCAAGATGCCTCACATCCCCATCCCCATAGTTACCAATGTGGGTGGCGGGCCTAGCAACGCACCACAGCAAGTTCCCCTGGAAGATAGTGAAGAACCGACTGAGTCGTAGCAGAATGACAGCAACCACGATGATGAGATGGACACCGATGAAGACGAAGGGCAAGATTCGGTCGAGACTACTCCAGAACCTAACAGGCAGGATAAGCGCAAGTCACCAGAAGTCGAGGAAGTGGACAGGCCACAGTCCCGAAAGAAAGCAAAGGCGTCGAAGGAAAAGAACATTGATGACACTACTGGTCTAACAAGTGAGGAACTCGAGGATGCTCTGTCAAAGTCCATTGAAGTCCTTACCAAAAAATGGTCCGAGTTCGCAGCTGCACAATTGCAGGCCATCATTGGTGGCATATCGGAGCTGAAGGATTTAGCAGCACAATCTGTGACCAGCACTGTAGCCAGCAGTACTCCGGTAAGTGCGCAGCCCGACATAAGGCAATGGCTAGCCCGAGAGCACAAGGGCCAAATATCTGCGGCTGCCCTTATCACAACTGATGTAGCATCTCACGCAGTGATGACCATGACAATAGGAATTGACTACACCAAGATGTCCATGGTAGAACTGTATCTCTGCCAGTCCACTATCGCAAAGGAAATTCAGGCCCGTGACAAATTTTCCCAACTCCAGTTGGACGACACCAGGAAGCAGAAAGAGGACCTCGCAACGCAACTGGAAGCAGCAGAGCAGCGAAAGAGGGACGCAGAACGTAAGCAGATTACATTGGTTCGAGTATTGGATGAAGCATGTCGAAGTCTCCCTGACTTCGACATGCAACTGGTGGAAGAACCAGAGCAAATATTGGCTAGGTTGAAAGACTATGCGCAGCAGTCCCGCAGTGAAATGGAGAAGCTCAAAGTAGAGCATGAGACCCAGATCGCGGAGCTTCAACTCCGCATCCACCCAGAAATTCCACCTGCGGTCAAAGAACAACGCCGCGCAGACATTCAAGTATCTGCAGCAAAACTTTCAGACATTGTGGGCAGCACATCAAACCTGTTAGAAGACAGTGTGGAGACTTGGGCTACCCTATAGGAACATCCAAGAATTGGGCAACTGCAAGAAACCATTCAGCAGAAACAGGCAGAATTGGACGCAGTAAAAGCAGCAATTAAGATTCTACCACCCATGGAGAAAATGATCAAAGTAAAGCGCAGCAACAAACTCCAGCAGGAAATCGAATTATGCAGGGCAAACGCAGCAGACGTGCAAAATGCTATGCAGCCACTTCTTAGCGAAGCACTTGAATTAAGCACTGCTGTGGACACCCAACTTAAAGTCCTAAAAGAATATGATGCATTCACACAGCAAAGGGCTACTGAAACAACAACCGAGGTACTGCAGGAATTGGTGGAAAAGGAACAGGCCGCTGACAGAATCATCCATGACCTCAACAAGCAGTATGCTACCCTTGCTAATAAAGTACGTCTTCCAGAAGAACCGCAAAGTGTCTCGAGACGGGCCACTGGTGAGTCTTAGGGGGCTGTTGGGGCGCGCACCCCAATGGTCCTTAAGGAAAATATCTTCGCGGGCCAAAGGAGTTTGTAAGCGGAGGTTGACTCAAAATAGTCTTAGGGGTGTCGGGGGTTGAGTCAAAGTCCTATATTGTAATAAACCCACGGTTTAAGACCATGGTTTAGGGTTTTGGGTGCCCATGGTTTGAAGCCATGGTTTTGTAATAGCGCGATGTATAAATAGGCATTTTTGTAAATAAGAAAAGTTAGGATTTTGATGTAAAGAGGATTAAGGTGAAGCTAAGGCTGTTTTGTAAGAAAAGGTTAAGTCCCAGCTGTGTGCGTGGACGACCTCTGCAGCTGTGTGCGCAGAGGGTTTTGTAAGAAGTTAAGGGAAATCTGTAGCTGTGTGTGCGGCTTAAGAGACTGAAGCAATCTGCAGCTGAGTGCACAGATCAGAACTGTGATTTTGAAGAAAGTTGAAATAAAACACAGTTCTGTGGATGTAGCCCCTACTCTGGGGGTGAACCACGTTATATCTGGTGTTGTGGTTCTTGTGCTGTTTCTATTTCTGCTTGTTTTTTCACACATTAATAACTGTATAAATCTGACAAGTAAGATCACTGTTAATAAATAGCTTCGCTATGAATTCCCTGTAGTGGGTTGAGCAAGTCACTGTATGTTATTTATCTGCGAGGTTATTTAGATATAAATGTCGGAGCTATGAGTTTATTGATTATAAGTTGTTAAAGGACAAGGTACAGTAATCTCCCTCTCTGCTTGCAGAAACCTGATTCTGCGGCACCCCATAGCTGTTTCGGGTGAGACTGCAACCTGTTCGTAGGTTGTTGCCGAAAAGGCCAACACTGTGGGTCTTTTGTTGGTGCAACGCAAAAGGATTAAACCCGGGTCTGCCCTATTGCCCAACAAGCTTCCATGAAAATTTGTTGAAGACAGAGTTAAGATCATAGTTGTGAAGGAGGTGACTGTATTCACTGATCAAGACTATTTTAGACTTATTCATTTCTAAATTAGTTTGAGGAGATTCCAATGTGTTTTGTTGTCCATCATTTATTCTTGTTCAGAGCTAAGATAATGCCTCATCTAAGACAATGCTCATGATCAGGTTTGTGATCCAATTATTGTCATTTTTAAAGACATTGTTTGGGTTTGAAGATTGTATCACAAGCTTGGTTGATGGACAAATATTGACCATAAAAGGACTCTTCTTTGGTCTGCTCATAAACTACTTGCTAAAGGCTACATGAGTTCTAGTTTTATTGAAGGATTAATAGGGTCACTTGAATAGGAAAATTAAGGAATTGGGATTATACGAGGACTTTGTATTTGAAGCAGCTTTGGACTATTTGTAATAGAAATTATTCACTATGCTGTGGTGAAGATTTGAACACTGTAGTCAGGTACATTCAAGGGCAGAATTATAACACTTTGGTTGAGCATATTTTTGATGACAAGGATGCTTGGGTAGTCTTCTTGATGCCTTGACATGGTTTGTACATGATAGTAATAGCAGTGATTGATTGACTTGGACAATATTTTGTGTTTGAACAAGCAAGGAAGACCTGGTGAAGATCTTGTTGGAGACTTTGAAGGACATATTTTGAGCCATGACTTGACATGACAAAGCAATAATAAAATGACAAGTGACACTGGTGTTTTAACAAGTGCAGCAGTATATGAAGATGACTTGACATGAAAGTGACATGATCTTGATGATGAGCAACTTGCCATGAAGATGATATGACTATGGTATGGAATGGTTTGTTGTGGACATGGCGATGGAGCAGCTGTTGACTTAAATCGGTTTGTGTTGATGAGAAGTAGAGATGGTTGAGCAGCAGATATTGAACAAGATGATTGATGACCAGCAACAGTGATGAGAAGAGATTGACCAACAACAGAGCAGATTGATGAGCATATATGAAAATAGAAAGATGATGTGGCAGTGAGCGCACTTGATAGTGATATGTGTGTGATGAGTATGATGAGACAATAAGCTGTAATTGTAAAAGCAAGCTTGTCTTGCTTTTGAGGTTAGGATACCTCGAACCCTTCTTAGCAGGGTCTAAGAAAACTAGGCAGGGTCCTGGATGAAGAGTAGGTGCTCTTTGTATCAGTAGGTGTTGATTTTACCTCACGGTTGCAGCCATTCCAAAACAAATACAAAAATATTACAAAATCATATGGTGTTGTGTTCTCTTGTTCTATGGTTCTTGTTATGACTTCATGATTCAAATGCTTATGATTTATCAATGATGAAGTGATATATGTTTATGAAATGATTATGTAAATGGTAGAATGATGCATTGATGAATTAGTTGTTGATTGTTAAAATTGAAAAAGTAATAAAGATTGCACACACAGATTCACCCCCCCTTCTCTGTGTGCCTGGTGTGTCTAACAAAATTAAGATATCTTAAACTATGGAAGGATACTATTCAAATCATCGGTTTGTGTGATCAGTGGTTAGGAAACCCGTTGGTTTCCTAAGGCCAACACAATAAGCTAGTTGAGAGGGTGGTTTATTGGTTTGGTCACTAAGTCCTGGTTGAAGGGAGATTAAGGAAGAATCAGAAGCAACTACATAAACTACATACAACCATATATCCCTACATTAACTACGTATTCTACTTTAACAAATTTCACTATTCATTTACATTTATAAGTGATGATGCATAAACAAATCATAGATTGACACACATAAACTTAAACATAACTAATATTTTTTTTTATTTAAACCAATCTCTAAAGGAGTTGCATACATTGAATTTGACCTAGTGATTGAATTAGTTTCATCTCTGAAGGAAGAGCACTACACAATGGTATCAGAGCCAGGTCTATTCACACCTAGAACTTCCATGAAATTGAAAGTATAAGGTAATCTACAAAACTTGGACATAAATCTATACATAAATTGTAGTAGTTACCACTCTAAACTCTTTGTAGACCACCTGCAAGAACATAAAAGATAAGTAGGGAAATTATAGGTGCTACCTACAATATCGAATATGGAGACCATGGTAGGTTTTTGGGTGGCGATACCCACAACCAAACAAACATGGTGGATTCAATTCATTGTGTACTACGTTGTGTACTACTTAGTACTTTTGGTTGTAGTATTAGAGTAACTTAAGTCTATTCACACCTAGAACTTCCATGAAATTGACAGTATAAGGTAATCTACAAAACTTGGACAGAAATCTATACATAAATTGTAGTAGTTACCACTCTAAACTCTATGTAGATCACCTGCAAGAACATAAAAGATAACCTGCATGAACAAAAATAGAGATAAGCTGGATTTTCTACTATAAATATTTCAATTTTTGACATATCGGTTGAATTTATAAAGAGACAATCATGTTAGTATCTATAAACAAAATTACTTACCTATATGTTCAAGAATTGTCTACTTATTTATTTAAGGACATAGCATATAAATAAAAGTGCTTATATTAACGAAGAAAACAAT
>LPNX010012189.1:1242295-1351479 GCA_001517045.1 Pseudotsuga menziesii
GATCGAGACTTTAGTAGAGGGTAATGCCCCCAAAGACCAAAAAATCCTAATTGAATATCACCTAACAACTATAATACCAAAGAGGATCTCTAACTGGCACCACTATAAGCCAGATTTGTTGCGTATATAATTTACTCTTTACTGGAGAGTCTGCTTGTCAGGAATACGCCCTTAATCGATTGACCACCTAATGCAAGTGCAAAACATATTTTGCAAGTTGGGAGGATGCAAATGAGAAAGTCCCTAATAACAGATGGCAACATCATACATTTGAGAAGTATTGGTGTTTCAAATGAAATATGATGGTGATGCGATCCCACTATATTTTGTGGGAAGATGAGTGATGTAAAGTCATCAGTTCCCTATTTCAAGGAAGATTTAAGAGAACCTGTTCTAACCATATAGAATACATATGAATGATTAATGGAGCTATTTTAGAAAACCACTAGGGTTGCCTTGTCTAAGTTCAAACTCTTTAAAGGGTTGAGGGTGGGGGTTTTTCATTGTACCAAGGAGTCATCCAGACTGGAACCTTGCGCCTTAAAAATAAAAAAAAATTCACCGAAGTGTGATTGACCAACCCCATAAACATAATGAACAATCTATGCACAAACGTGTTTCTCTTGTCGCTTGTCTTTGAAGAAAAAGTGTTTCATATTTATCGTCATGACGTATGCAAATGTTATTAAGATCTCACCGTCTGATATTGTGAACGACCCTGTGGCATGTGGTGGTGAAGGCTGCACCAGATCATCTCAAAGCCGACAGCGGTAAAGCAAAGGATTTGGGGTTTGACGCAGACATGCGCCTATGGAGGTGTCACAATAATTTGCTACAGGTCTCCCCTTCACTTATCCCATTCCTTCACCAAACCCAAGAAGCCCTACAACTTTTCATATTCTGTTGATGCCAATTTTTCATATGACCGACAACTAATAAAAAAAAGGGGGGAATTAGTTAACACTTAAATCCGGTATTGATAACGAATTTGTTTGATGTGAAAAATTCGAAGAATAATTTCCCACCAACTGTAATACAAGTATAAGTGTAACTAGTATATAATGCACACAAGTGATTATTTCTTTATGACCAGCGTAAATCCAAATCCTAGGCTTTATCAAGCGCCGAGATAAATCAAATCTCTCGAGGTGCAAACCTCTTTTTAGGTATCCATTGATTTGATTGAAACCAAAAGACAAATCTTTTTATTTAAGGTCGACATATAATATTTTTATTATTAATGGCTAACATATAATATTTTTTATTATTTTTTATTTTTTTAAGAACGAACATTACAACATTTCCCCATACATAGTTTTAAAACCATATGCAAGGCCCTTCAACAACCATCCATGGTTGTTTAGGAGGCCATGCACATGGTCTTAAAACCATTTGCAAGGTCTTCATAAACCATGTACAATAAAACCATGGGTTATTTAGGAGGCCTTGCACATGGTTTAATAAGGCCCTCCTAAACCATCTACAACCATGGGTTGTTTAGGAGGCCTTGCACATGGTCTTAAAACCATTTGCAAGGTCTTCATAAACCATGTACAATAAAACCATGAGTTATTTAGGAGGCCTTGCACATGGTCTAATAAAAACCATGTGCAAGGCCCTCCTAAACCATGTACAATAAAAATATGAGTTGTTTAAAAGGCCTTGCAAATTGTTTTAAAACCATGTGCAAGGCTAACATTTTTTTGCGGATAACTCTTGTTATTTATTATTATTTTGTTAGGTAGGAACATTACAACATCTCCCCCATATTGTGTTTTTTTAGTGACCCACATATTTTTTTACGATAATTAAATTTTTACTTTTTTATTGTTTTGTTAGGTAGGAAGATTACATAGATTACATCTCCCCCATATTAGATTGTTTTCGTGGGAGACATTTATTTTGACCTATAATTAGAAAATTTATTTTTTCATTAATAAAAATAACGTTACTTAACGTTACAAGATCTCCCCACCCCCATACTGGACTATAGAGCACCTCTCGACGCAAAAATCAAATATTAAACGCACACCATTAAGCACTGTGATATACCCTCGTCACGGTAAGTATGTCATATGGAGTTGTAATTAATTGGTTACAAAATTCTATTTAGAAGGTAAAACCATCTTCAGGTCTATTTCACCAGCAAATTTTCTCTCGACTAACTTGGATCTCGCTACTTGAGATGAATCAATGTATAGAGAAGCATTGTAGTGACCATAATAGACTCTAGCAATGCTAGACTCTTAAAGTTGAAGAAGAAGGAGAAGGTTTGTGATAAACATCCTAAGTGTAGTGAAATCCTTAAGCGCGATACATTTCTATTAAGTTGTAAACCAAATGATAACTTGAAAGCATGCAGGTTAATTAAGCTAGTCACATAATTTTTTTGAGCATTCCTTTTGTCTCAAGGACTGTATTGCAAACACCTAAACTTGATATAAAGGGTGGTTAATACATGAATGTATCTTGAATTAATAACCACCCCGCCAAGAGTGGGGGTTGATCTATCAAAAAGCATACCATCCAAGTGTTCAAGCTCCCAACTGTCAAATTTAGTCACGAGAAGACCAAGACATTTAGACCGAGCCTATGCAAGGAATCAAGAAGCAATCTACTAAAGAATGTCTTCACACAACCAGAGAACAAACCTATCCGTGAGAAAGGGGAATGGCTCCGTAGGGTTTGAGAGGTCTGCGCAGTGGACTGAGGAAGCATCCCGGAATTAAAAAAGGATACCAATGCGTCCATACTTGGCAACTCTTCCTCTAACGCTAGGAAGAGGGACATTTCTGTATCTTCAAGTCCACAGGTCTGCACGCAGATGAGGAAGTGGGAGGTGATGCCAGCAACCACGAATCCATAACTGGTAGAGAAACCACTGGAAAAAAAAAAATACTTACATTCAAGCTGGGCGCTAACCCTGCTTCCCCTCTTTAACAGATTCAGACGTTTCCATTCTTGGCACCTCTTCTCCAATGTTGCGCGCAGGGAAAATGGAGATCTTCCTCTGAATCCACACTACTTAGCTCTCACAACTAGAACTGAATCGACGCTCTCCTCCCAGAGTTGCAGACCAAAAAAATGCTCTAAAAATGAGTGTGTGTCAAGGGCGGACTGTTTTAGTGTAACCCTACCTTTCCTTTAGGGATCATGGATGGATGCCACGACTTGCATTCCGGGAAGGATTCATGTAGGAGGACGCATGTTAAGGTAAGGTGAGTTAAGATAAGGCATCGATTATTGTTAAAAACAAATTTAATTAATATTTTAATATTATTTATAATTAATGTTAAAGTATATTCAAATGTGGTTTCATAGAGTTTAATGAAAAGTGTGCCACCAAATCCCCTTAGAGAGTCCAACTGTCAGCATCGAGGGAGAGCCAGCCGAGCCATTGCACAACGCGTCCATTCTCTCACCTACGCATTAGTGTCATTTAGC
The DNA here is from genome assembly GCA_001517045.1 of Pseudotsuga menziesii. NCBI lineage: Eukaryota > Viridiplantae > Streptophyta > Pinopsida > Pinales > Pinaceae > Pseudotsuga > Pseudotsuga menziesii. Next base: position 1,245,740 of record LPNX010012189.1, read on the forward strand.
AACCCTATAAACCATGTAGAAAGGATATATATATATATACATGATGCATTGTCACACGTTTCACAAAAATGCTATTGGTAAATCACACATTGATACAATGTAGAGCGATCATTTTTTAACAAATTTGACAGATGAGGAGGATAGTTCTCCCAGAGAAAGTCTGGATGGAAAGGCCAGAGAATAGTAATAATATTAATACCGAATTATAATTCATATTTTATTTGTATTTAGTCATACAAATGGTTGATACAGAAGAAGCTCAGCAATGACCTTAAACAAACCCTTCACTTCGAACACATGCTGATGCAATCAGGATATTCATGGTGGTAGTAAGTCGTTGCGCCCTCAAAAAATACCAATTATATTTCCATTCATGGCACCTCAACCACAGCGGAGAGAACGTGGAGCCTCTCCTCAAAACTTCCTAGCTAGCAGAGAACAGAGGATGAGGAGAGAGTATTTCTTTCTAGTTGGCAAGGAGAGGCCAACCCTGTACACAATTAAAGAAAAAAAGGAGAGAGTGGGAGAGGAACATCCTTAATAATGGGGGGCTTCAGCACGCCGATATGTTTGGCCTCAGGAGGAACAATCCATTAGAAGACAGAACGGTGGGTGTTCATGATGTTATCTTACACCCTTGATATTTTTTTTTTCAATCGAGACTCCCATGTTGCTTTGTCAGGAAATTTAGACAACGTCTTAGAAATTACATGTTCAATGTTGCATTGAAAATCTATTTTCCACGCTACGATCTCTACCCTCTTTCTTGAACTATTACCTACCTGATGGTTTATTACAAGCAGAACTCTATGCGGATGAAAACCGAATGCTAGACTGGAGAATCAGAATGACATAATGCCGGTGTATATGAATTCCTTCCTATTACATTCCTCTGCAACATTGAATAATATGGTTTTCGGCCATCGATATTCTCCTTTTGATAGCCATGTAAGCCGCGTATAGGAACAATGGGTAGGTCGCAGGCCTGGTGCGAGCCGTGGGTAGTAAATTCCAAAAGGGACCAGAACGCCCCGACATGTAAGACTTGTACCTAGAATAAGGAGCCATTTTACTCTCTCGTTAGGCCTTACCGTAGAGAAATTCATGCCACAGATTGTCATGTAGAGGAAAAGAATAGTAATCATCTGCTAAAATACTAGATACCAATGTTACCTACTTGACATCTCTTCAGACAACAAACTACCTAGAACTCAACAAAGCGCTAAAGGTGGAGAAACGACGGGGGCGGGCAGTGCTGGAATTTGGTTTTTGTTTTACTTGCCAAATATTTTTTTTTTAACTTTTTTACATTTTATATTGTTAGTCATGAAACCCGTTTTGTTTAAAATTTTAACTGAGTGAAGGTTTCTTAAAAAAATTCCCTTCCCCCTGGAAGGTTTGATAAAAAAAATTACCTTTCAATAATTTTAATTCAAGGTGAAAAATTTAATAAATCATATCTTACTAAATTGATCCAAAAGACAATAGCTTCTATGTTTCTTTAGAAACTACACATACTATTGTTTTAACTAATGGCTATTTATTTAAGTAGTGAGTAAATCTTGCCTACATAGTTATTCTTTTTTTTATTGGCTTACTAGTTGTTTATCATCTTCATTGTGGCTATATTTTTGAATAAGGTAAGAGCTGGAAGACATATTTTGCATGTAGTTTGGGATTTAATTCTTTTGGTTATCAAGATGTTTTATGATTTGGACAGTGTTGGAATATTAAATCTGCAAGTATGCAAGTATTTTGAAAGGAAAAAACAATGGCCTCATCCCCACAATGCAAAACTGGGCAAATAGCAGCCTCTTTCCACCAGCTGTCAACAACTAAAAAAAATGGGAAAATCCTTTTTTTTATAATCTATGGACAGATTGTCCATAGTTAACTCTATTCACACACAGAACCAAAAAGACAAGACCATAACCAACAGTTCAATAGTTAAGAAAAGGACTACTACACTACACTCTATTCACACATAGAACGAAAAAGACAAGACCATAACCAACAGTTCTATAGTTAAGAAAATGAGAACTACAGTACAAGTGGACATTAACAGGTTCGAATTCGAATTCAGATCTTTAAATATGATATTACATTTTCAAAAACAAATCATCCAGAAATATCGGTTTTTTCCATAACTTAAAGAAAAAGAGAATCCATCATTTTTGCAAACTATAAAAACATGTCTATCCTCTTTGTTTTTATGCGAAGTTCTTGAAAAAAAAAATATGTAACTTGGTAAGTTTTTATAATTACCCAAATAAATAATGGTGAGATTTATCTTTAAACATGATATTACATTTTCAAAAGCAAATTATCCACAAATACCCGTTTTTTCCAAAACTTAAATAAATTAATTATAGATGTTTAAACAAATCTTTAAATTTAAACTAAAGATATTCTACACCCAGTACCTTTGAATCTTGATAATACTTTCCAAGGCTGTGTGTCGAGAGTCTAGACTCCAGTGTCCACTCTCCAACTCGAGAGTCAAAGGGCTTCTTGGCTCCAGCTCCAGCCTTCCAAGTTCAACTTCCAACTTTCAAATCATTTAACTGAGCATTGATCAGTGAAATTTGTACTATGTAGATGTTACTTACAGTAGTAAAAAAATAAAAAAAAATAATAGAAAAAAACATTGTTAAATGACTTTTTTTTGCTTATCAAGAAAACCTACAAAATAGATAATCATGGAAAAAATCAAGAAAACCTACAAAATTGAAAAGCATCAAAAAGCATGGATGATGGAAATAATGCTAACTTAATATTTTTATTTTAGTGAAAGTATGGTTGGAATTGGAAAGCATAATTTTATATAATAATAAGATAAAAGTATTGATATTACTTTAAAAGTATTGATATTACTAATTTATAATGAAGTTTTAGTAATTTTGTTGCCTTTCAAAAGTAATAGTAATATAATGATGTTTTGAAAATTTTATTGTCTTTAAAAAAAAGTTTACTAAAAGTTTTAACTGTATTTGATGGTCAAAATGCTCCATGAAGATCATTTTTCCTACTAAAATTTTTAACCGTATTTGACGATCAAAATGCCTCATAACAACCAGCCCTACCTAAACCATAAGAAAAGCCAAGAATTAGCAAGAATAAAATTTTAGAAACAAAACTTAACGAGGATACTATGGGGAAAGAGCGGACCTTTATGGAGCACCTTAAGTTAGGTCATGTTGAGGCCGAATAGGTGATTGTAGAGATGCAAGCTAAGCCACTGAACATGCTACAGAGCTCATTTGCAGAGCTCCCTCTGAAAAAATAGAAAGACAAAAAAAACGACGACCAAAATGAATTGGAGGGGAGGGTTTACCCTTTTATTGTTTAAGCAGCGGGCTGCCGGGATGAGGACAGGTGGCCCGTCATACAAGGATGCAAGCGAATTAGGATTAGCTTATTGCTACGCCATTGTATTTCTTTTGAAAATATTGAAATAAGTGATTGTTTTTTTAAGTTAATTATTTAGCCTGGTAGATATAGTTAACATTTAAATTTGCTAATAAATTTAAATGTTTAAATTGTAATTATTTAATTTTTGTTAATTATTCAAGTATAGTTATTAAAATTAGATTTGTTAAACTCATTTAACGAATTTTTATTAATACACCCTACCTCATTCTTCTTATAGAAGTGGGTCTTTCCCCTATCCAGTGCCTAGCTATGACTAGGCTCCTGTTATACAAGCACAAAATCAATAACATGGGAGACCATAGACTTCCTAAGCTAGCTTTAAATTCTAACCAAAACCACCTAAACCTCAAGAGAGGTTGGTATAAAGATACCAGGGCCTGGTTAGACCATTGGGAGATCGATGAAAAATGTTGCATGACAAAATATTAATAACATTAAAAATATTGTGGCTTCTAAGTTTAAAGAGAAAATGCAGTGTGAGAAATATTTAGAGGCTAAAAGAAAATTAATATATTATAAAGAGGTCATCAACCCTACTTTAGAATATCAAAAGTATCTCTTTGTTTTAACTAGTTCAAAGAAAAAAGTTAATATAGCCAAGATAACAACGAACTTGAGGATTATGAGCTCCATAGTGAAACAAGTCGTTGGGCAGTTCCTAAGACACCATGGGTGGAAAGTATCTGCCATCTCTGTGAGAATATGAACATTGAGGATGAAAATCACTTCCTCTAAGATTTCCCTGTGTACACCCACATTAGATCTCAGTTTCATAATATTTGTTGTAATATTGACCTTCCTAGCCTTTTAACATGTCCAAAATTATAGTGAGCTTGGGACGCTTCTCTCCAAGCTCTTTGAGCATAGGAATACAATTTTAAAACAAACTAAATAATTCATTTCTTTAGGTTTGATAGACCAAAGTTTGGTCTCAGGGGACATTAATCATCATCATCATCATCATCATCATATATATAATTTTATATTGCTGGCTAAACTATAAACTAGGGTTAATATACATTAAGAATTACATGTTAGGTTAGGATTAATATTATTTGAATAATTTAAATTATAAGTTAATTCTAATCTAGGTCAAATTGAGTAACATAGGATGTTTTGTGCGCAGGATCACAAAAAGTGTGACCACGACTTGGCATATGTGGTCGTAGACGACTAGCTAAGCCACAAGGACGATTCACTACCCTACTTTTTCCAAGACATACTATCATACCCATGACTCATGATTCTAAAACTTAATGATCACAACGTGTGATGAAGGATTTAGTTTTGTTTAGAATAGACAACCTGATGGTTGAATAAATTTACATATATTGATTGTGTATCAAATCGATGAACAAGTGTAAATTGTACTTGGTTGTTGCATAATAATAGTGATTGGTGTCAATACTTATGTCTATGGTGTCACCACATTGTGTATAGATGATCTTGAGGTTATGTTAAAATTTAGTAGTATGCTATGCTCATTTAGATGTAGGTAGTTATATAGTTTAGGAGTTTCATTATAAGAAATAACAATGAGTGATAATCGTGGATAGGTTGTTGAATATAACCACAAACAAGGAGGATGTTCATTTTGAACCTAGAATCAAATTCATAAATATAAGTGAATTACCATGATAATATGTTTGATTGAATCATGATGTGTGATGGGATATATAGACTAGTTTATGTTAAGGTTTTGGGGCGATGTAATGAAACAAATTTATATCTAAGAAGAAAACCGAGGGAATAAGAAATGGTGTGTTGTATAACGTAGGGTTCATTCCCCACCTATTAAGTATTAGGGTGAGGAAATTCAATTGACCTATAATTGACTATGAAAGGACTTGTTGAGAAATTTATGAACTTTAAAAGATGAGGTTGAGGAATAATGACAATAATTATTCCTATCACCTTATGAATAAATGACCTAGTGGTTAAATAATAATAATAATAATTGTTTATTGTGACTAAATTAAGAATAGTGATGAAGAGAGTCCAGACATGATAGTATGTTTGGAATTTGGGAATAGGTCATACCCAATATAGTAATGACTTCAAGTACTGACCAAGAGCTTTGTGAACTTAAACATTTATATAGTAGGGAGGTTGAAGCAATTCCTATAAAAGTCATAATGAACCTTGATGGGTGTTACCATTGGTGAGCCTCAATGAGGTCATAACAATTACTAGTATATGATATGGCAGTGACATTATCGTTAATCCTAAAATATGAAATACGTATAGTTATCGAGAAACATAATGATGAAGTAACATGGATACATATAGGGATTATAACTTAGTCCCTATTTAAGAGAGTATAATAACAAATGATATATCAGTAAGTTAATGATGGAAGAATGTGGGGAAATGAAGCAAGAAACAACAATCATGAAAGGTAAATAATAATAGAATGAATAGTTGCATGTGGTGTCTAGTTATGAGAGTATGTGAGATAAATTTTAGTACGTCGAGTAAACACATACATGCTTCTCCTTGTAACAATAAATTAAGAGTGAAGAAAAAATAAACAACCTACATGAATGTTAAACAAAATATAAGAAAACATTCCTTGTGATAAAAGAGTAAATTTGAGAGGAAATCAGTATGTCTTAGAAAGTTAAGGATCGATGGAACAAGTATAACCTAAGGCATGCTACTCGGGAGAATGCAAAGACCATGCATCAAGAATTTCCCTCATTGTTTTGACCATAACTTCGGGACAAAGTTTCCATAGGGGTGGGTGTATCTAATGCCCAATATTTTGATTAGACATACTTACTAGCTAGACATGCTGCACTTTATTTGCTTATTATATGCTGGACTCAGCTTGACTGAGTAAACTATATTTATGACATGATGGACTAGATTATATGTTGTAGCTATGTTTATGATGTCATTATGATTATAACATTACTATGTTTATGTAGATACTATGTTGACTATTGAAAATGACGATAGTTATGCGTTTGATTTATTTCCATTTATGAAATGTAATGTAGTGCATGGATATCGTTTCCATGATGTCACTAGTGGAAATTGAGAGATTAGTGACTAGGAGACCAAAATTTTTGGTCACCACAGTTTTTTTCAAGGGATAAATGACCAAAATTGATAAATTTAAGTGAGCTCACTAAAAAAGACCAAGAGAAATGACCACTTTTGGTCATGAGATAAAAACCAAATAAAAACGACCAAGATAAATGATCAAATTTGGTCACGGGATATCTAGACTAAAAATGACCACATAACAATTGGTCATTTATTTGGTCATTTGTAGTTGTCACTCCCACAATGAAAAAAATTACAAATTTGACAATGAATTTGTACATTTTACTAAATTCTAACACTGTAGATGGATTTAGAGACTCCCTTTAAGGGGGTCTCTGAATCCATCGACATTGTTAGAATAAAGGGGTTCTCTGAATCCATCTGCAGTGTTAGAATTTAGTAAATTCTAAAATATATATAATATATATTTACACGTCCCTATATTAACAAAATTGAATTAATGCAACCCAACTATATGTTAATTTGGACATGACCTTGGCATAAATAAAAACCCACTAAACCTTGGCATATAATGTTCATTATAAGGCTAATGTGCATGACCTTGGCATATAATTATAGTTTTTATAGGATAATTTGGACATGAACTTGACACCTTGGCTAATTAAATCGGTGGGATCCATGTCAGTTGAAACTAGTGACACGTGCAAAACTCTCGTCGCGCTAAAATGACACACAACATAATCTCCTTCCTCCATCATCTTCTTCGTCCTCCATTGGATTCTCTCTCTACATCCCTTTCCGATAGCTTAGGCTCTGTTGCATCATATATCCCATATTTTTCTTTGATTTCCTCTCTCACTATGTCGTCGATTTCTGAGCCTTTAATTCTCTCTATTCTTTACGCTCGTGGTGTCGTAGTGTACCTTTTCCTTATATTCCTTCTAAACTCTTTTATGAACACAAGTATGGTCTGAGCGTTTGTAACAAACTTTTGTGGTCCCTTCATCGGTAGATCGCGGGTTCGAGTCCGCTCTTGTGTTTTCTCCGCGTTTGGAGCAATCGGATCTTGTATTTCAAGGCTTCAGCTACCCAATTATTGATCATTGAGTCAATTTTTGTCAATTTTCGTGGATGACTTGGTATTTGTTTGTATGTAATGGAGAAAAAGACTCAAATTAGGCTCCTGATTGAGGAAACAACGATATAAATAATTGTTTTCCCCTTAAACTGGCCATCTACAACAAAACGTCTTGGAATGGAGTTTTAGAAGAATTAGGTTGATCATTCGCTGAAGAAAAGGGAGTTGGGATTCTGTCTAAATCCTCTTTGGTGTTTCTAGATCTTGTATTTTGAAGCGAAAACTAGGGCGAGGTAAGATGTTTTGAGCTAAAATTTGTTCATTTATGCGGGGAAAGGGTGTGTATGGTTTATTAGAAGGGAGAAGAGCTCAAATATGCTATTTTTTCCTTGAAATCGTCTGAGAAAGTATCATTTTGAATTAAAATTGTTGATTTCTATGGCATAAAGTTTTCACGGCTATTTAGAACGCGAGGGCTTAGAATCGTTATTTTACCACAAGAATTCTTGTATCGTGGCTATGGCCTTCATCAGAACGCAACAAAAGTGCAAAGCTTGCGATAAAACGATTTATTTTGTTGATCAACTGTCTGCCAATGTAGTTTCTTACCACAAGGCTTGCTTGAGGTGCAACCATTGCAAAGGAACACTCAAGGTATGGATTTTGTATGCCTTTATTTTAATATTATTGGTGATTGGAGGTTGTTTTTCTTGAAAATATTTGTATTATCATGTCATTTAGTTTATTCACCGGATATGTACTGGAACCTGGCAAAAATGTGCGTCTTCTGCTCTTCAGGGATAATATGTCCGATTAAATATTAGGCCATATCTTTGCCCTTAACTGGTTAAGAAAGTTGTCAATTTATGTTAGGCTTTGCACCCTATCCTTAACTATCACTGTGAATTAGTTGGATAATATTTGGATAGGCCATAAATCATGGTCTTGTCGTTATCTTTGAAAATGCAGGTTTTTTTTGAAGATCTACAAATAGAAATTATGAATATTAGATGTCTTCCCCCGTGGTCCGAAACCAGTGCCTGCAGTCTGCAATGTGTTGACTCTGGCCAAGCTACTGTTTGTATTTACTTTTCATAGCCCCACTACTCTGTTTCTAATCTCATCGAGCCCGTCCGAATAGATATGTACACCATATAATGTTGCATATAGGTTTCAGAAAGAAATATAATGCAATTAAAACATATTCTTCCATATGTACAGAACCTACATTGGTTAGGCAATTTCTACGACTTAAATACACAAGCATACCCATTCTTTGCTATCGATGTATTCACTAACACTGACAAAATTTATACGATTTTTTTGTCTGTAACTATTCCCTATCCATGAAGAGAAGTTTTGTTTGCAAAATACATTCTTTAAATGGGCAAATGTTACATGGTACAATTTGGAATTTTGTATAGCGAATTTATGGGCTTGATTCGGTAACTATGGATTACATATTGTGATCATTGCATATGAGCGAATATTGATGTACCTTTTCTCGACTTACATAAGGTTCAATAGTTGTTGTTGTAATGACTAACGAGCATTGAAGTGCCATTTCAGACTCTCCATTTCCTCTGCTCACATCAGTTGAGGTTTTAGTTCCAACTTTCAATGGGAAAAGAAAAGCGTCGCTTAAACACAACCTCTTCTGGTGCACAAGGTGATGCTCATCATGACTCCCAACCCGTTTTCAAGAAGGCGAGGATAGATCCACCTTCCTCTTCTTCAAATGCTGCTACTAATAATCATATCATTGCAGATGATCAGCTTCAAGGAATTCCCTCTTCTTCTAGCATTTCAGATCTTACTAACAAAATACTCTCAGCCAGTAATGAAATTCACCCAGAAGATGTTGATGTCGATGTTGATCGCCTGATCAATTACATAATTGATCTTTTGGAACACATCAAGGTTCATTGCAATTTTTCACATCTATCCTCAATTTGAATTATGATATTATTAGCACATTTACATAGTTTGTGGCTCGATCATACAGAAAGAGATCAAATGGTTAGAGGTAGCGATAGAATGAAGACAGTTTGGATTTTTTATTTTATTTTTAATATTCTTCTAGTTAAACTAGTTCAGTGAGTTATCCATTCCTAAATACATGTTATCAAGTACATTCTTACTATTATCCCAACTATCACTTATATAATAGATAGCTCATAGTTGATGAACGAATATCAAGTACATTCTTCCTGTTATCCCAACTATCAGTTATATGGTAACTATGAGTTATATTTATCCCAACTATTTCCTGTTATCCCAACTATCAGTTATATGGGAACTATGAGTTATATTTATCCCAACTATCAGTTATATGGGAACTATATATATATATATATATAACTGATAGTTCCCATATAACTGATAGTTGGGATAACGGGAAAAATGTACTTGATATTTGTTCATTGGCTATGAGTTATCCATTCATAGTTACTAGTTATCCATTAATAAGCTTGTACCAATTATTTTTTATATTATTTTTTATTCATAATTTTTTATTTCAAATTTTGAATTACTACCATAAAATCAAACTTAAAAGTAAACTTGTCTCATCGTCCTAGTTCAGAGATGGAAAAACATAACCGTTAATCTTCTCCAAATCTCAAATACAAACCCCTAACGCCTATGAACCTAATTAAATGGACATATTTGACACCAGTTAAAAATAAATAGCTAACATAATGCTTTTTTCATTTTAGGAGAAAAAGACGGTAAAAAATTCATCAAAGACAGATGGGCGCTAAAAACTCCCGGGAGATCTCTTCAGAAAGCCTTAAAAATTCAAGGAGGTCCTATCAGAGGCGATAAATGTCTTTGTGAGTATTAACTATTGTCCATAGTATTGGAGTCATTGCCACTATTCAAATTCAAATGCTAAATCTAAATTATTCTTTGTTGTTATTTATGGTATTCAGAAAGATATTATTCCTGGAGAAGCCAAATCTGTAATTTAGGGTTTACTAAAAGGTATGGGCATGGCACACCTGACTCCTACTGGTTTTCTTATGGCGGCACATGTGTTGGAGATATTTGAAACCGTTTATACTAACAAAGACAACTTCCTGCGTGTTTTGGACGAAATTTGGCATTTAGCCAGACATATCAAGAAGCTTAGGCGGTGGGATGGGTTGAGGAAAGAAATGGAGGGATCAATGAAAGAAGAATGGGGTTGATAGTAGAAGCCTCCATTATGTGCTCCACTCAAATTGGTTCTTCAAAATGTCAGAGGTGAGTGCTACTCCATACACCGTTCCCTACACTCTACAATGTTTAGGGCTCTTGTCATTCTATGCCCGCTTTATGATTAAGTTTCGTAATAGATCTCTATTAGTGTAGGTATTTTAATGCCACGCAGAACAAAGAAACCCTAGAATATTTTGAGCAAAGCTTGCAAAGGATGTATAGGCATATGGATAGCGAAGTAACCATTTGTATTTATGACACTATGATGCAACTTCATCCCCAAAAGCCACGAGATGTAGGTAAACTGTAATATAAGGTGAAAATATTTTTTATCTTAAAGTTTTGTTATTTTTAAAATTTTTGTAATAGTATGTAGATGCTTTATGTTTTAATATTTTATTCAAACAGTTGGAATTCAGAAACCATTGGAAGAAGTAATAACTTATGTGTGGAAAAATGATGAAAACTCAATAGCATTTATTGTGCATGGCTTCTGTGGAATGGGGAAGACCACCTTAAATATAATATATTAAAAAATAACATATACCTTACAATAAAAATATATTGAGTAAACAAGATATATGTCTCAATAAGAGAATTTGTGTGTATTTGAGTGGGCCTGATGGTTGAGAGTATGTGTTATCTTTGTATTTGAGTGGGCCTGATGGTTAAGAATATGTGTTATCTCTGGAAGTCACAGGTTCAAAACTGTCCAGGGTAGGATTTCCCATCGGCCCCTTGTGACAAGGCTTCACTAAGGGTAGGTGATCCAATAATTGTTGCACACCTAGAATGTTGAATTGCATCCATCATGCCCATGCATATCACAAGGGTGTATGTGTTATCCCTAGAGGTCACAGATTCAAAACTGTCCAGAGTAAGGTTACTTATTGGCCCCTTGTGACAAGGCTTCACTAAAGATAGGTGACCCAGTAACTGTTGCACACTCAGAATGTTGAATTGCATCCATCCATGCCCATGCATATCACAAGGGTGTATGTGTTATCCCTAGAGGTCACAAGTTCAAAACTATCCATAGTAAGGTTTCTCATTGGCCCCTTGTGACAAGGCTTCACTAAAGGTAGGTGACCCAGTAATTGTTGCACACCCAAAAATGTTGAATTGCATCCATCCATGCCCATGCATATCACACGGGTGTATGTGTTTTCCTTGGAGGTCATAGGTTCAAACTATCCATAGTAAGGTTTCTCATTGGCCCCTTGTGACAAGGCTTCACTAAAGGTAAGTGACCCAGTAATTGTTGCACACCCAGAATCTTAAATTATATCCATCCATGCCCATACATATCACACGGGTGTTGCAGAAAATTGTTACACAACCAGAATGTTGAATTGCATCAATTCATGGCTATGTATATCACAAGGGTGCAAGGGTGTTGCAGAATTCTGACATTACTTACGTAGATCTTGAATGCCATCCATCCATGCCTATGAATATCACAAGTTGCATCGAATTGTTACCATCCATGGACATCTTCATCTCCATTAACTCATATAGTTTTTAGGATGTAGAATACTACTATGATTGTTTATATCCACATAAAACTCAAGAATAAGAAACATTGAACAATAGGTACACTATTTCAAGGAGTTGGCTAATCTCTAGACCATTTGCACCTTTTTAGGTAAGTTTGGCTGGAATCCAACATCACAATTTGTTGTTAAAAATGATATTTCCAGTGTTAAAATTGTGATTTTTATTGCATAAATGGATTCATGACCCTCGATTACCCTTGGGGCACCCAACTTATGCAATTCCAATCACTGAAAACTACTCTTTGAACAATTTCCATCGGATTTTGGCCAGAAAACTCATCGGATTTTAGGTGCAAATGGTCTAGAGTTTAGCTTACACCCTATTTCAATGATCAAAAGATCCCTTATGCTTTCTATTAGCAAGAAATGTCTCATAATTTACTATGTCATTATAAGAGGCAGGGATTTGTAGATTCCACAAAGTTTCATAAACAAAATACATGATACTACATAATTTAGAAATTTTTGTAGAAAAATAGTTTCTTATGGCCAAATTATAAGATGTGGGGCATATGGCTTGCACATAATGATTATATATTTAAAGATAAAAAGAAGCCAACATTCCCAGCATTATCATAGGTGTATGGATTATTCCAAGGATGCAAGCTGGAGGTGAAGGTAAAAGTCCCTCAATAAATGGGGGAGTTATTGATTGAAAAAGTATATCCATTGGAATTTTTTTGATGGAACCATAGAGGGACCACAAAATTTCTACAGTGTTGGTAGGATTTTATTTTTTTCTGATAATTATTTCATCAAATTAAAAGTGTGCTTAGGTCCAAGATCAAAGAATTCAGCTAAACTCCTAACTTTGGGAAGCCTCCTAAAACTTGAAATAGAAAAAGAGATTAATCATTTTCATGTTTATGGGGGATTCTTCCCTTGTTATCAACTAGATGAGAATTGATAGTCAAATTTAGGAATTGGAATCTCATACCAGTATTAGATCATTTGAAATCAATCTCTATGCATTTTTAGGATATTACATATACCCTTATCTTCAAAGAACTCAATACAGTAGAAAATGTTCTCTTCGAGGAAGGCCAATAGGTTGAAGTTGGACTCTTGATGTTGGAAGAATCATTAGATAGAGTTCAATCCAAAATTTTTAAAACTTGACTCAACTTGGACTCAGCCCAGACTTGGGAAAGTTTTAATTTAATCACTTGGTTTACTAAAAAACACATAAAATATTAAAATTGTAATGAAAAAAATATAATAAAGGTTCCAAACCATTAGAGAAAAAATATGTAAAGTATTCTCATGCATATACCATGTAAGGGTGAATATATCAAAATGGCACAAAGTGCAATACATATTTGGAAAAAAATGCAGAATTAGCGAGGCTCTAAATGGCCTCTATAGTCCAAAAATAAACATGCTACAATAAAGTAGCAATGATCAACATGATCAGTCAACAAATGCATCACCACTGCTATCCATTTTATTAGTGTAATAAATAATATGAACGACAACATAAGGAAAGAAAAGAGCATGATAAAGTCTGAACTCCAATGAAATACCCTAAGAGGAGTGGAGTACCAGTATCAGTGTTGGAAATAGAAATAGATGCAGAGAAGGAAGAAGAGCCCTTCCTGTTATCACCTATCACTGTCAAAGAGCCAATGCAACACCTTTAGAGAGTGTCGAGGGATGAAGGGGTGTGAGTGGGTGAACATGTGAGGATCTTTGTAGCAATCCATCCAAGGTCCTGTAAAATTTGAGGCCAATGAGAAGAATCCTGTGATGAAGAATAATGCATGGCATAGTTCATTTTGAGATCTGTTCTATAATTTACTTTTTTGTTTGGTCTCTTTATGCTAGTTGATTGAGGAAAGAAGTAGAATATAATGGAGAGGTCCAATTAGAAATTCAGGATTAGGTTACCCACATAGTTTTTGATATAGTCATTGACATCCAGATGGTTATTGAATATGCACATCGTAAATTGGGGTGCCAACAAATTTCTCTTTATGTAGGTTTTTGGAAGAATATTTAACATTTAATGCTTATATTTTTTGGTCCAGGATGCACTCTTCTAAAAGGTTCATGGTGAACATGTCCCGTTATCTCCTACTATTATAACATGCATGACATAAATTTGTATATATTGAGTTAGCAAGTGGAGCTATTGTCATAAGAGGTTTAATAAAACAATGTTGACTAATAAAGTTTCCATATATATACCTTTGGGTTGAATTTCCTATCACTTCATGATTCTTCATTTTTTCTCATTTGTATTTCTATAAAGGCTTGATAAGGAGTTCTTAAAGAAATAAACACATATATACATACATTTATTGCACAATAATAGATGACAAGTTTTTAAAATTATTTTGCTTACAAAATATGGCACTCCTCAGAGATTTTTTAGGCTTGAATGAAGTTGGCAGATTTTGTTGGGTAAGTGTTTGAGTGCATCTAAATTCAGGATTTCACATTGGTTTTGTGTTTGAGATTCCCCTTTTCAGTATGTAAAGAAAATTTGTTTGCATATCATAAAATCCAACACCTAAGAAATGTATTTACTGAACCTTCTGTTACTGCCTGCCTACCTTCATCATCAAGATTGGTACCAGATATTCCTATTGATAGATGTAAAAGAAATATGTATGATTTCTTTTACACTCGTGGTAATTGACATTGATTCCAAGAAATTATTATTTTTGTTCATACACAATATATATTCTTAACGTCATTTGAATTTTTAAGAAAGGTAATCTCAATGATTTTTTATTTAGTTATATTAACTTGTCATGGAGGAGGAGAGTTAGATTATAGAGGATTACAATGCACTGGAAAATTGTAGCTAAGTCCAAGTACTATTAGTATTGACAAAGTTGGGATTGCATTTTGTTTTGTATGATTCTTCATGTTGCTTCGTGAATAACATAGGGTCTATTATTAATTAATGATGGGAGAAGGAACATAAAAAGGCCTTGGGATAAATATGATAAATGGATTGTAGGGACACCTAGGCTAATTGAAAGTTAACATACATGCATATCCTTTTATGTGAAAGGTATCAAAAAAGATATAGGTGACTCCATTAATGTGGGTTGATTCCTGGCTTGATAATGTAATGGCAAGTTTACCCGAGCTGGCTATTTGGTATCATCATAATGATGTGGTTCAAGGCTATGATATTTTGAATACACATGAGATATTTTTACTCAAATATATTTCTGAAGATGGAACTTCTATCTTTCATTCTCAAGTTGTCTAGCAGAATGGTATTTCTGCTATGAAATTTTTGCAAGATAACTGTACACAAGATCTTAGATCCTACTAGGTGATTCACTATTTTCATTCGACATTTTCACATTAGGTAGTAGCATGTGTTCCTGGTTTGGTTGATGTACCTACTTACGTTTAACAGAATAATAATTTTTTTAGCAGGATATGACTTCCATATTTTCTTTAGAGCACCATTTTTTATGATCAACCTTGCACTTGCAGCTTTACAAAAATGCTGGAGAAGATTTGATGCAACTGTTTGATCTTTATGTTCTATCAAAAAACTATTCATTAGACAAATATGAGATTCAGATATGTATCCCACTTCCTTTTTCTAAGAATAGAAGGAAAGCATACTACTTGTTACCACTGGGGATTCTTTTGTATCCTCTAGCTCACAGGTTGTCACTTTCAAAGGTAACGAGCTCTACTATTTAGGACCTATAACCATTTGTTTCTTCTATAATCCCATTATTTGAGTGTATTCTATTTGTATTTTTTATAAAAGAATTACTATGTTTGAATGCGGGGTGCAACTTCATACTATTTTTCTAAAAAATTAGGCCTTTTTTTCTCACTGCAGGTCCCAAATCACAGGTTGAAGTGTGCTAAGATTTTCAAGAAGTGATTGGACTTTTTGAATGAGAAAGAGCATTTGGTGTGTAACTATGAATTTCTTTTTATTAGTTATGGATATAAATTATTGTTAGTTGTGATGATAACCACTGGAGCATGAAATACAGTATTTTTTATACATAAGTATAATTACTATATTTCTGGAGAATGTTTATCCTTTTCAAATACAATATTATTTTGTGTGCAGGTGGTTCATGAGTGTGCTCATAAATAGGTAGCACTACTGATATTGAAGCACTATGATGAATTGGGATTGAAAATTGAGACTTTGCTTTTGGAGTTTGAACCCTCTATTATTGACGTTGAAAAATACCCTCTCTGGAGCTTTCATCAACAACATCCAAATCAATAATTAAAGAACATTAGTCTATGGACAATACAGAAAATGAAATGTTCACTTTTGATTCCTCTGATATATTTATTGAAAAATTCCACGATTCATCTTTGGAATCTTTTGTACGAAACACATATCTAGAAGGGAAAGTTTTGATTGAGGTAGAGATCAGTGATGTAGGGCTTGTAACAAGAAGTCTCAGACCATGTTCTATGAATGATGATAGTTTATCCATGTATCAAAATGAAGAAACTTCTCCAAATAGGAATCCCTTTATGTTCATCCCTTTTTGTTCAATAGCAGAATCCCATCTATTGAGCACCAAGCCATTTGGATCTTTCAGAGGAGTAGAGGATTGGAGGATTTGCATTGGAGCAGCAACAGAGCTGCCTACTTCATGTTGTCACCTTCTGAGTTCAATATATTTTTGCTTTGAAATATATAATAATTGCATGTCTTGAGTATTTTAAGGAAGCCACCTTATTTTCTTCTGAAATATAAATATTCCATATTAGTATGACTATATTAGCATAAAAGAATGTAATGGCTAGTCTACAGAACCTGGAAACTAAAAGTGCAATGATTCATAATTTTTATGGAAGATGTCAGGGTTATTGTTTATGATATGAATTTGAATAATGTGTGTAGGGGCTCTTGCATATTAGGGAATTGAGCACAAAATTTGTAGCTTGAGCTGAGGATGTAAGTCCAATCTGAACACATTCTTTCCAATATTCTGTATATATTTTCCTTTCCCCTAAATTCCAAATCATTCATGCAAGTGGATAGTGTAATCTAAGATCAACTCTTTGTATATATATATGATTAGATGCAGTATCTGAGGGTCTCCATCTATGTTGATTGTGTGTCTATAACATAAAATATTGACTAACTCTAACTTAAAAAAGATTATAAAAGTTGGTGACCGCTTGGATGTCAAACTTATTGAGGTGAGAAAGTTTCATTTTGTAATTCTCTCGATTTGAACCAAGTTGGTGATGAACAGTGGGATTGATTCCTTGCTATGAGGCCAGTTATTATGGACCCAAAGAGTGCACCAACATGTGGATTAATGTGGCTCTAATAGGCAGGCCCAACTCAACGATGTCTATCAATGGAAAACTGATTTCTTTGTCAGAAAGAGAAATACACCCAACAATATTTGATTCTTTCATTAACTACTCTTCCCTTAAATGCTAGGGAATATTTGGTAATCTCACACAGATGGGTTAAATACTGAAACCATGGTTTTAGGAAAATTCATGTGCTTCCCCAAGGCAGTTGTATATCTTTTATGTATTGTTTCTTCTCCTGTATTAATGTGTTGTGTTTTGAATTATTAATTTGGATTTGTTAGATTAGATTTTCCTATTTTTGCGTGAACTTAGTTATTGCTGTTAGCTATTGAATATTATAAATAATTTGCTTCATTTTTTTTCTACTTTACAGTTCATTGTTTTTTTACTGAGTTTTTTATATTGGATTTTGCAGGAGTGAACTTAACTAAGTGGGCCATTGAGTATGAAGAGTCTCTTGTTGAGACTTTGCCATGGAGTATGAAGAGCATACTCCTGAGGCTTTCAAGCTGCTAAGTATGGGTTGATTGAAGCTGCTGCGGGATTTAAGTATCTCTTAGCAGCAAAGTACAAGTGGGATGGTTTAACCATTGTAATATTTTGAAAAGTCATCAATGTATTAAATGATTTTCATGTAAAGTTATATGGAGATAGTTTTTGAGAAAACTCATATTTATTGTAATACTTAGCATTTCATATATATAATATAATTTGTGCAGTTTAAAACATATGGTTGTACATTATATTATTTATAAGTGTTGTAATTAACTAATTAATGTGACGTTGCGTAATTCACATGTGTATTAGATGATGATAAATAATGTATGATTTTTAAAAAAAATTTAAACACAGTATCATATTAAAAATTCATATTGATTAATAATGGACACCATTAAAACTACTAAAATATAATATCCACACATAAAACGACTAAACATGACTAAATTAGTGACCAATAAATGAGATTAATGACCAAAATTTGCATATAAAATGACTTGAAAATGACTAAATTAGTGACCAATAAATGAGATTAATAACCAAAATTCGCATATAAAATGACCAAAAATTGAGAGATATGTGACCAAACAATGAGATATAAATGACCAAAATTTGCATATCAATGACCAAAAAACCGTTTTGGTGGCTAATTTATGGTCTTTTATTACACGACCAAATTTGGTCATATTCTAGTTTGTCATGTGGTCATTAATTTGGTCATATATTTGGCCATTGATTCAAATATATGACCAAATTAATGACCAAATATATGACCAAATTAATGACCAACTGACAAGCTATAAATGACCAAAATAAAACGACCAATTTTGGTCGCATAATAAAAGACCGCAAATTAGCCACCAGCAATCACCAAACCAAAAGTGGTCATTGATATGCGGATTTTGGTCATTTTTTTGGTCACTAATCTCTCATTTTCCACTAGTGTGTGATCAGTTGAATTATTATATGTCATGTATACTTGTGATGAACTAAAATTCTTACGTGACATGAAATTGTGAGGATGATGTGAATCAAATGATGATCGAGTGGAAATGCTTGTTATGAATGTGTATTTTGTGAAATGCTAACCCATAGCGCACAGGGGCTAAGTGATAATCGGGTACTAAATATGATTTGTGGATTAGTACTTGCTTATGCAAGGAACCTTATTGACCAAACTAATGATACGATGACATATTCTGATAATCTTTATAGCAGCAGAGAATGATTTGATAGAGTATAGACCTAGTATGTTGAGAGGGATGGATGTATTTCACACCCTATGTTATTATGATACTCGGGGTCGTGGGAGGGTCGCATTGAGAGAGGCTAGGTTTGTTGTTCAACCGACGCTATCACTCTTAGGTTCTTATGTGGTCAAGTGGGTAAATCCAACATCCACTTTTATACTAGCAGAGAAAGGATAGGGAGGATGCGGATGTAGGTTAGGATAGGAGGACATGTTAGTTAGTATTTTTTAGGGTTGGGTATTTCCGATACTGAGTTAGTGATAGTAAGTACCCATCTTGTTTGACTGTTTAAGTTAATAAGAACATAAAGATAAGATATGAAGTCATAAAAGGGAGTAACTGTTAAATAATAGAGAATATTAAAGTAATAATATTATGTATGTATACTTGTTATGTTTGCATGAAAAACTATTAGTATTAGTTAGTAGTTATGCGTTACAAGGAAAGCTAATGTATGGTTATAATGTGTGTTCGACCTGTGCATGTACTGACCATGCATGCACACCTTGCACATGCATGCCAGTATTGATATACAAATATTGGACATGTTAAATAATGGTATGAGTCGTTGTGAATAACTAAGTTAATTATGAAATGATCCAATACAGATAATGAATGTTTTAGTTATTTAATCATAAGTTAACATTGTAATAAGTATTTGATTAAGTGTCATCAATTAGAATTGTTATAAGAAAATTGTCATGAATAAACACAAATATTGTTCCATATGTGTATGTAGAACTGTATTGTTTAATTGTTATCATAATTGCTTAAAACCCTTATGCATGCTTCGTTGATAAATCCGAGAATATCATGTTGGTACTAGGGAACATGTCAGCTAAATAAATATGTATTATTATTATAGATTAATCAATATTAATAATGGCTTTAATAATGACATAAATTAATACAATTATACTTCTTAGCATTATAATTTATAACAAAAACATCATGAAATACAAACAATCAAATATTGATGGAGAAATTAGAGACCACCTTAAATTTTATTTTAAATTGCATTGTTATCAAGGCCATAAATTAAGCGATTGTTGAGTACCTTAACTTTTCTTGTAAATTACATTGTTATCAAGGCCATAAATTAATTGAACTTAATCTAGTCGTATAATAAAAAAAACATTACATTAATCTAACATAAATGCGATAAATTAATGGAATTATAATTCTTCAAATTATTCATAAAAAAATATCATAAAATACAAGCATTATTGCAATATTAATATAGAAATTAGAGAACACCTTTAAGTCTGGAAGAATATGATAGCCTTTACTTTCACAAAAATAAATTAAAATTGAATCATGTAAGTTGTTTTCATGGTGTATTTATATGTATACACAAGACATAATATGAGTAATTTGGGAAATGACATATAATCATAAATTACTTCAAATACATAAACCATATTTTGCATCATATTGGTTATTAACCAAATGAATTTGTTTAAACACCACTGCATCCAGTTAATCAACTTTCTATTTCCACCATCATAACATGAAAAACAAACAATATATTAGACAATCAAATATAATTGTAACAAAATGATATCTCAATTTGTAAATGATGAAATAAAACATGTACATAGTGACTCTTCGTTGCCATCACTCTCATTATCTACCTTGGTTGTAATTCTAACACTATTATTCTCACAAACATGTTTAGATCTAGAGTCATATCTTAATATGAACCACCAATCTATATCCAACACATCTAGGTAAAAGAACACTTGGTTGTAGTGTTTTGGGAAAACAAGAGGTTCCTTACTTTCATCCCACATCTTTCTAGAGTAGATACATATCAACCCACTATCACAATCTTGATTTACATTATTATTTTTGAATGTATCCCACCACTTGCACATAAAAATAAGACATTGGGAGGATGATAAGTCTACTTGAATGATCTTTTGTATCTTTTTGACAGAACCCAATATCCCTCCTATCAAGTTTCAATCATGGTGGCTAGCATGACTAGATTGGTCAAACTTGACTTTCACTCAACAATCTTGTGTAACACACCCATCATCGGCATCCTTGGTTTGAAAATTATGCCCATAAGCCCCATAGATGGGAACAAATGCCCCTGTATGAAAATTTAACAAATGATGGTGTCATATGTATAATAACCCAAGCAATAATATATTAAATATAGATGTTACAATTCAAAGTTGCATTATAATGTTAGAAATGTAGATAAATATTTTATTACAGAGTTGTTGCACCTGATCCCAATGTTTAGTGCTTCCTCCTCTTCAGGAGGGTAACGGCTGGATCCACCATATTTCTCTTTGACTTGGTTTACAACCCAACTATCGGGACAAATCATTGGCACATTTTCTTTTAAATTATTTGGAAAAGGAATGCTTCTACCGTGCAACTGCATGAATTCTTTTCTACAAATGTCCCATTTTCTTCTCTTCTCTTCATACAATGTGATCCACAATTGTGTTTCCTCAATGTTGTAAAGAGTGAATTTAGTAATTGCATCGATTTTTGAATTTGATGTTGTATTCATGGAAACAAAACCACATTCAGTATGCATGTGATGAAATCTATATTTTGAAGTTTGTTGTGACTCAATTACTATGTGGAAATGTGAAGATCAAAATTTAAGTGACTTACTCCTTATCAAGCGCCCCTTTTCCTTTTTTTTCCAGTAATTTCCCTTCCCTTTTGTCCTCATCATGTTCATCATCCCAAATCACTACGCCTAGTGTGTCATCGATTTGCTTGATGTACTCACTGTCATAATAGAATGACTCGTATAATATGTAGCCCTTTGCCATCACGAGGGGTTCACTAGCAAGGCAATATTATATCACATCCATTCATATTAGGGGTTTGAATATTCCTAAAAGCCTAAAAATATATATTGCCTTGTATTAAGGGGTCAAGGTTTTTTTTTAATTTGACATAGTGATATAGATATTGGGGTTATTTTATTTGGGTGGGTTGAGGAATAACATTCAAATCGTGGGACACACACACACACACATTCTTCATTTATTTGGAGCCCGCCCACATAGACATGTTGAATGCCTCCATGGTTGAATGAAAACACGTCCCTACACTACAAGAAAAATAGCATTTTAGCCTCACATAAAATTGTTGCATATTAAAATATTTAATTTAAAATAATATTTTTATAATATTATAATTACGTTGATAATTTTTTTATTAATTTTATTATATAGCTTTTAAATTATATATATATATATATATATATATATAAAATTGTTGTATATGAAAACATTTTATACTACAATATTTAATTTCAAATAATTTTTATAATATTATCATTGTGCTTATGATTTTTTTTTGTTAAATAGTTTTTAAATGAAAATATTCATATAATTACGTTCATCATATTATAATATTATTGATTGAAATCTTAATTCCAATTGAAATCTAACTCCATAAATCATCTTAAAAAATACTAAAAAAATTGATTATATCATTGGATAGTATACATAAAAAATTGACTTTTGTCTTAGTTTCATACAAAAACCTCTTCCCAATTAAATAAAATTACAAATATTCCAAAATAAAATAATTATCAACCTAAGAAAAATCAATAACCTCTTGGATAACTAATGCTAAATTTATATGGGAGTGTCATTTATTTTTTTTTAAGCTTTTAAATAGGAAATGAAGAGAATCTGCTCTAATTTTTTACTAATTTTGATCTTGAATAGATATAGAAATGAGATTCATTTGTTGTGGAAGAATCCGTGTTTACTAAACTTGGAATACTTTAAGCATAAGAAGATATCTTAACATAATTTATCCAAACAATAAGAGTGTTATTTTACCATATTTTACTATGTGTGTGTTAAAAACAACATACAAATAGCTTTAGAAAAAATAATAGAAAACATTTATTAAGATTATTAAAAATATTTTATGGACTTTAATTTATTAATCTTATAGAAAACGTGAGTTCTCTATGGCTATACTTGTAGTTACATGATATAAAATTGGTATATTAGCATATTTTGGTGTGAAACATGTTCAATTCTCATTGTTTCTAAGCATTGCACTCACTATTGGACTATCAATATTTCACATTCTTTGTTACATTGATCCCTTGACTGGGTTTCCTTTTACGTGTTTTCCCCTTCCCATTACAATTTTGTTGGGTATTCCACTATCAAACCCTACAAATGAATCAGTTCCCCTTGCAATCTTGCTGGGATCATTACTAGTGTTATAATATATTTTATTTATTGTTGTGTTTTCTTATACTAAGATGCGTTAGGGCTCTTATTGTTACAACTTTACAATACGATATAAAGGGGGTGTTAAAAATGGGTTAATAAAATGTATACCTACAATATCCGGTGAAACTAGGGGTTTTCATAATTGGATAGGTATATTGTGAGGGGGGTTCAACAATACAATTTAGGAAGTATTTTCCAATATTTAATGAAATTAGGGACAATCTTTAATATCCTACGAACGAACGTGCTATGTAACAAGTTCACTGTGTGAACCCCCTGTGTCTGCTATAGACCCCTCAGGATTTTCCATCTGTCGAACAAATCCCTTCAATTTTTTTATGTACATATCTAAGAAGAACATCTAGTGACATGAGACCACCCCAACTATCTCAAATTCATCAACTAGGTAAATTAGAATATGAATATGCAAGTCCATAAAATTTTATGGCAATTCCTTCTCAAACACAGAAACAATATTTGTTATCTCTTAACGCCACCGATGAGTTCTAGCAATGTAAATATCCTTTGATGTGATCCATCATACAAATGCATATAGTGTAGATATGGCACATCGTAGGTCATCGAGAAAGTTGTGGTTCACGCACCCACGCACAAACAATGAATTTTGACACTACAAAGTAAACACAAATAATTAATTTCATTTTAACTTATGTGGTAAAAGGTATAAAGGAATAATGATAAAGAAAACTAGACATTATACGTACCCTTACAAGGTTGAGATGGTCATGTGATTTTAAACCTGTTAACATTTCGTCTGTAGTGAAGTAGTATTGTAGAAAAGACACATAACAAGAAGGCACCTTCACACCCAATTTAACTTCCTTTTCCAAATTAACGTAAAACCCTGAATAATCATGTATGGTGTACGCACATATGCCATAAAACGTAAAACTCCTCTTTGATGGGATGGGTCTCGAAACATCATATACCCTTACCCCTTCCCATAATTCCTTAACTCTTTGATCAATGGTTGTGGGTAAACATCCATATTCTTCACTTGTCTTCTACCAGGAACTATAGGATCCAACATAATATTTCCATTCTTTATGGACAAGCATGGGGGGATATTATTATTGATTACTACTATAGGGAAAATAGTATAGGTGTTGTTTAGTTGGGAATATGGGTTGATGCCATCAATGGCTATGCTCAATCTGAGATTGTATACTTCGTCCTTGAATTTATCGATCCATGTATCCTCTATATGCATCATGACTATTGAATATGTTGGCATTCACAATACTCATTTCTCACTTCTATGTGATGCATAGAATCCCTGCAACATAGCTATTTATTTGTAATGAAAGACCCTTTAAATCCTTGGTATTATAAGCATGTGCCTTAATATGTTATGAGGAGGACCATGTGATTTATCCTTTTTATTTGATTCTTTGTACCTACCATGCCCACATTTGGACATATTTATTTGTCTACATATTCACCTCTAGATAGAATACAATCATTGGGGCATGCATGATATGATATGTACTCAACACCGAACATTTTCAACATTTTATTTGCCTCTTTTCAGCTTCCATGCAAGACATTATTATTTGGAATTACCTTATTTTTCATTAACCTATAGTTAGTGGGAAATACAAATGTACAATGTCATTTAACATTCATAAAATCGACCATTTTCAATGATAATTGTGTAAAAGATGCCTCAAAATAATGTAATTGATGATCAGTTACCACCACATCACTGAGAAATTCACATCATACATGCCATAATTTTATTTCAAGATGTACAGTAACATTTTTGTCCCCAACTATGTAGACTTTGACTGAACAGGTTCAAGAGAGGTGTGGAATTTTTTGATTTAAGGATTTCGAAGAAGGATTTAGTGATACAAGCACCATCCTCTAGATCATTATCCTAGAATGTATGAAACAACATTGCATCCATGGCATTTCTTTGTCATAATAACTCATACATACCAATGCTTAATTCATTACGTCCATTTCCAACATGTGAAGAACTTCTATCACTACAGACATTACTATTTGGTGAGGATGGACGCAGTGGAAATTGAATAGATGGTGGTTGATTAAACCATGCTTGGTATGATTCCTCTCTAAGTTGTGCTCTTTTTTCATCCTTCTCTCAATTTGACATTGTACTGGGGTGCCACAGAATATGGTGGGCAGGTCACTCATCATCAAAATCCTAATTTAAAAAATATTGAACATTACACCGATGATGATATTAAGCACAATCCAATTAGTTTAATATATTATTATACAAAACAATTCTTACAAAAACATAAGAATCATTTCCAATACAAAATGATAAGATACAAACAATTTATGAAGAAAACGTTCAAATTAAGCGATTAGATAGCATCAATTCCACATTAAATATAAAAAATTAAAATTGAGTAACACATTTTAAAATTCAATTTATAAATTAAATTAATAATTTATAAAAACATAATTTCAAACTAATAAATACATTAACATGGATCCCATTGTAATTTGACAAACACAATTAATAAATGTTTTATGTCTTGTGCCTCAAGGGAATGTCTAAGGGTAATCCCAATGCGAGACGTCTCTAACGAGTTGTTGGTGGTCTACGAAAGTTGCAGTTTATTAACAACTCATCACTAGGAGACAATCTATGTATTACATGTACAACAATAAATCTTGACGCTTTCCTTTTCATAAAGAAATCCTAGTCATTGAAGTGTTCCTCAAATGAACAATTTGTAGAAATAAAAATCACCTATAACTATTTATGAATCGTATAATATTCCCATGATTACGTGGACGACCATCTGTATATAACAGGGTCTTCCTCTTAAATTTTTCAAAAACATAACCATTCATGCGCATAGTATACATGAAAATGCTATGCTTTTATTTTACAATATTCAAGTAATTAGACCAACAATAGATAGGCCCACAAAATGGCATAAGTGTTATCGTTTTTTGGGAGGAACAAGTACATGTGAAAGGAGAAACAACACAATATTTGCATCATCAATATTAGACTTTGCAATCATAAAACGATTACCACAAAAGGAGAATTTGGTCCCATTATCAGGAACAAGTAGAGAATACGGTCAAGCGCCATATAAAGCGCAGTTGTAATAAGTTTGATATTTACTTTGCAAAATCACAGGAAGGGAGAAATCATCGCTACCCTCCAACAATTAGACGGACATCGATGTGTATTTGGACATTTTTTCTCTCAATTGATGCAACATTTTGGAGCTTCTAGTAGAGATGGGTTGGGTGAAATTCAAATCATACTTTGGATCACTATAATTTTAGCTGACTGAACATAAGCATAGGGGTTAATTAATTTACAATGAGAAACAATTGTTTTGGCTTCCAACTTTTCCAAAAAAGAGCATAGGGAAGTGTTTTTGCGTGTTTTTTCTATATCACCTATTGGATTATTTACTGTGGTAGAGGGTATTAGACCATTAACATTGGGTAATATATCGTTGGTGTAATGGGTGAGTGTGACAGGTTGAGGGTTCTCCTTCAACCCTTGACATTTTGAACAACCACAAACTATTGGGGAGTCTTAAAATTTTCTGGCTCACTATGAATTATCATAAATGAACCAGGATTGTGGCTTGAATATGACATGTTACAATTTGCAGGGTATTTATTGATTGCATGTTTTCATCTATGAACTAATTGTGGTATCTTTCTTCTGATAAGAGATTACAATATTTTAAAACTAGTGGAATGTCTTGTACATTCGAAATTGAACCTGAATCGGGATCCTGCAATAAAGAATAAATTGATATTCATATTCACATGGATAAGTAACATAAATTCAAATAAATAGTCAAAATATAAATAAAACTTGAAATTCTGAGGATGGAAAGGGAGAAATCATTGAACTTTGAACATGATGGAATGAGATGGAATCTTGAAGAATTGGCCGTTTGATACTACAATATTTTCTCCTTGAATTTGAGCCAAATAAACAATCAATATATGTCTCTAGAATTCTAAATGTTTTTCAAGAACTATATTCCATTCTAACTTCCATTATAGTTTGGAAACCATTGTGTAAGAACAATGTGAGTTTAAGAAACATATATATACTATGAAATATTTTAATTGGCGTCATTGAATAATAAAAGAAAATTTGAGATGCATATATAGTTTTAAGTGGAACCACAAAAACGTAGCAATAATTTTTTTAGTTGTTCGTCTATTCCAATATGCATGCACTGATGTGCTTAAAAATACTAAATGCACCAGTGCTCAACAACAATAAGCGCACCATGAAAATATTTCCGAAAAAGTTTTCTTGGGAGAAAATATTTTCTACATCTAGTAGTGGATATTTATACATGCATTATACACAATTATTCAAATAGGCCTGTGTCATAAACACAACCGCATCGGTGTGTTACATGTATATACGCACTGATGAACAAGATTTTTTTCAACTATCATGATGCTGGTGTGTAACAACAATAAATTCACCATGAAATATCCTCCGCAAAAACTCCACAGTAGAAAATATCTTCTACATTTGGTAGTGAATATTTATACATGGAATTTTACAGTATTTTATGTCCAATGTGCTTCTTAAATAAAAGTGCACCGATGCGTGTCATAAGTATACGCATACCGAGCAATCATTTTTTTGAATCTTGAGGGATATTAGTGTGGTTTATGAAGTAACACACTTGTGCGTCATAGACATGGGCACACCAAACTACTGAAAGCTCAAAATTTTAAAAAAGAAATCACACAAGCTATTTTTTCCCTAAACTGAAAAAATGGCAGCAATTTTAAGTTCGAAAAAGTAATTCAAAAGTGTGTTTAAAAGAGAAAAAACTAAAAAAAAAATCATTCTTTTGTTAAAAAATTCAAGGGAGAGCTTTCAAACAAGGACTTACACAGAAGGTCTTTGAAGAAACTAGATTATTCTAAAGATCCAAATTTGTTAGGCATTGTGAATGAAAGAAAACCCTGCATAGTAAAAACATTTATGTGAATATTATTGTTGATCTTATTATATTATATAAAATTTAAGTAGACTTAGAAAGAAAGAAAAATCATATGTATCTTCAATGTTGCAAACCTTCTCTTCTTAGTTCTTCTTTTCATTTGTTGTGGCTACAAAATTTTACATTAGGGTTTAAATCCTTCTATCGTTTCGTAAAATTACAATTTCACCTTTTAGTGATTTTAGATTTGTTGAATTTGTGAATATGTTATAAATATTAGGGATATATGGGTTCATTATTTGGATCAAATCTGTAACCATGATGGCCCTCAAAAAATAATTATTTTTGTTTTTGTCTTTTTTAGTTTTTTGAAATGAATGCATCAAACTCGGTGCATTTGGTTTTACAAAACACACCAGTGCACGTATTTTTATGGAACACCAATAATGACATATGACAAAAAATGTTTTTCATTTTTTCGGTTTTCAGTTGTCTCTTATCGATGCGTTTATACAAAAATAACACCAATAATGGCATGGACTTCCCTTTTTTATTTCCATAAAATGATAAATATTTTTTGGTCGTTCACATTGCACTTGTGTTGGTGTAACGCATTGAGGCGTCTATGTTGTCGAAACACATAGTTGTGTTTATGTGTATACACATACCATTGTGTCTATGTGTATACACGCACTGGTGCTTTCGATTTTATAAAACACACCAATTTCAATTTTGTTTTCTATTTTGAAGGTCTATAATTGATTTGGATAATATATTGATAACTTTTGTATTTAATGGTCCAGGTTGTTTATTGATAAAAATGGATAGCATGATTTCAATGAACAAAAATATTTAGTCAATGTGATGGAATCATATCCAAGTTTACGAAGAAGGAAAGCGGTTCTAATTAATTTCTATATTAAATTGATTTATTTGAATTATTTATAAATTTCACAAATATGTATTCATTAATGTGTGAAATACAGAGCCAAAAAATGAGGAAGCTCGATAAGATTCTTACCAATCTAAGTCCAAAAGAGTGTAAACGTGGATGGAAAGGTTGCAAATGTATGAATCAAGTGAATACAAAAGAAGTCAATATAAATTATTTCTTTAAATTTGAGTAAAATGTAGTTATGATTATTCACTAATATGTTTTAAATAATCTAATACACATAAGTTGAATGTTATGCAGGGACTGGCATCAACAGAAGTCAATGTCATCATAAGAAAAAAAAGTGTAAGATGAAAGTTCATCAATTAGTCCTTAGCTCATCTGGAGTGGTGTTGGAAGTTAATAGAAGGGGCAAATAATTTAATAATACTATGAGGGATATAGTGGAAAGAACATGAAGACATAATTTACACTTACAATACAAAAACCAATCAAATGATTCCAAATACAAATAATATGTAAACTAAAAGGGTCATTCCTCAAGAAATTGCCAATAAGACCTATCAAACTTGCAAAAGAAGAAACATACAACAACCAAAAAGGATAATTGAACATGTAATATTCTTAAACATGTTTACATAGGATATGTATGTATAACTAGTACAAAGTGTCATATCTTCAATAATTTTTATTCTTCTATATTATTTATTTTTTATATCAACAGAAAATTTGTTTAATGCAATCATTTTACATTTCCACGAAGATTATGAAAATTCCAAAGGATGAATGAGGTGATATGAGAAATGTGTTAGTAGGGGTACATAGAGATGGTCAAGGAAATAGACATAATTGCATCGCAAGAGGATCAATCTTAACAACAACATGCTTCACAGTGTATGAAATAATTGATTCTTAGGATTATGTAAATATCATTAATTAATTCATCATTAAATATTCATTTTTAATTGTTCTATTAATGGAGAAAAGAAAACAGAATGGAACCCAATCAGCACACAAGACATGATGAAAAGGAAGAAAGGGTTTAATAGGAAAGTTTGTGAGTAATTGTGATTTCCTTATATGAAATTAAGATTTCGTAGTGGTTTTGATTTGTATATTTGATTTTTTTTTTTTTCATTGCAAATCCTTGGATGTCTTCAAACATGTGTTAACATATATAGAAATCATCAAATGAATTGATTGACATTGGGTTAAGCAAGGGTTGTCAGTATTTGTTGCCATATAAAAATTTGATTGTGTATTTCTTAAGTATCTATATTGTTTTAATTCTCCCATTTTATAATTAAAAAAATCCTTTATAATAAATATATGATTAATTGTGACAGGGCATAAAACTCGAAGGAAACAATTTGTGGAGTGGAGCCAACAGAAGAATTGTTAATGGAAGGCATGGGATATGGTTTTGAAAGAATGTGTATCATTCATGACACAGTTATTACTATGTAGGTAAGTTGATTTTCAATTACATTCATGTATACTATCTATTTTATTTCTCATTATTCCTGGTAATGTAGATACACTATGTACACTTTATTTATATTTTTTCATATGGAAGTTAAAGAAGAGGAAAACAATCAAGCATCGATAACCATTCCAGTGAAGAATGCAAGTGGCTTGATAACCCAATTGATGCAAGTGGCTCGAGCACCGATAACAATTCCAACAAAGAATGATGATCCATATTTAATTTTGATGTTAATGCAAGTTGATGCAGCTTGATGTATATTTTGAAATAAATGTATGTGAAAATAAGACATTTTGTATAATAAAGTACTAGACATACTGAATTTAAAAACAACGGGTTGCCAATAAGTGTAATAATTACATGCATGTTGATATTTTGATTATTGTTATCTGTTGCACTATTTTGTATGACAAAGGGAATGTTATATATGTATAATAAAATAAACTTTTTTATTCAATTGCATTCTTCAAATTTGTTGTCAAATGTTACATGTGAAACTGTATATTAGTAATTAAATGTATGTATGATTAAATATTACAATTGATGTTTGGATCTATGATATTTCAATTTCAAATAAATAATGTAATTAAAAAAATTAAAAAATATAATAGATATATTTCACTACAATTCCAGAGGTCGTTGTTCAAAGAATCATGTGTGGTGATTTCAATAATTATTGTCTCTCTGGCGCGTTTCCTCGAACACTAATAAAAAACACAAACGCAATCACAGAAATTAATATATTTGGCTACAATGCCAGTAACCGTTGTGCGAAGAATCATATGTGGTGCTTTTGGTAATCAACGATGCATTGGTGCATCTATCTTATATAGGTGCACTAGTGCGCCATAACAACTTATATGCACATGTGTGGTTATGATAATTAAACGCACCATTGAATTTTTACACCATTGAATTTTTAAATAAAGATTCTTGTCATCATCATGTTGCGGGACCAAAATATTAGTATTTTCCTTGAAGTCCTCAAAGGTTGAAGTTGGAAATGAACGAGGATGAACAATTTCATAGTTTTGGCCACCACCGCACTTTACCTATAGACAAACTACAATATCCATATCAGTAACGCTTATTTTCCATCTGCAAAAAGCGGTGCCACCGCCTGTTACCCATACACAATGTGCGCTACCCACTTGGTAACACCTTTTCTCCTTGATCAAGGAGTGGTGCTCGAGTTATGAAGGAAAAAATGAAAGATCGAGAGCCTTCTTGAATCTTTCCTTTATGGAAGCCTGATACCTATGTTTCAGGACACCCAGAGCTCGAGTTCCATTATCCTAGGATCACCCCTCCACCTATCCCATGGAATCCTCAACCTATTATATCGTCTCATGCATTTATATACTAGCTTACCCCTCATGGGTAAGAAAAGGAAGAATGTGTTATTGCACCCAAATTCTGGCCAAATTCAATTAGATTCTTAGGTGATTAGTAGGAAAGATTAAGGGTTTAAGGCAAGGTTTCTTTGAGAAAGAGTTCTCAACACCAAGGAATCAGTTGTAAAATCTCTCTCTTTGTACTTTTAATACAAATATAGTTTATTTTCCACATGCACTTGTATGTTTGATTATCATGCTATGTTTGCTGTTTAATTCCCTGGTCTTTTACATAGTATTTTAAGCTATCTTGTTACTCTTATCATGGTTTTTGTTTTGTTGTGTCTCTTGTAGGTTATCCGCATAGATCAAGCGCTTCAAGGATCAATACTTTGCAGCCTGTGGAAGGTAATAAGAGAAGCTAATTCAAGAGGTTTATCTAATCCTAGGAAAAGTTTTTATATCTTGTTGTTGTTTTGTTCTAGTACTGAGTGTTTCATGCTCGGGAAACAACCTATGTTCGCGCTTGCTGATTATTTCTTGTAACAAAAGTGGCGACCATATTAGGGATTTAGATCATATTCTTCTTTTTGTTTCAAACTTGTCTTCAAATTTCAATTTCAATTCATAGATCAGATTTGCTTGTGAATCAGTTAGATTTGGTTTGAAATTGTTAGATATGCCTTCATATGCCTCTAATGCTTCAGATTCTTTCTTTTATATGTTATTTGGATCGAGAACCTGAGCTCTAACACATTTCCTTTTTCGCCTATGTGTGATTTCAAAATATCTTTTGGCCACTTCACCTCGGTAGTGTAAAAGGAGCGACCACTGCACCTTTCCTTGAGGAAAATAGCGGTGCCACTGCATCTTTCCAGTATACAGAGAGCAGTTCCACCGCTAGGTAGTTGTTGACAAAGCATGGTTCTCATCTTGTAATGCTATATATTTACCTGCCAAAGTGCAGTGCCAGGTAGGTTTTTCAATACCTGTTTGATTTTTGAAATCTTGCATTTGGAATTTGGTTTCTAAGTATTTTTGGATTTATTGCTGATAGTCGAAATCATTAGACAAGATTTGGAAACAATATTTAGGATTGATTTGTTTATACTTTCAAGAGTTAGTTTTGATTTTTGACTTTGAGGCTTCTTGTTCATTTGGATTTGGTTTGAAAGAGGAAGTTTTTGAAAAGAAACCATCTATTCAGATCTCTAAGTGTCATGTTAATCAACTGAAAAGGAATGTAGTTTTGTTTTTGTTTTCTTCCTATATTGTTAAAAGGTTGTCTTCATAAATGTCATTGAAAAATTTGAGAGAAAATTGATCATGGATCTTGGCATATGGATGAACTCTTGATTACTTGATTAGTCTCAGCAACTTTCAGGTATTCATGGTCTGATTGCTTCCTGTATGTTTTCTTCTCAACAAAAAGAACAAAATAGTCTTGTTTTGAATATTTCTTTGATTTCAAGAATTGAAAAAGTTTTGTCTGTCAAGTAGTGATAATATATTTATTTTTAAAAGAGATCTCATTATTTTTCTTTTCAATATTTGCATTAGAAGTATTTTCATGCTTGCAATAGCAATGAAACATAGAGTCTGATATTGTTTTGCTTGGGATCTATTTGTTTTTAAAAATAAAAAACTGAACCTCTATCTCATCTTTAAGTAGGGAATATCCGAAAAGTAAAAGTGAAATATTTGCATGAGCATAATTGCATGGTTTTAGATTTCTGTACTCACCTCATGCATTCATCTAACCGTAAGATATAAAACTAAGCACTAGTTCAAGTTAATAATCTTTAGAAAGGTGTGATAGGTTAGAGACATGTTCCGACATCTATAAACGTAGGAGTCGTCGCTATTTTCCTGCACTGCATCCTAGGGATCGTGTGGTTCTTGCACGTATTGTTGGTATATTGAACAACCTTTCACGTACCCTTGAGGTATATCAAAAGGTACTTCATGTACTCAATAGTATATAGGAAGGCCCCTTTCAAAAAGTTGTGCATTAGACAACACTACCATAGATTTGAGCTCCCATGTACCTTGTGTTTATCGGGAGACCCATCTAGGAAACCCATACAAACTGAGAAGATCCTTTTGTCCATATTTTTGGAGAAATACACTGAGAACAAACTCAAGGAGCTACTCCACACATGTTGTCTAGGTAGTTGGGTATTCAGTAAAGGTTACGGTCTCGATCTTCCTTGCCGTATTTTACTGTTGGACCCTGTGGTATATCGCGAGTTGCGACAACTTGAAAATCCTAGTGAGGAATCAACTTTCATCAACCCCTCCTATCACTTAAGTTTGCTTGTGACCTTATCTTGTGTAGGATTGTTTATGTGTGATATCTTTCTTTTGATAAAACCCTATAATAGGTAGATTTTTCGACCAGCATTCTAGTTGAGTTACCTATGAGACGATCTCGTAGGTTGCAAGGTTTTCCACCTAACTTTCCTTTTGTTGTGGAAGAAATGGAAATGGAAACCAAGGACCAACCAGCTACGGATAATTCCCATGTAAAAGGAATATCAGTTACTAAATCCGAGGAAGATATTTCTTCCTTTGAAAATCCATCCACTCTTGTGTTAGTTCAGCAACCTTATGTAGAAGATACAGCCTTTCATTTTTAAATAGAGGGTCAACTTGGTGCACAAGATTGGATATTTTCCCACCCATCAGACAATATTGTGACATCAAAATTTGGTCCAATGGATCCTTTCTGGGATACTTCTTTAGGACATGCTATCTCTGAATACGAAAGCACTAGTTTACCTTATGTTACCCCCCCATGAGAAACTAGATTCTCTACGAATGAAGAAATCCTTATACCATTTCAAGAAACTTGAACTCATTTTTGTAGGATGGGGGAGAACATAAGGAGAAGGAATATTTCTCCTCTACCCCACCATTCAAAATTATCCTTCCTTGCATACCACCCTCTTTCACCACCTTATGTGGATCCTAACTCAGGGTCATTGGTTCAAAATACGGCCACTTATGATCCAGTTTAATCCTCCATTTCTCCCCCACCAGCTAAGAACCCCCAATATATTTCTAATTCTCATGTATTTACTACCACTGGGGGAAAACTTCGAGCCCAAGTTGATTTATCAACCAGGGGAACTATTTCTAGTATGGGGAAAAACCTCACTGTAGGACAACCGATGGTTAGTATAACTTCAAAAAATGCCAATGTGGTTATCCCTTCTTCTAGTACGGGAGAACCCTCATGGGTCCAACCTACTTTTAGTCAACCTTCATGGGGTTATACCTTTCGAGAAAATAAACCTCTTATAGTCAATCAAAATTATCAACCTACAATGTTAAGAGTTGTTTATCCCGGAATGCCTTACCCTAGAAATATGTACACCCCATGGGGGTAACCTAATTGGTCACATTTGGAGGACCACCTACCAATACTGCTGGAGGTTATGGAGGTCCACTCTTTGGAGGCCCACCTCCCTCGGGAAGCCCACCACCTGGAGGAACCTTGGGAGGATCATTTTTTAATCAACCACCCAATCAACCGGTCATGGGAACATCATCAACACACGTTTACCAATCAAATTATGGTCCTACTAGTCCACAAAATCCTTATCAGTATTACCAGTACCCGCAACCTAGCTAAAAACTCTCATTTTTTGCTACTTTGTAATTTCCAGACTTGTCCAAATTGATTAGTGATTACATCCAACACACCCATTTTTTGGCTAGCCAATCCAATTAAATTACCATAAGACATCCCCAAGTTTGATGGGAAAGAGGGTGAAGACCTGAAAAACCATGTTATGACCTTCCATCTATGGTGTTCTTTGAACTCCTTGATCGATGACTCCATTTGTTTGAGGATATTCCATATAAATTTGACTAGTACGGCCACTAAGTGATATATTGAACTCCTAGAACATTCATTTGTGGACGTTAATTTATTACCAAATATATTCCTTACCCATTTCCAGCTACTAATATGTTATTAAACTGGTACGAATCTTTTGACCTCTCTTTGACATAATACTTCCACTCACATATACGATCACATTCATGAGTGGAGGAGATGTCAAAGGTTAATAAAAGATCCTATTCCAGACCAGTTGTTAGCTGACTAGTTCACTAAATATTTGTTGCCTCCTATTGCTTGAGATGTGTCTATGGGTGGTGTAGTTACATAGGAATAGGCTATTAGTCGGGCTCAATATTTGGACTTAGTTTATTCTTAGTCCGAGACCTTATATGATTTGATACCTAATTGTCCTCATCCCAACACTGATCCTACCAAGCCACCTATTGAAATCCGGTAGATTGTGTTGTAGGTTCAATACAACCTCCATCCATAGCAAAACCTGCCAAGCAACACAGTTCTTGTACCGCTACTTCCTCTACTCCTACTGTTTTGGCTGAGGTGAATGCTATCCAATATTTGAAAACACCCAATAATAAGAAAAAAGGTAAAGGTAAAACTAAAAAATATGAAAACCGGTAGGAGAATTCTAAGACCACAACTCCAGAGAACGAGTCCAATCCCAAATGGAAAGCTAAGTACCCCTTCCTGTTGTGTGGAGGTGATCACTTCACAAAGGAGTGTCCTGAATGTGAAGACATAAATAAGTTTTTGAAAAGTAATCCTATACTGGTAGTTTTAACGAACCCTTTCCTGTCCCAACAACAATTAATCGATCATACATATTTGTATGGTCCCTTTTCCTCTACCGAGGAAATCAGAATGATGTTTGTCGAAACTGTTGCACTGACCACATGAAATCAGACATATGATAAACATCCTGAGAATAAGGATGAAGGTTCTTCTTCTAAAAATACTCCTTCTGCAAATGCGTCTCCTCTGCCTCCTTATAATGGCCCTCTTACCATTGATAAACCTAGTCTTTTGCGCCCTCCTAGGAGTACAATCGAGAAGCCAGTTTTCAATTCGAGCGCTTGCGCTTCCCAATTCTACAACATTGTTGAATATTTAGCTCTAGAACATTTCTCCATGTCTACATTGTAAGTACTCCAAATTTTCCATACACAGTGTAAAATTTGTTGTCAACATTAGGGGCCTTAAATCCAGAGAATTCCACCACAATCACTTTTAACGTGGAGAACTACAAATCGAGGTTATCCCACCAACTCACGTTTCAAATCATGACTAGAGTTGTAGGTAGGAAAGGTCATCGGAATGTATTGGATGAAGGAGCTTCCACCTCAATTTTATCTATATCTTGTTGGAGGGCCATTGGTTCCCCTGAACTTAATCGGTCACCATCCACCTTGAAAGCCTTTGATGGATGAGGTTTCAAACCTCATGGCTTGTTACCAGAATTATCTATCGAGATGGGGGGAAAGACTGTTTCTATCCAGGTATAAGTAGTCAATTATCTATTGGATTACAACTTGTTATTAGGGATAAATTAGCTTTATGATACGATGGTAGTTTCTTCGTGAGTATTTCACACTCTCTGGTTTCCTCACTAGGGAAAAATTGTAATTATTGATCCGCTTGATTCATGTTCGCCTGATATCACTACCACCACAACAAATAATGTTCCTATGTTGGGACAATCCCCTCATCCTTATCAATTTGTCGGAGTTAGAATTCTGAAATATTCATCCCTTATGGGATTCTTTCCATCTATTGCTTCCCCTCCTAGTACAAAATTTTATACGGTTAACATAATATCATCCACAACCGAGGGCATATACAAAGTCAAATAGATTGTTGAAATACCTTCTCTGGGTCCTCATGAATTCCTATACCATGCCATTCAATCTACTTCCAATGCTTACTTTGATTATCAACATCTAGTAACATCAGATTCCTACCATCTTCCTTATTGGCTACATTACCCTCTTCCAACTCTAGATTATCTCTTACATACTTTTCCATCGGACGAGTCTATTATGGATATTATGAGTTCGGATGAATCCTTATGGGAAGATCATCATCATAGATCTTCTTTTATTCCTAATTTCAATTCAGTGGATTCCTATTTTGTATCTCTTATCAGCTTTGATATTGTCAAACACCCTTAAACTCTTATATTATTACAAGGAACTGATTCACAAGGGTATTTGTGCAACATTACTCAAACTATTCCCATTGACATATCGATGAATCCATGTGTTTTTGAACATGTTCACATTGTCCATAATTGTTCAACAACTGAAATTGAAGAATACCAAGCTCTTTTCAAAGAATTCTGATATTTTTTGTCCTAGAGTTACGAAGAAATGTCGGGGATTGATCCATCCATCGTAGTACATGAGATCAATACTTACCCAATGATGGAAACCGGTTAGGCAGAAACTTCGTCAGCTCTACCCTATGAAAGATGAAGTAATAAAATATGAGGTTGAAAAACTTTTGAAAGTTGGTTTCATTTATCCATTGCCATTGATAGAGTGGGTATCAAATATTGTTCATGTTTCCAAGAAGAAGGGAACTATTAGGGTTTGCATCGATTTTATGGAATTAAACAAAGCTTGGCCGAAAGACAACTTTCCTACTTCCCCCATCGATCAAAGAATTGAATACTGTGTTGGAAATGTAATATTCTCCTTTATGCATGGCTTCTCTGGCTACAATCATATTGAAATACTACTTGTCGGTCATCACAAAACGACATTCATTTGTCCATGGGAAACCTTTGCTTTCCGTAAGTTAAATGTTGGATTGAAAAACATTGGAGCCACATTCCAACAATCCATGTCCTATTCCTTTCACGATATTAAGCACATATTGGAACCTTACCTAGATGACCTACACGTTCATTCACAATCGAGACAGGATCATTGAAAGCACCTTAGGGACATCTTCCTTCGATGACTTCACTATCATATTTGGCTAAATCCACATAAGTGTGTTTTTTTGTGTAGAGATTGGATGTCTTCTTGTCTTTGTTGTTTCCAAGGATTAGTATCCAGATTTACCCCTTGAAAATTGCTGCAATTGTGGTCTTACCCCCCTCCCCCCCGATCGACTTCACAAAACTCCAAAGTTTACAAGGGAAGGAAAACTTTCTTTGTCATTTCATGTTCAAATTTACATAAAAGACACATTGTTATATTCGTTTGTTGAAGAAGAACACTCCCTTCATTTGGGATGATCAAGCTCAATGGGATTTTGATACTTTAAAACATGCCATAACACACTCACCTATGTTACACCCTCCTAATTACTCAAAATACTTCATGCTCTATATTACTTCCTCCACTACGAATATTGGTATCGTTCTAGTGCATGAAGATTCGAATGGACAATAACA
Organism: Pseudotsuga menziesii; assembly: GCA_001517045.1. Classification (NCBI taxonomy): domain Eukaryota; kingdom Viridiplantae; phylum Streptophyta; class Pinopsida; order Pinales; family Pinaceae; genus Pseudotsuga; species Pseudotsuga menziesii. The sequence continues at coordinate 1,285,217 of LPNX010012189.1, forward strand.
TGTGATTTATTAGCTTAGTAAGAGTCTTCTAGACTCTGAAACTTGGTACTCACATGTGGAGAATTTTGTATTGGCTACTGTCATTGTTGTACAACGCTTTTGTTATTACATCTTACTTCGCACAACTACCGTTCTCGCAGATCAAAAACTCATGTACTACATCCTGACTCGTTAGGTGCTAAGGGGAAAATATTCTCACTGGATCATTATCCTGGAAGAATTTGACCTTGATTTTTCTAATACTGCTTCTAATAAATCCTGTTTTTGTGGAGTTGATGTGTGATATTCCCTGTGCTATCACAGAAACTGATCCCAATGACTCATTGCCTGATGAGTTCTTGTTCCTGATCAACACGACAAACCGATGGTATGGATATTTTATGATATATATTCAAAATCAAAGGTTTTATCCTGACCTATCTCACGATGACCGTCGGCACATTCGCCATCACGCTAAATATTATTTAATAGTCAATGATACCTTATACCGGTGTGGTATTGATTCCATTCTCTAACAATGTTTAACAGACGATAAGGCTGAACAAGTCCTGAATGATTTCCACTATGGAGCATGTGGCGGTCATCTTTTTGGGATGGCTACAACTCAAAAAATCCTTTGTGCTAGTTACTTTTGGCTCTCGATCTTCAAGGATTTCCATGAAGCAATCAAAAACCGCCTACCCTTCTAGGTTTTTTATATGAAAAAGTGTGCCCACCCTGCTTCGCTACACCCCGTAATTTCCATTGGCCCTTTCTCCAAATGGGGGATGGACTTCATGCATTGCAAGCCTACCTCATCCATGGGGGTGCAACTACATCATTGTAGCTATTGATTATTTAACTAAATGGGCCGAGGAAATTCCTACATATGTCGAGGATGGTAAGATTTCCTCTCTCTTCTTGTTTAACCACGTGATTTCTAGGTTTGGAGTTCCTCTATCCATAGTGACGGATCACAGATCTCATTTCTGTAATCAGATGATGGCTAAGATAAGTTCCAATTGGGTTTCCATCATGAAAACTCAACTCCCTACTATACACAAGCTAATCGCCAGGTTGAAGCCATTAACAAATTCCTTAAGATCGTGCTTCGTAGGATGGTTGGAGAACATAAATCAAATTAGAATTTAACTTGGTCCTTGGCACTTTGGGCCTATAGAACTTCTGTGAAAACAACGACTGACACACCTTTCCAATTGGTCTATGGACTGGAAGTCGTTTTACCTATCGAATGCAAGATTCTATCACCAAAACTAGCTGTTGAAATTCTACCCAATACCTCGATCGAGGAATATCACTTCCTTGATATAACTAACCTTGACGAGACATGATGATATGTCTCTCTAGCTAATGAGTTGTACAAGAAACAAGTCAAGGACCAATATGATAAATATGTTCAACCTAGGGTCTTCAATGAAGGAGACCTTGTTTTGACATACGATCAGAAACATGATAAATTGGGTAAAGGGAATCTAGAATCAATGTGGTACAGTCCCTACATCGTTAGAAAAGTCTTAGAAAAAGGGGCATATGAATTAGTGTATTATGACATAATACCTTTTAGGCATCCTCGCAATGGGTTGTACTTAAAAAGGTAGTGTTCCTAGGACATCTTGCATGAATACCTTGTATATATCTATATATATTGACTTTTAGTGTGGTTTTATTGTTTTAGCATGGCTTTGGGTCTCTTCCGACACTACATATTCCATGTTATGATTTATATTATGTAGATGACTCTCTACTATGGTTTTTCTGACGGTGCTAGCAGCTATACCTTGAATCTCACTTCAGCAGCCTGGGTACGGTATTCCCAAGCCAATGAGTTAGTTATTTTGTGGTGGATTCTACCTAGGTCCCTCTACCAACAATATCATTGAGTATAATGTGGTGATAGGATTGTTAACTGAAGCTTCATCTCATGATATCAATCACTTGGTTGTATTTTTAGACTCCTAGCTCATGGTTTCTCAGTTGAACCATGTATACGTCATCCAAAACCCAGTAATTTTTCATCTTTTTAGAAGGGTACATCTATTTGAGAGGTCATTTGAATCTATTACTTACCAACACATTCCAAGACCATATAACTAAATTGTAGATTCACTTGCTAATTACATGTTGGATTGGCATATTTCCCATTCTTGATACATTGATAAGTAAAATAACATGAAACATTGTAAATAAACAATATGAAAGATAGAATCCATATAAATAATATTCCATTACCAAAATCATATAGGCTGCAAAAAATGAGTCTGTATATGTGTGTGTGTGTGTGTTCAGTACAAAAATGTGGTCTCAAGACGTGGACTAAAGAAAAATAGCTTCCAGCACTACAAAATAACAAAAATACCGAAGCTAATAACATTCAATGTACACATCTTGTCGATCCCTAATGATGCTCATGATAGAAAATAATGGCCCATTCTACTATGCGCAGCAAGCGACCAAAACGACCCGACACACTAGCCATGTGTCGTTGCTACCTCCTAGGGAGATCATCCACCAATATTTCAGGAATATCTAAAGGGATCCTATTGAGGTTCTCCTCAAGATTAATCATCATCATGGTGTACAAATTGAGCACTGGATCGCCTAACAATTGGAGAGGACCCTTCTCTTCTTTCTATCCCCACTTGTGCACAGTAGGAAGCATGTCTCGGTACCACCCATAAAAATTATAAAAACACATAAAACATAAAAAAAAATTATGCATATTTTAATGTCTTACTCACCGAGGTCACTCCACTACTCATCCTCAAACAGGGATAGGCATGGGTCTCCTCAAAAATCCGTTCCTGCATAAGCATAATCCTCAACCATGAGAAGTCGGTCATCTAGCCAATGAAAGAAAGATTCCCCATATTTGACTCTAGGTCCCCCGCCACCATGGCTGTGCATAACCTCTACCCACCTAAAAATACGCAGGTCTCATGCTCTAAGCTCAGTGAAGGCTAGCTGTGGACTCATTAGTGGAACTCTCTTCAGGAAAAATGACACCAATATAGTACCATACCCGAACTATTTTGACTCTCCACGACGACACTTAGTGAGTTGTTCTTTTAATTTCACCAACAAGGCTTCATTCTAGTTGATTACCATTGGGTCCATGGATTCTAAGGAATACAACATGTGGGCCCTAGATTCTTGATGAGCCCCTTGGCTCTTGAAAATCCCCTGCATGGTGAAAATGATCGTCCTCAAGGGTAAGTCCATCATGTCTTTGACGGGAATATTTTTCTCGCTCATCTGAGTACCTAGGAAATAGTGTTGGTATATCAATCCTTGTGTAGTAACATCCCCACCATGAGGACCAGTCAAGGAAATTGGCGCTCCTCGCCTAGAAAGACCTGTTACGAAGTAGATTTCCTTCACTTCCACAATAAGTGTGTGAGCACCCACTTCGAAGTGTTGTTTCTTAGGATTCCACATCTTGAGTATATACTCCAACAATCTAATTTGTGACCTCATGTTGGGAACTTTAAATAATTTAAGAAGTCCACATTAATGAAGATCGTTTACGGTGCCTTGATCATTCACTCCACAAATGTCATCCAATTCGTGTTTATGTTCCTTGCACACCACCATTTTCGACAATGCAACCTTCCAAACAATCAAAATGGAGGATTAGAAACTGTATATTCAATCATTTGAAACTACTTAAAATATTTTATTTGGTTTATTTTTGGAGTGTTTTAGGGTATATTGTGCCACTGCCTCTTCCCCTTTTGGACAAAGCGGTGGCACCTCACTTTCCTTCAGGGAAATGTGCGGTGTTTCTCAACACCGCAGTTCTCGAAAGGGAAAAGCACGCTTCCTAGAACGTGCATTTTCCTCTTGGAAAATGGCCCCAAGACACCCAAAAAATGAATTAAAATGGAAAAGAAAACCATGAAAGTGTAGAGGAAGAGTTCATGATTTATCTAGTCCAAAAGGTTCATCGAATGGTCAATCATAGCCTATGGAATCCACGCTCCAAGTTTTCTCTCAATAGGGCTCTTTTTCTCTCCAAATGGGTAAAAAGAACAATGGTAACTATTTTTGTGTTTTTACTAGTTTTTATTTACCATTTTCGTTTTATTTGAATTAATTTATTAATTTTTACCCCTAATATAGCCATATAAAGTCAATTTTTTAATTAAATGAGGGTCTAATGGGATTTTTGAGGGTTGCAAGTCATGAAGAGTTGATATTTTCGGATATGGAGGAGTTTTCTTTTTGTCTTTTTCATTCTCGATCAAAAAAAAAAATCTTCTGAACGCTATTTTAAAACTTCAGGAGTGCTCATTAAACCCTTGGACTAAGTTTTCGAGTCAAATTTTACTACTTTTTTCAAGATCGTTAAACTTTTATATGAAAAAGAAACCCTAATAGATTCCCCTTTAAGCTCTTTTCTAAATCTTAAAATGTGAAAAGATCATCAAGTGAACTTCTCATCTTCACGCTCATAAAAGGACCTAAAGAGTCGTATTTCCAATGATAGTTTACCCCTTTTTCTATTTGGATCGACTAGTTACAAAAAAAGGTATACTCTAGTCATTGACTAGAAGAGTTCTCCAAGGTATTATTTTATACTTTTTTGGGCCTCGGAGACTAACTTTTTCGAAAAAGGACCTTTTGGATTCTTCTTCACTTTCATTCAGACTCTCTAAATGTGAATGACATCGAGTTTACTTTCAATGGACTCGTTAAACTAAGCACTGAGAGACCCTCTTTTGGGAATGAACCACTCCTTTATCAGGTTCAGAAAACATATGAGAATGGAATTATCTTAGGATAAGATACAATGATTGTTTGTTAGACTCTTTGAGCTCGTTAAAATGAAAAGAGGCACTCATCAATCATGATGGGTAATTTAAGGAAAGGGAACTATATTTCATTTGTAATAATGACAATTTATTCACCTTTGAACATGGAACCTGTCTGCATTTCATTCAAACAGTTAGGTATTCATCTTGTCTCCGATTCAATCCACTTTCATGAGTCATGTCACTCCTTTGAGTCTTTCAAAGAATGCATTGTTCAACGTCGCATTATTTCCTCGTATCTTCCTCATCAAGTCAATGCTGCCAAGTCTTCTATCGTGTTGCCCAATTTTCAAAGGAAAGTTGTGTTTAGAGTCACCCTATGTAGTCAAAACTACTTTCATGGCAGTTACCTTTGAGTCATTCCTATGGTTACTTCATACTCAAATTCCATAACTTTGTTCTGAGTTTCCAGTCCTTGATGTGGGATTCATCATCGCCCTCCTTCGATGAGAATGTTCCTATAAACTTCAACAAATATTCCTGGAATTAGTATTAGAAACAAGAAAATACCTTGAGATCTGTATACATCAATGGCAAATATTCTCATTTTTTACAATAGGTTTACATCATTGGCCTTTAAATGAGAGATCCAGCCGAGTGTCCAACATCATTCCATCTAATCGCATTCAAAGGATTGTACTAGGGTACCTTGGGAATCATAGACATTAATGGTAATCTCCATCGCACTTGTTAACGATTTTCATCATTGACCGATAATCAAGTGGTTTCTACCATGTTCAACTTCAAGACATGTATTCACATGGATAGAATCGTACTTTGTTGAAGACGAGACAAAGACCCTCAGTATATATTAAAGCACTCATTTCTTTCCCCATGTTATGATGGAGTATTTGTATGAGTCGTAGCATGGATCCACATTTGTATGGTCGTGCTTGTGCTCATATTTTCGTCCACGTGAAATAGAACTGCATTGTATATCTCATAGCTATGTCCAAATTTGAGTCTCTATTTCATGTATCTACACTGTATTCTAGTAGCCATGATTGTTTATGTCTCACATGGATCTGTGTCGTATTGTTCGGCAGCCATGTTGTGAATCGTATCGATTTGTATCAAAGTGTAAATGTACTGAAGGATGAACTTGGTTGTTGAATATTTTTTATCTTTGGACTATTGCCTCGAAGTGAACTTGTTTCTACAAATCCTTTTCCTATTCTTTCCCTCTAGCCTCATGCTTTGGGGGGCATTATGTTATACTTATTTCTTGTCAACATCATGTTGTGGGACCAAAATCTCAGTATTTGCCTTGAAATTCTCAAAGGATGAAGTTGGAAATGAGAAAGGATGAACAATTTCATAGTTTTGGCCACCACCGCACTTTTCCTATAGACAAACTGTAGTACCCATATCGGTAGAACTTATTTTCCATCTACAGAAAGCATTTCCACCGCCTGTTACCCATACACAAGGTGCAGTGCCTACTTGGTAATGCCTTTTCCTCTTGAACAAGGAACGGTGGTCGAGTTATGAAGGAAAAAAAGGAAAGTTCGAGAGGCTATTCGAATATTTCCTTCATGGAAGCCTCATCCCTGTGTTTCAGGACACTTGGAGCTCGAGATACATCATCCTAGGATGACCCCTGGACCTCTCCCATGGAATCCTCAACTTATTATATCCTCTTATGCCTATATATACCAGCTTATCCCTCATGGGTAATAAAAGGAAGAATGTGTTATTGCACCCAAATTCTGGCCAAATTTAGTGATACTCTTAGGTGATTAGTATAGAAGCATAAGGATTTGAGGCAAGGTTTCTTTGAGAAAGAGTTCTCAACACCAATGCATCAGTTGAAAATGGTTCTGTAAGATGGATATTTAAATTCCATGGTAAGAAGAACATCATAGAAAAATCCACTACTAATCTCTTCTTCGAGCATGTTTGGGTTCATTTTCGGATCCCATGGACCATTAGTAGATATCGAGATAATAGGTCCCTGATTACTTCCTTCTCATGCCTAAGGTCAATTATGGAAACCAAGAGAACCAAATAAACTACTTTCCACCCCTAAACCAATGGATATACAATGGTAGTCAATATAGTCATTAATAAAAAATACAATGATTATACAATCAATATAATTCTATTGCTAAAGATAAGATTCGTATATATTAGTTCTAATTGACTGATTGGCTAACTCATTGTGTCTAAATCATTGTTGGAGCTCACTAGTATAACTCTGTATGTCTAAATCAGTCTACAATGAGTTAATTGATGAGGTAGGTGGGAAAAATGTGCCACTCTCCCTTCATGTGTGTAAAACTGGCACTAGGCTAACTGAAAGTGATCTACCTGATTGTAACAAGAGGTTAACTCAGCATAACTGCTTACCTACCACAACCAAGTGATGGATGTTGTTGGTGGCACTCAAACTGGGATCATATAATGTAGGGATTTCTCCCATGAGTACATAACTCATGCATGCACATGCAGTAAGTGGCATATAAACTCTAGGTGTGTCTCTGACATTCCAGTATAGTAATAATAACTCCATAAGTTAGGAAAAATGGCCAAATAGACTATACTAGACAAAGGATCATTAACTAACCCTAGCAATCACTATGACTTTACACAAAAAACTTTCAAATTTTCTAACTAAAGAAAAGATAAACCAAATGCAAAAATTATTTGTTCTTTTTCTGTTATGGAAAGAAGGAAAATAACAAAATTGAATGCTTGAAAGTGTATGAAACTAATCAAGGGTCCTCTCCTTAAAATATTTTTATGAATTTTTTCAATTTTTTATAAAAAGAAAAACACACAATAGTAATTTTTTATAACTAACGAAAAAATGAAAATATATTTTCTTGTTCTTGTCAAAGATGACAGAGTTCAGAGATCTACTAAAATCAAATTCTTTTCAAAGAACTAAACTTTCACCCAAAAAGAATCATGAAGCTTTGAGAAGCAAAGTCAATCATGATTTTTGGAAAGAAAACCAAATAAAAAATGAAATCACCTCCTGAATATGAATGACAACTGTAACTATTAGATACTAAATTGAAAATTGAAACATGCATCTAAAAATGAAATTACAAATTGGAGCTCAAAAAATTACTTGGCATCGCTGGTTTTTGGTCGAAACCAGAGCGTTAGTGGTCCAACACCACACTTTATAGGTAGGGACAGAGCAATGGTACTGCTCCTTGTTTACTATAAAAAATTCTTGGCACCGCACTTTGCAGCAAATTAACATGCGATGACAGGGGTCAGCACTGCATTTAATACACATCCCAGGTGCGGTGGTGCAGTTTGATATTTGAAGAAAAGAAAAACAAAAAATGTGAAAGAAGTTAGTTAAGGCATAAAATATGAATCTTAATATCCACTGGAAGACATAGTGAGCCAAGGCATGGATATTTGAAGGTGAGATTAGGAAAAATTATCAAATCAAAAGGAAAATGTCAATTTTGAATTACCAAAGACTAAGAATTATTCCCCAGTATGGTCACCAGATTTGTTTTAATGAAATTCTTTAATCTATGCGAACACAGATTGTTTCCCTAGTCTAAATGATGTATATCTAGAAAAAAACGGAATATTTATGCAATATTTCCCTATTATATCAAATGATTTGGATATTTATCTCTCATACCTTACTCGAATATCATCCTTGTCTCTTGAACGTTCTCTGGGATCCAACTTGTGTAGAAGAGGATACTTGCAACAAACACATAGGAACAAGCAAACAAGGTGAAAGCAACAAGATAATAACATAATCATATGTTAATGATCAAGGAGAGAAACAATAGATAATATAACATGATACATATATCATCTATGGGAAAGAGGGAACATATTTGTATTAAATTGAATAGGAAAGAATTACAACCATGCCTTGATGTTGAGAAGACCTTCCAATGGACACTTTTCCTCTAAGCCTCAACTAGCTTCAATGCAGCAAGAGTTCAACACTATTTGGCCAACATTTGGGTGCTCTCACTCCTTTCTTTCTCCCTTGATCATGAACAGTGAGGGTATATTTAAATACCAAAGAGGATAGGATAGGTTGAATATTTTAGGGAGAAGGTTAAGGTATCATCCCAAAGATGGAGTAACTCGAGTTCTACCTATGAAAGTCAGTTGGGATAAGTTTCCATGAGGGTTTCTTCTAGAAACTTCTTGAAACGGTCTTCTTTTTTTTCCTTTTTGTGAATGGCACCACATTCTGCAAGAGGACAAGGAGCATTGGTTAAAGGTAACACTTGTTGCATGAAGGAAAGTGGGGTCAGAACCACACTTTTCTAGTGTGCAAGTTGCATTGGGGGTGTATGGTTCCTCTTGTCAATGGGAAAGGTGTGGTGGTGCTCCAAAATATGAAAAAACACAAAGAAAATATTCTTCCATTCAGCATTGGAAATTCACACTCTGATGGATTGAGGCAAACATTGAGTACCAATGTCATGAAAATGATGGTGGCTAGATTTATATGTAACATAAACCAACCCTAGTTGAAAATTCCCTTGCTTTACAAAGTAAATTTGATGCTCCATCTACCTTAGGGGAAAAGCTTACACCCATTGATCCTCTAAAGATATGAGCCTAAAAAGAAAGATGTTGAGAAATCATTACAACCTTTTTATTTTTAACATGAATTGTGAAAATAAAAAATTTATATACCTGCGTCAAAACTTGCAAAGAATCCTACATATATGAAATAGATTGAGAATGTTTTAAAGTTAAAAAATCCTAGTAATCAATCTGATACTATAAATCTAGTTGATGGAAGTCCTAATATTGAATTTGGACATGTTGTTGAATAATAATATTCTGATTACACACCTCCTTTCTACATCACAATGATGCTACATGGAAATTTAATGCATAAATGTATGTTAGATTCAGGTGTTTCTCGCAATCTCATGCCTAGAGAAATTATGGATGAATTGGGATTAGAAGTCACAAATACTTACCATGATCTCTACAGTTTTGACTCCAAACCAGTGAAGTGTATTTGAATGATAAAATATATAGTGGTGACCCTAGCCCATCTCCCATAAAAAATCATCCTACTATATGTGGTAGTATCAAAATTTCATCCCATATATGGAATGTTACTTTCAAGTACATGTGCCAAGAGAATGTGTGGGACAATGCAAATGGACTTGAAATATGCAATTATTCCTCTATTTGCAGGATAAACAAGGAGATTGTATAGAGAGGCCAGATATGCCTATGTATTGAGTGAGGGAAGTAGTCCTATAAATTACCTAATTTACAATGTCGAAGAAGATATGGGGTGTTGCATGATTTCTATAGGGAGTGATTATGATAACACAATGTATCCTCTAATAGATGTAAACGATATAAAGTATGATGCAAAAAACACACAAGTTGAAATTTAGGACATGTATTTTGATGGATATTCCACCAAAGAAGAGGTTGGGGCTAGTGTATTTCTTTTATCACCCAACAAACAGGAACTTATCTTGTAATTTAAAATAAATTTTGAAACCACAAACAATATTGCTGAATATGAATCTTTGATATTAGGTTTAACAATAGCAAGAAGAATGGGAATCACTCAAATAACAACATTTGGTGATTCTAAGTTAATAGTTCAACAAATAAAATCCATTTATCAAACAAAACATCCTAGAATGAGAACTTAGAGAAATGCAGTTTCATATCTAACTGATAATTGCTTTCATGCATTCAATATTATTGTTTCTCCTAGAGAATAAAATCATAAAGTTGAAGCTTTAGCAGTAACATATAGTACTTTTAAACCTCATGTACATATCAAATTCAAACATGAAGTATAAATGATTGCATACCATCGGTTCTAGATAATACTAAACACTAGTAAGCATTTGAACATGATCAATGAATTAAGAAATTTTTGGAATTAATGGATGAGTTTTCAAATACATGGAATGATCAAGAGCAAGATTAAGATGAAAATATGAATTGTCAACAAGAGGAAAAGACACATACGAAATTGAACATCAAAATAGTAAATCACAAAATTGTGCAGTTAAGAAACAACTTCATTCCTAAGATCTAGTGGTTCATTTAGAAAGGTTGTTTGATAAAAATGGTGTACCTCATAATCCTATAAAGAAATATAAAGAGGAAAATGTGGAACAAGTAAGAAATGGAACTGAAAAAGAGTCTAAACTCATAAAATTATCCAACCTGCTACCTAAGGATACATAGAAGAGATATATAAAGTTGTTCAAATAAAATATTGATGCTTTTTCATGGAAGTATGAAGATATAAAAACATATGATACATCAATAATTTAGAAAAATATATCATTAAATATTGGAACTAAATCAGTCAAGAAAAATCTCAGGCAAACAAATCCCATCATTTTACCAATTATAGACAAAGAGATAAGGAAATTATTGGATGCTAAAATAGTAATTACTTTGAGATATTCTGAATGGGTTGGAAATATGGTTCCTGTTAGGAAAAAGAGTGGTGAAATCAAGTTATGTGTTGATTTTAGAAACTTGAACAAGTGTTCCCTAAAATATAATTTTCCTCTTTCCAAAATGGACCAAATTTTATGGAAAGTCATAGGATCCAACATAATTTCCATGATGGATGGGTTCTCACGTTACAATTAGGTTTTCATGACCAAAGAGGACAAAGAAAATATTGCATTCATTACCCCATGGAGAACTTTCATGTATGATCAAATTCCTTTTGGATTCATGAATGCAGGAGCTACTTTCTAACATGCAATGGATATAAATTTTGTGGGAGACACAAATAAGCTCATTGTGATTTATCTTGATGATATGATAGTATTTTAAATAAATGATGATGAACAGTTGTCCCACTTAAGGAATACATTTAAGAAATGCACGAGATTTAGTCTTTACCTAAATCCAAAGAAGTCTAGTTTTGCTATGTAGGAAGGGAATTTGTTGAGTGACATAGTCTCAAAGGATGGAGTAAGAATGGACCTAGAGAAGGTAGCAACAATCCAAGCCATAGAAGCTCCCAAAAATAAGAAAGAAGTCTAATGATTAATGGGAAGGATAAACTTCTTGATAATATTTATACCCAATCTGGCTAAACAAATTAAAACCATTACCAATATGCTCAAAATAGGTACTGAGGTAAAATGGACCAAGGATTCCAAAAAATATTTTAAAACTCTTAAAAAATCCATTAGAGAAGCACCAGATTTGATCAACCCATATTATTCCAAGAATTTCTAATATTTTCCTTTGCATCTACACATACTATTGATGTTGTACTTTTACAGAAGAATGATGATGGATATGAGCAAACTATTACCTTTTTATCAAGGCACTCAAAGATGCTGAGTTAAAATACATTTTAATGGAACATGCAAGTCCATGTAATGGTAAAACAATGGAAATCCTTTAGATGTTATGTGTTGCATTTCAAAATCATTGCTTATGTCCCACACATAGTAGTAAAGGATATTCTTTGTAGGTTTGATAGTGAAGGGAGAAGAGGAAAATGGATCGCTAAAATTGAAGATTATGATCTAGAAATCAATCCTACCAAATTGGTAAAGGGACAAGGATTAGCTAAATTGTTAGTCGAATCAAATTGAAAATCCTTGGATCTGAATTGGATTGCAGAGTTAACTGAAGAAGAAAAGTTGAAAAGTGTACAAGATGCACAAGATGATACCATTAGTAATTAAACCCAAAGTTCCAGGAATCTGAATGGTATAAAGACATTTTCTATTATCTGATGAATCTAGAGTGTCCAGAGTATATGTCAAAATCTCAATCTAGATCTCTAAAATTGCATGCAATGAAATATTGTATTTTGGATGAGTACATTTATTGAAAAGATCCTCAAGGAATCTTGTTAAATTTTGTGGTTGAAGAGGAAATTGAGGGAATTGTCACAAAGTTACATAAAATTGTATGTGGAGGGCATCATGCATGAAGAGCCACTGCATATAAAGTTCTTAGAGATGGATATTATTGGCCAAAATTATTTGCTGACATGAATATGATTATTAGATCATGTGTTGAATTCCAAATATTTGCAGGAAAACAAAAGTTGATACCATTTCCTTTTAATCCAATCACAACTTCAAGACCTTTTCAGCAATGGGGCCTAGACTTTATTAGTGAAATAAATCCAAATTCTAGTGGGAAAAATAGGTGTATTCTCACTGCCATGGACTATTTTACCAAATGGGTTGAAGCAATGCCTACTAGGTTGTCAAATGAGTATGTATTTATGAGGTTTCTGGAAGAGAACATTTTTTCAAGGTTTGGTTGTCCAAGAAAGATAATCACTGACAATGAAAAAGATTCAAATCCCTCAAAGTGATTGACTTTTTCCAAAAGTATAACATTGAGTTGGGTCATTCAACAACATACTACGCGCTGGGTAATAGACTTGCAGAGTCATATAGAAAAAGTCTACTGAGGATCATAAAGAAAATAATAACATATAACAAAAGGGATTTGGATGTAAATATGAAATATACCTTATGGGATGACCTGACAAGTGTAAAAAGAATAATTGGCACTTCACTTTTCCAGTTAGTATATGTGAAAGAATCCATCCTTCCAATTCAATTGGGATTACTTGTACTCAAACTCATTCAGCATGAAACTAAAGAACCATACAACATGGTTAGAAGGATCTATGAGCTCATTGAACTTCAACAAGAAAGAGATATGTTCATTGTAATATCCCAAACTATTGATTTGCAGTATTGCATGTGTTTTCCCAATGTAATATGCCAATTAAGGGATTCAACCTGTAATATTTTCCTTCTCTTCTTTATTTTAATGCAACTGATAAATATGGTTATTGTTGATGGTAATAATAACTGTGTGAGAATTTTCTTATTCAATGTTTAATTTCATGTCATCAATAAACACCATAAAACCAATGTTGTCAACTAGAGAGACCCGTCTAGATATATAAATCTATTTATTCAGGTATGGTAATAAATAGTAGCTCCGATTTAATCTATGATAACCAAATATCAGAGAGGAATTATTGCTACCCTCAAATAGTGATGAAAGTGGATCATTGTTGGTTGTAGCAGCTTGTTACAAACCTATATATTTTCCCATATTAATGTTTCACGCTCTCTTTGGTAATGGAAACTGATAGAGTATGAAATCGATCCCTTTTTTTATGAGCAAATGTCTCTCATGCAAGATTTCATGGCTCTCCCAAGAGATGAGTGCTAGATCGTGGATTTTCCAAGAGCTGAATACTAAAGCTGGGGTTCACGCCTTCTTGGTAGATAATCAAAAGCTTGTCAACAAGAATGGTTTGTATAATAGTTGATTCCTTGACTAAGAATGAGCAGCAAGATTTATTATAGTTGTTGATGACGTCTTTTGGAGGATATTTGTTCACGTCTTAGCCAGATAAACCTTGTTTGCAGTGGATCACGTGATTGGGAATGAAGTTTTTCTCCCATCTAAATCGCAGCTTTATCTTGTTGAGTATAATAACCACAAGAGCCAAAATCGTGAAAATTAATTTGCAGCAGTAGTAGGGTCGTTTAGATCTGATCAACAATGGAAATTCCTTTCCTTCTTGTTCAGTGATTGCAATGGATTTAGTGTTTACGCCCTTCTCTAATGAGGAATGACCACGATTAGGTTAATAGAGATCAATGCTTGAACTCATGACCAAGACCTTGATCTTTACTGCATGTTCCTTCTCCTCAATGAGTGTATTCGCTGCTTTTAATAATAGATGAGTGCACCCTAGATGGTGAAGGAGAATGTTGTTCAATTGTGAAGAACCTCCTACAATAAACAATGAGAATGCACGATATAACATAAATAATTGAGCACAGAAGGGATTTTATTAATTGCAGGACACTTTGAGGGGGAAACCTCCTTTGACCAAGATCAATACAAAATAACTCTTTGATACCTTCATTGGCCTCAACACTTACTTATATATTAAGTATAATCTAGAAAACTATTACTTCCCATGGATGTGGGATAATGCAACATACTAACTAGACGACTTAACAACTATTAATCGCCATGAATATGGGATAATACAACATACTAACGGGATGAATTACAAATCATATGCGTCCGACACAATATACAAATAAAATAAAGAGGAGGGTTGACACAGTTTCTTAACATCCCCTCCCTCTTAGAAAATCTTTGTCCTCAAATATTTAGATGTGGAAACTGTTTTTGAATTTGAATGAGTGGTTTCCATGTAGCATCCTCTGGTTGCATGTTGTTCCACTAAATTAATACCTTTGTGATGGATCAAGAGCCAACTTGAAGAGGGCTCATATTAAGGATGGTCGTCGGCTTGAAAATGATGGATCCTTCATTGTCCAGTTCAAGTAAGACAATTTGTGCTATGATGTTGGTGCCAATAACTTTCTTGAGACAAGGGACATGAAATACTGGGTGACCATGAGAAGAAGGAGGAAGTTCCAATTTATAAGCAATGAACCCAAGCTTCTGACGAAACTTATATGTGCCATATAACTTTAGAGCCAACTTATGAATCCCTTTGAGTTTCAAGAAGGATTTCTTGTAAGGTTGCAGCAAAAGATAAACCATATCACCAACTTGAACAGTGCACTCAAAATGGTGTCAATCAACCTGGTGTTTCATTCGGTTTCTTTCCATGTGAAGATTATCCTATAAAATGTGAAGAATCTGATCTTGGTTTCAAAGAACCATGTCAACTTTCTGAACTGGTGAACTGTTGTGGGGGTATGGAAGGAGAACTGGCAGTGCTTGACCATAAACTACTTCATATGGATTTTGTTTAGATGTAGTATGGTAGGAGGTATTGTAGCACCATTCAGTGAGAGGGATCCACTTTTCCCAAAGATGTTGTTGTTCATAGGTGAACCAATAAAGACAAGTTTCCAAAAATTTGTCGATAACTTCAGGCTGACCATTTGTTTGTGGGTGATACCCTGAACTCATCTTCATTTGGGTTCCAGTGTGGCGAAA
The DNA here is from genome assembly GCA_001517045.1 of Pseudotsuga menziesii. Classification (NCBI taxonomy): domain Eukaryota; kingdom Viridiplantae; phylum Streptophyta; class Pinopsida; order Pinales; family Pinaceae; genus Pseudotsuga; species Pseudotsuga menziesii. The sequence goes on from LPNX010012189.1 coordinate 1,300,963, forward strand.
TAGTTCTGGTCAAAAATGACTTGTGAAAGTTGCATCACAGAAGATCTGGTCCATGAAAATCTATGTGACCGAGGAGGCAACATATGGGCATATGGGTGGTTGAGGGCACAAAAATGACTATATGTGGAGAGGCGATCAACCACAACCAAGAACAATATCTTCCCTCCATATGTAGAGATCCACTCAATTAAATCCATCGAGATATCTATCCAAACCCATGTAGGGATGGGCTTGATGTTGGGAGGGATGTGTCCAAGAAGGAGCGGAATACGATGGTCGCCTGGTCTTGAAGGTGGAAATTCCATTGGTTTTGCAAGGACACATGCATATTGATCCAAAAAAAAATTGTAGAGCCAAGGAAGTAGTGGAGACCATTGATGGTTGTATCTGACGGGAATGGAGCTGAGTGATGACACCATGTGAATTCTTCTTAAGTATATTTTCCATGCGATGTGAACTGATGATGCAGAGAGACCCTGGTTGTAATCCCTTCAATGTGTGTGTTTTCCCATTGGCTGAAAATTGTATCCACGATTCAGCAAAATCCCATAAGATGGGTCCAAATGTGCGTAACCATTGAGTTCCTAAAATCACATCACATCCTCCTAATGGAATGGAAAACATGTTAGAGCACAAGTTATAATCGCCAATAGAGATACACACATTATGACACTTTCCCTTGCAAGGTAAGGTTCCCCCATTGGGGTTCATGACTTTAAACCTAGAGCAAGGATAGACAAAAAAATCATCATGTTTGGCGATCTAAGGGTCAATGAAGTTATGGATGCTACCAGAATCAAAGAGTATTGTAAGCGGGATCTTCTTGAATGAAACCTTGACCTGCATGGTTTGTGGGGTGGTGAATCTGGCTAATGCATGGAGAGATATCTATGGGTGGTCATCATGAGAAGGAGGGTCAACAGGCGGTTTTTGAATGTCGACCTGATCATCTACTGGATCCTGAGCAACTGCACAAATTTCAAGTGTAAGAGGAGAAGCCACATCCAAGAGATAGAGGTTTTTCTCAACATATTGATGTCCTCGGGTGAATTTCTCATCACAATTATAAAAAATCCATTTTTCCCTACATGAATTCATCTCGGCTTCAGACAAATGCTTGATAGGAGTGGTTCTAGGAGCTGGCAAGATTGGAGGTCTTTGGGAAACCATATTTCTAAATGGAACAAAAGTAGATTTGGAGCGTTGTTGGGCCTTGATATTTTCCTCCTCCAACTTAGACAACCCAAGGATTTCCATCATTGTGTTGGGACAGAACATTTTAACCTCAGATCAGATTGTATCCTTCAGACCATTGATAAAACAACTACTATATAATACATCAGACAATCCTTCTGTGTGCTTGACTAATTTCTCAAATTATGTCTGATACTCTCTGACAGTGCTAGTGTGGAAAATTTTGGTGAGTGCTCCTGTGAAGTCATCAAAACCACTAGGGCCAAATCATTGCAAAAGGAGTTGGAAAAAATATGTCCATTATGGCTCTTCACGATCCTTAATGTACTAACATAACCATTGAAGGGCTTCACATTCCAAATGAAATGATGCAAGTGGGACTTTGGTGACATCAAAAGTGTTATGCGTATTAAAGTGTTGTTCTTCCTTGTGTATCCATCTAGTTGGATCATCACCATGAAGTGAGGGAAATCAATATTTGACCCATGAAATTTGTTGGAAGAAGAGAACTCATTGTCTACAGAAGAATTAGGCTATCATCGGTTGCTCATGGCTGAATGCTGAAGATAGAGGCCGAGAAATATTTGATATAGATATTTGAGTTTGGTCTTGAGGCTGACAAGTTCTTCTTCCATTTCTCTATTTTCTCCTACGCAGGTGACTATTAGGATTATTAATCCTCCCTTTCCCAATTTGGTCATTATGTCTAAATCAGGAGTCATGTCTAAATTGAGAGTCCTTTCAGTCTATTTTTAGTCACTAGCACCATTGGGTCCACTTTGCCTAATTGGGGCACATGCACCAGTTACTAAATTGTGGGGAACACTAATTGAGGCCAACTACCACTGATTTCACTTACATGCATCATTTTAGGATACTCCTAAATCAATCCCTATAAATTAGGAGCGACTGGGAGTGTCAATGCCAAACTCCATCAGTTGAGTTCAGTTGGTGACTAGTCAAACTCAGTTAGGAGTCAGTTACTTTCAGTTCTAGTTCCCTACACTCAGTTCAATTCAGTTAATGATAGGATTTGCTGGCTGCATTCAGGTGAGGCGCATTTACTCACCTACCTCAGTCAGTTAGACTAGTAAACATTGAATTAGACACTTGAGTTTCGATTTTGAACTCTAATAATGATTTAGACAAGGTCAATTAACCATTCAGTCAAGTACAGTCCAACCAATTCGAATTTACTCACATGGATTTGAATTGCATGTGGCTATTTATCTATTGTACTTCATTGTAATTATTATCTAATTACTTTTGATTAATAAAAGAATTCACATTTGTAGGCCATGTTTCATTCTTCAATTGCTGAGTAAATTGTGTGATCTATTTTGTGAGATCCGTGATGATCCATAGATCTATGTGCTCAATTTAATATGGTATCAAAGCCTTGCAGGACAAGGCACTTCTCCTACTATAGATCCATACTTGGATAATAAAAAAAATGAGCAAAATTGCTCCTTCCAATACTGCACCAGAAGTGGAGAATTTACCACTTAATACCCCAAGCAAACGAATTTTTGATCAAGATTACTTGATCAACTAAGCTGGGTGTCAAGGAAATTCCAAAAGTGCAGACTATCGACCTTATTTTGTTTGTTTAATTGTTTGATTTATAGGTTTATCAATCTCCTTCACTTCATTTGCTACAAGCAGCTCAGTCTCCTTCACTACATTTGCTACAGAAGCTCAGTCCTATTCTTTGCATTCTAAATGGCTCCTCTAATGGACCTTCTCACTCCTTTAAACTACCACCAGTGGAAGGAGGACATGGAGATGCATCTACGCTCCAAAATACTCTTCAGACTCACAATGGAGATAGAGAAAGATCCAATTCATTATGTTGACAAATAAAAGTACCGGAATAGGCTTGATGAAGCATACACATGCTTGTGCCTCTCAATCTCTCGAGACCTTCTCTTCCAAATCAATGGATTGAATACTCCCAAGGAGGTTTGGGATAAGATTTCTTACTAATATGACAAACATGATGATCTGAGGATATATCAGTTGGAGATTGAGTTGATTTATCTTCATCCAGCCAATTTTGAAACACTAAATGACTTCTTCACAAAATTCAAGCATCTAGTGTTCCAATTGAAGCCGTGCAAGGTTGAGAAGAAGGATGATCAACTCATCCTTGCCATTCTCTCCAAAATTGGTGTAGACTATTCATTGTTTGTATCGACATTTCATTATTTGAATCTCTCTACTCCAAACTAGAAGATGCCTACTCTTAACTCCTTCATTGAATTTCTCACTCGGGAGCATGACAACTTGATCCAAATTGGGATCATTCGATATTCCAAAGATAAAGCACTAGTTGCAGGAGGACCTAAGGTAGTGAATAATAAAGGAAGAAAAAGGATGAGTCTCCTATAGAGAAAGAGTAGACAAATGATCCTTCAGGTTCGAAGAGAAGCAAGAAGCATGGCAAAGGAAAGACACTATGTTCTTACTGTGGAAGGGGCTTTCATCCAGAAAGATCCTATATGAGAAGAACAATTGATGAGATGGCTCTTCTTATGAAGAAAAATAACATAACTGTACTTGCTAGTGCAAGGAAGGTTGGCCATAGAGAAGAAACAGAAGAACATGAAGAGACATGCCATGCACTGAAGGCTAGTTGCTCAACAACACATGCCTTCCTCATTGATTCTAGAGCTTCCAATCATATGGTTGCATCCAGAGAATCATTCTCTTCCTTGTAGTATTTTAATGGTCCTAGTATTCATATGGGAAATAACAGTAAATTTCAATCCAAAGGGAAGGGCTCTATCAAGCTTGAACATGGAAAGTTCAAAGATGCGCTTTATGTTCCCTCCCTAGCTGCAAACTTTTTATCTGTATACCAGATGACTCATATTGGATCTCCAAAGTGAGTCATATTTGGTCCTAACTCAATGGAGATCATAGATATGTATACTGGGAACATCATAGCGAAGAGCGTTGCAAATCATGCCTCCAAGGCATATGAGTTCTCACACTTCATGCCATTTTTAGAACCAGTGCACTCTCATCAGCCACTTGCAAGGGAAGGTAAAAAAAATTCATCTACTTCTTTTGTATTTTCCACTAGTATTGAAGATCCAGCTGTATCAGTTTAGGACATTGAGATTCAGGGTAATTTAGATCCAGATCCAGTCTCTACTTCCAAACTGCAAGCTAGGAATATGACTAGAAATCCATCTGACACTCAGAAGGGAAAGACCCTTGCATTATGTCATGCAATCTTACCTCCTTCAGAGAGATGCAATAGATTTCCTGTAAGATGCTACATGGAAAGGGATTAGTCTCACTACATTGATAAGAATAGAGTAGATCATACACCTCTTCATCCAGCAAGAGGAAAAAGTTACATTCCTCCTTCCTTCCATCATCATTTTGGGAGAAGATGGAGAAGTATACATGCCAGGCCCCAGGATACCTATGCACAGAACATTATTCATGCTACTCCACTACATCACAGAGATTGGTGCAACACATTTTCAAGTTTTTCAAACTTGAATCCTGATTCTATCTGCTTAGTTAGAGGGGGGGATTTTTTCCCATGTGGTTTTTTCCCCATCTCCTTGTGTTGTGCAGTTACTTTACTTTACTTGTTGTAATGGGTGACCTATGGTATTAGTTACTAGGGCCCAAAAATTTTCCAAGTTAGCATTTAGGTGGGGTGTTAGGATTATTAATCCTCCCTTGTCCAATTTGGTCATTATGTCTAAATCAGAATTCATGTCTAAATCGGGAGTCCTTTCAGTCTATTTTTAGTCACTAGCACCATTGGGTCCACTTGGCCTAATTGGGGCACATGCACCAGTTACTAAAGTGTGGGGAACACTGATTGAGGCCAAGTTCCACTGATTTCACTTGCATGCATCATTTTAGGATCTTCCTAGATCAATCCCTACAAATTAGGAGCCACTGGGAGTGTTGATAGCAACCTACATCAGTTGAGTTCAGTTGGTGACTAGTCAAGCTCATTTCGGAGTCAGTTATTTTCAGTTCTAGTTCCCTACACTAAGTTCTATTCAATTAGTGCTAGGATTGCATGGATGCATGCAAGTGAGGCACATTTTCTCACCTACCTTAGTCAATTAGACTAGTTAACACTGAATTAGACACTTGAGTTTGGATTTTAAACTCCGATAATGATTTAGACAAGGTCAGTTAATCATTCAGTCAAGTAGAGTCCAACCAATTTGAATTTCCTCACATGGATTCAAATTGCATGTGCCTATTTAGCCATTGTACTTCATTGTAATTATATCTAATTAATTTTGATTAATGAAAGCATTCACAGTTGCAAGCCATTTTTGCACTGTTTCATTCTTCAATTGCTGAGTAAATTGTGTGATCTATTTTGTGAGTTGTGTGTTGATCCATAGATCTATGTGCTCAATTTAATAGTGAAAACCATAAGCATGATTTTTTTTGTGTGGAAATGGGTAGAAAAAAGAAAACCAGAGAGGGTTGTAAAAAAGGAAAAAATTTCGTTGGGAAAAACTTGGGTGGGTAATTGGGGTTTCACTAGGTTTTGGACACTTTCTGAGGGACAAGGAAACAGAAAATGCAAATTTCAGAAGTGAGGTAAAAGAATGGGAAAATTTGTCAGAGACGGACAATGAAGCAGAATTTAGAAACAAATACTGTGGAAAAATTTGAAGACGGTTAGGTGAGAATCGAAGAAGTTATGACAAACTGTAAAAATAGACAAATGTGGAATTTCAGGCTTCGGGAAGTGGAATTTTGGATAGGGTCCTCACAGAATGCAATATGTAGAATGGAATTACGAGGGTTACAATGAATTTTCAAGGGAAATGGAGCTAAAACAAAGAATATATGGCAAAAAATCAGAATTATATATGTGTGTGTGTGTGTTCATGGTGGAGATGATCCGTGGCGGCTTTGGAAAAATGTGCTTTATCAACTAGAAGTAGATATGGACCCCAACTATGTGTGTGTGTGTATTCATGGTGGAGATGATCTGTGGCGGCTTTGGAAAAATGTGCTTTATCAACTAGAAGTAGATATGGACCCCAACTATGTTCGACTTTCTAAAGGTTTGGGGGATTCACTTGGCCACCAATGTTGTCTAATAGCTTTCATATTGGGGCAACACCCCTCACTCCACGGCTTAGATAAAAATGATAACCGCTTTGCCACAAACGACAACTCTTGGATTACCTCACGTAAGAAAACTAGTCAATTAGGTAGGGTTCATTGTCTTTTTCACTTGGCAAGTCCTCTCAATGGTCAGCTACTTCGGGGTTCCCGTGGTACTCCTCACAATGACTTTTAAGGCTATGCCCAAGTACTTCCCACAATTAAGAGTATAAGGTTTACTCCCTTATTCGAATGAATAATACCGATGCAAATAAGAAGCACTACTGCAATAATCATAGATCCAGGAAAAAAATGGCATAAATTCCACCAAACACTGAAAAAAAAACATAAATAGAGCAAGGGATTTGAGATGAAATTTTTTAAATGAGCATAACCTAATCAATATTGCTCATATTCTCTATTATAACCTAGTTTTGGAACTAAAACAACCACTCTGGATCTATTTGTGTAATCGGAACATAAATCTGGGCACCTGGTCAAACGATTTTGGCTCTGCAATTTCCGCGGTCGTCACCAAAATTCTGAAAAATGGTCGATTCTAAATCAACGATATCTCCACTTTTAGAACTCCAAATAAGATGACTTTTATATAAACTGTGTATTTTTGAAAGATGAATTCATATCTGCAACTTGTTTCTCATGAATATGCACAAGACATTTAAGAAATGGATTTGAAAGTCCTCGCCCAGTTTTGCCCCTTTTTTCCAAAAACAAAAAAAAAAACAAATTTCCCACTTGTGCCAAGGAAAGTGCTATGATACCATATGTCAAGAACCTCCTGCAAAAAAAATGAGAATGCACGATATAACAGAAATAATGGAGCACATAAGAGATTTTACTAATAGCAGACCACTTCGAGGGGGAAACCTCCTTTGAGCAAGATCAATAGAAAATAACTCTTTGATACCTTAATTGGCCTCAACACTTACTTATATACTAAGTCTAATCTAAACAACTATTACTCCCCAAGAATGTGGGATAGTGCAACATACTAACTAGACGACTTAACAACTATTACTCCCCATGAATGTGGGATAATACAACATACTAACAAGACAACTTACAAAGCATATGTGTCCGACACAATATACTAACAAAATAAAGAGGAGGGTTGACACGGATTCTTAACATCAATCTTGAGGGATGCACCTTCCTGTAAAGAGTCTCCAAATTTGCACTAGGAACAATAAATTTTTAGGCAATGAAGTACACACTAGTGAATTTGGATGATTCACCCTAGCAATTGGTTAAGGTGGATAGATTTTGCCATTGAATCCAATTAGGTCAAGGAAACTTGCCTTACACACTAAGTAGCTCACTGATCTCCCAAAACCTGTTTCCAAAAAGATGAATAAAAACAATGATCCCATTTTGGTTGAACTAATCTTCTTATATAGATTTTAGGGTTATCATGTCACTTTTAGGGTTTTCACTTTACTTTTTCATGCATGTAATTCTAATTGCTCGTTGACTTAAGACTGAAGAAATAATGCCTACATGCTCTTCATGCTTTATGATATTAACTATGATGGCCCTCTTTACTATACTATTGACTTAACAATACCAAATAATTGTTCTAATATGCTCCTGGTATTAAATGTCATTGGTCAACCCATATTTATCAATAATGGAACATTACAGTCCACCTTTGCCAAAGATTTTTTGTCCTCAAGCAATTGACAATTGTCAACTATAAAATGAATCTGAACATGAATACTAGGATCCCATATGAACCACTAGATCACCTCATTCCTCCTTTCCAACCAATCATGGATTGATCCCTTGATACCTAGATCCCCAAAAACCCTTTGACTGATCTCCTCACTATGAAAAGTGGAGTACATAGGCATCCAGGTGAATTCAACAAATCTGTTGTAATAATCGATCTCAAATACTGGAAAAGGAATTATGCTCTGATCACTAGAAACAACTCTAGGTTTCTCATTAACTCTAATCATCTCCTTAAGAGATATCTCTATCATCTATATTTCCCTATACTCGGAGGAAATCACCACAAGGTGCATGAACTATGATAACCAGTGAAGCTTTACACATATATTCTCTATGTATTGCATCCTCAGTAAGTCTGTGACATAATCTAATAACACAATCCCCCATGACTTCTCATAGAGGGTCAGAGGTTGCATCAATGTTGCTGAATGGGTGGGTCCCAACCCGCCCTATTGACCAAACGTAATATCCATTAAGTATATCCATGCAAACCTAGCTCGCTCATGCCTATAAAAGGTAAATTCCCTCAGGTCCCCCACTAGATTAAATGATGTGGAGCACCCTCTACCTAAGGTTCCAATCTTCTTGGTGCTAACACAAAAATCCATCTGAATACCCTAATGAGCCAAGAAATCATAGGTTGCACAATTTCTTCAGAATACTGCTTCATCATGACTCCAAACCTAAGCATCCCTTGAATAAAATCAAGAAAGCTAAGGTTGGTCCTCTCCTCCATAGCAACTCCACTGATATCAACTGAGCTTGTCACACCTGGGTGTATCCATCTTCATCATATACCTATCCACCCAATATCTGTATGCATACACTTCCTTGTTAATTGGTCCACATGGAATGTGCTCAAATACCTCCTCCATGGCTAAACCACTGTCCCACAGAGGCAACTCATGATACCATATATGATCCAAATCATTTGTGTAATATCTATCCTTGGTCATCTACAATTTCAAGTGCTCATATAGAATCATCACTGAAGGTTCTCCCCTAAAACCATGAGTTCCACTCGTGCCCTCTTGGGTCACAAATGTCATGTATCATGTGTGGGCTGCGATATCCTCTTGTGCACTCACTCTACTGGTGTCATCTAAACCAGGATCCCATACATTTGTACTATACCCATCTCGAAAGATAAGGAACACTCCCATGTCACTATCAACTGGTCCATGGAGTATGTCTCCTGTCAACACATCTATAACTACAATCGAAGCTATTAATGGCCCCTCCTCAAGAAGTGACTCATGACCTCCATACTGCTCAACATGTATAGATCCAACCATCTCCAAGTCATGTCTCCCCTCTTGTACCTATGAATCTAAATGATGTTCCCCTTTCACATGCTCTTCCACTTTTTTCTTAACATGAATTCTCACAGGTGCAATATGTGAATCGTCTCGATCCAAATTCTCATATGGAGGAAGAGATCTTGTGAACATAGTCTCATATTATTTAGGACTCCAATCTAGTGATTGATTTGTGATTTCCTTATTATTTCTTGTATGTTGATCTGTGATTGTTTATTGAGCATCCTCTAAACCAAACTCCTTGTAGAGGCTTTTGGAGACTTCATTTGTAGATATACCGAATCTTTCCTTGATTCATGATGTGGAGGACCTTGATAGAGAGGATTTAAACTGCTACATGATAATCTCTATCCTTTGTTGTGTCTTGTCAAGGTTCTTCATTAGCTCCTCCCAATTAGGTTTCCCCTCCTCTATTGGTGAAGCAGGAAGGAAAGTAGGCAGCAGTCTGCCATTTATAACTCTCGCCATTGATGTAACATTTTCTCACCCCAAAATGAATAGTGTTGACTGATAACTGGAAAGTTTATGGTTTAGGAACTAAGTCAAAGCTATGCAATCCATTTCTCTCATTTTTGTATATGACTAAGTTAACCCACTAATGAACTTTGCCACTTTTTTTTTCTGAGTGATGACTTCAAACACTTAAATGACACATTGTTTTAACTTACTGTGTGAATAAATATGATTGTAAATGCATTGTTTGAAATAGATTGGTGTGTGGTTTCGTTAAACACTGGTTGATATACTATTGTAGTAATATTATTCCCTTGTTTGAAACATAATACAATCATTAATGAACAATAATATCAGCTTACTGTGTGAATAAATATGATTGTAAATGCATTGTTTGAAATAGATTGGTGTGTGGTTTCGTTAAACACTGGTTGATATACTATTGTAGTAATATTATTCCCTTGTTTGAAACATAATACAATCATTAATGAACAATAATATCAGCTGTAGTAAACCCCTTTTTAATTTACAGTGAGAGTTCTCCTTTACTTGATTCGCCCTCCTTTGTTACTATGTTTTAACACTCCTGTAGAAGCAGTAAAATATAGGCTTGTTATCCTTTAAATATTGGTGGATTAGTATCTAAGAATGAAGGTACTAAATTCGATAAAGATAATCTATAGTATGATTGTGCCCTTCACTCTTTACACAACCCACATATTCTTCAAATAACAATGCTTCTTTCTATTTCAGATATGGGCACCACATACACATTTGATGGTAGTAGATGTAAATATTTGTAATGGAAATGTGTCCCATTTTGTTCAACAAATGTGACCCTCTATTGGACTACACCCTCTTCTAATAAATAAAAATTACGTCCTCCACATGATCTAGGGACCATTAGCACAAGAAGTGTGCCCTTCAACACTTAGACAACTGAAGACATAAGAAAACTCAGCCTCCTTCAAAGTGATTGGTTCCCTGTATTCCGGATTCATAAAATAACATGTACACATAGGCTGGTAGAATCCAAGGTTCTAATACCAATATAATATCCCAAACTGTTGACTCGCACTATTGCATGTGTTTTTCTCAATGTAATATGCCACTTAAGGCATTCAACCTGTAATTTTTGCCTTCTCTTCTTTATTTTAATGCAACTGATAAATATGGGTATTGTTGATGGTAATAATAACTTTGTAACAATTTGCTTATTCAGTGGTCACTTAAATGTCATCAATAAACACCATAAATCTAATGTTATCAAATAGAGAGCCTTGACTAGATATATAGTTCTATTTATTCAAGTACGGTAATAAATAGTACCTCAGATTTAATCTATGATAACCGGATATCATAGAGGAATCATTGCTAACCTCAAAATAATGATGAAAGTGGATCATTGTTGGCTGTAGCAACTTCTTACAAACCTAATTATTTTCCCATATTAATGGTTCACGCTCTCTTTGGTAATGGAAACTACTAGAGTATGAAAGTGGTCCCTTTTTTTATGAGAAAATGTCTCTCACACAAGAGTTCATGGCTCTCCCAATAGCTTAGTGTTATACCGTGGCTTTTCCAAGAGTTGAATACTGCATATGAGGTTCACGCCTTCTTGGTAGAAAATTTGAATCTTTTCAACAAGAAGGGTTTGTATAAAAGTTGATTTCTTGACTAAGAATGAGCAAAACAATTTATTATAATTGTTTATGACATCTTTTGGAGGAGATTTGTTCATGTATCAACCAAAGATCCATCGTTTGCAGTGGATCCCGTGATTGGGAATGAAGTTTTCCTCCCAGCTAAATGGCATATTTATCTTGTTAGGTATGATAACCACAAGATACCAAATTGTGACAGTTAATGTGTAGCAGCAGTAGGGCCATTTAGAACTTACCAATAATGGAAATGCCTTTCCTTGTTGTTTAGTGATTGCGAGGGATTTAGTGTTTACACCCTTCTCTGATGAGGAATGGAAACGATTAGGTTAAGAGAGATCACTGATCAAACTCATGACCAAGACCTTGATATTTACTACCTGTTACTTATCCCCAATGGGTGTATTCATTAATTTTACTAATAGATGAGTGCACCCTAGATGATGAAGGAGAACATTGTTCAATAATGAGGGATGTGCCCACCTATAAAGAGTCTCCAAAATTGCACTGGACACAATGAAGTACATTCTGGTGAATTTGGATGATTCACCCTTGCAATTGGTTAGGGTGGATAGATTTTTCCATTGAATCCAACTAGGTAAAGGAAACCCGCCTTAAACACTAAGTAGCTCACAGAGCTCCCAAAACCTGTTTCCAAAAAGATGAATAATAACAATGATCCCCTCTTTGTTCAACTAACCTTATTATATAGATTTTAGGTTTAGGCTATCACTTTTAGGTTTTGCATGTCACTTTTAGGGTTTTCACTTTAATTTTTGCATGCATGCAATTCTAATTGTGTGTTGAGTTAAGACTGAATAAATAAGGCCTGCAAGCTCTGCATGCTTTCTGATATTAACTTTAATGGCCCACTTTACTATATTGATGACTTAATAATACTGAATAATTGTTCTAATATGTTCTCGGTATTAAATTTCATCATTCAACCCCTATTTATTAGTAATGGAACATTACAGTCAGTATGAAGCTACAAGAACATCAAAGGAGAATCAAAAATACCTTTTATAGAAGAGAATTGGAAAGAGACTTCCAACTAGGAGACCTTTTCTGAAGTGGGATGCTAGAAAGGAAGATAAAGACAAGCACAAAAAGTTTGAAAATATTTGCATTGGTCCATATCTAACTGCTAAATCCAAAGGAAACAACACTTTTGTTCTAGATGATCTAGATGGCGAGAAAATAGAAGACCATGTCAATGGTAAGATTCTGAAGAGATTATTTATCTACTAAAACTGGGTTCCATATATTTTGTAAATATTAGCATAAGATCATTTAAATTTCATGCTTTATTTTAAGTTTCAGCAATTCAATTTCAACTTTTGTTTACATGTTTGTAAATAAATGCAAGAGATAACCTGCAAGCTACAAGAAAATATCAGGCCGATGACTCCATATTCCAAGGGAAAAAAACACATATCTACTAGTTCTCGGCATCCTATACAACAAAAAATTGTCCTCGTGAAGCCAATGTTAATACTAATATCATTCAAGGGTTCTATAAGCCCATGAAAAGAAAAAATGAACCAGTGGAACGTATGGATGGTTTCGATGCTAAGGTAATAAAAGAAATCAAATCTTAATAAGTGACCAAAAACTGAGAACTGGTTCTAACCAAGGGATGAACTGACAATCGTCGATATTCATTTGATCGAATGGACAAGAGCAATAGTGCAAGGTAAATATTTCATATAGTTAAATCCAAGGGAAGGTCGAGCAGATCAACTAGTCAATCAATCCAATCAACAGTTGACAGATAAAGCGCATGGGATAAAGTGATAAGTAATTAAATGTATAAATCTAGCAATTACTTTTAAAACATTGATATTAGATCTAATGGCGGAGATGCATAACGCTTCTATAAAGTATGACTACAACGGTGTGAGGAAACTCATGCAATAAATAATGAAAATGCATGATATAACATAAATAGCAGAGCGCAAAAGAGATTTTATTGATCCTAGGCCACTTTGAGGGGGTGTTACACCGAAATCTTGTCCTCTTGATCCATGTGTCAACCCTTTTCCTAATCCCCAAATTTCCCTTTGCTAAAGTTGATTGATATCGAAGTTGTTTCTACCTTTTTTCCCTCTTTAGGAAGGATGACGCTCTTTCCCTTCACGCTAGAAGTGTCGAAGGTGCTATTTCTCCTAGAGAAAGGTGCACCAATGCTCTTTCCCTTCATGATAGAAGCACTGACGGTGCTCTTTCCCTTCCCACTAAGTGCGTCGATGGTGTTTTGAGGGAAAAAATGGAGCTTCGAGACCCTTCTTTAAGGTGGATGAGGTGGAGGTATATCCCTATCATCCAAGTGAGGTGGCATTCAATTCCTAACATATGGGGAAGATCCCTTAGATCCCTCCTCCTAATCCTCAACCTACTATATCCCTTTAGCCTTATAAATTGAACCCTCTCTCAATGGTGAATGGAGGAAGGACTATGGTAATTTTATGGTGGTGGAATTTCTAGGTGATCCCTATCATCCTTTGGGAGGATTACTATCTTGCTTTGGAGGCCTTGGATTGGATTGTTGGATGGAAATTTGCAGTGTTAAGGCTAGGTTGTGACATTCCTTCTTTGTGTAGTTCTATGTATCTCCTTGATGACATTAATACAAATATCTTTCCATAAACATTGTTGTGTTGATATTGAGAGATTTCTTCCTTAACTGTTAGCTTAGATCAATTCATGTTTGGATACAAATGTACTGTTGTTTCCACTTTCTTTACAAGATTTTGCAGCTACATATCTGAAGGCTCTGGAGCTTGGATCAATAAAGAGAGAAGAGGATTCGTATATTTCAAGTAAGTGATCTATCTGATTAACTTACATTTCTATTTGATCTAGGAAAGTAGGTTGTATTATTTGCTTTATCTGTTCTAGATCCACTTGGACTAGGGATATCTGACTTAAATCCACTTGAGTATATTTATCCAATAACAGGGGGAAACCTCCTTTAGAAAGCTCAATACAAAATAACTCATGGATTCCTTCATTGGCCTCAACACGTACTTATATAGAAATTCTAATATAAACACATATTACTCCCCATGAATGTGGGATGATACAATATACTCATAAGATGACTTACAAAGCATATGCGTCCAACAAAAATATACTAACAAAATAAAGAGGAGGGTTGATACTAGTTCTTAACACCCCCTCCCTCTTAGAAATTATTTGTCCTCAGATCTTTAGATGTGGAAATTGTTGTTGAATTTGAAGGAGTGGTTTCCATGTAGCATCCTCTAGTTGCATGTTGTTCCACTAAATTAAGACCTCTATGATGGACCGAGAGAGAAGTTGACGAGTGTGCTTATTGAGGATGGCCTCTGGCTCCAAAATGATGGATCCTTCATTATCCTGTTTTGGTAAAGCAGTTTTTTCTCTGGTTTTGGTTCCAATCACCTTCTTAATACAATAGACATGAAATACTGGGTGAATGCGAGAAGGAGGAAGTTCCAATTTCTAAGCAACGAACCCAATATTCTGAAGAACGTTCTATGCACTACAGAAATTTGTAGCCAGCTTCTCACGCCCTTTAAGTTTCAAGGAGGAATACTTGTAAGGATGTAGACAAAGAAAAAACATATCACTAACTTGAAAAGTGCACTCAGAATGATGCTTATCGACATGTTGTTTCATGTGGTTTCTTACCATGTGAAGAATTTCCTATAGAATGTGAAGAATATGATCTCGTTTTCGGAGAATTGTGTCAACTGCATGAACTGGTGAACTGTTGGGAGTGTATGGAAGGTGAACTGGAGGTGCTTGACCATAAACTACTTCATATGGGGTCATTTTATATGCAATGTGATAAGAAGTATTGTACCTCCATTCAGCGAGAGGGAGCCACTTTTCCCATTGATGTTGTTGTTCAAAGGTGAAGCAACGAAGATAAGTTTCCAAAAATTTGTTGATGACTTCAGTATAAACATATTTTTGTGGGTGATATACTTAGATCATATTCATTTTGGTGCTAGTGAGGTGAAATAGTTATGTCCAAAAATGACTTGTGAAAGTTGTGTTGCGATTTGAGGCAATGGAAGAAGGGATTCCATGAAGACAAAATATCTGGTCCATGAAAATTTGTGCAACTGAGGAGGCAGTATATGGATGGATAAGAGAACAAAAATGACTATATTTGGAGAGTCGATCAACCACAACCAAGATTACAGTCTTCCCTCTATATTTAGGGAACCCTTCAATGAAATCCATCAAAATATATGTCCAAATCCTGGTAGGGATGGGAAAGGGTTTGAGCAAATTGGGAAGAAGTGTTAATGTTTCAACCTTGTGGTGTTGGCAGGTATCACATTTTACCACCATTTGTCGAATTTCCCATTTCATTCCCTTCCAAAAGAAGTTAGTCATAAAAATAGCTGAAAGAGAAACGTGGTCATCAAATGTGCAGGAAAGAGCATCTGCCACAAGATTGTCCTTACTCTTCTTGAAAGTGATCTCATAGTCATAACCCATGAGTTTGATAACCCATTTTTGTTGTGTTGGGGATGAGCCCCATTTTTCCAAGAAATATTTCAGACTCTGGTTATCAGCCTTGATGCATAAATGATTCCCTAAAAATTATGGCCACCACTTTTGTATTGCATGCAAAATAGCCATCATTGCCTTCTCATATGTAGAGGAAACTAATTTCTTATCGGAAATGGATTTGCTGGTGAAAACAATGGGATGTTCATCTTGAAGGATAACAACACCAAGTCCATTGTCGCAAGAATCACTCGCAATAGTGAAGGGACTGGAAAAATCGGTCATAGCTAAAACATGTGTGGTACACATAACGTGTTTCAGTTTTCCAAATGCACACTCAGCAACATGTGTCCATGTAAAAGAATCCTTTTTCAATAGATATTTTAATGGAGCTACAATATTCCCATAAACCTTGACAAAATTTTGATAGTAGCCAGTCAGTCCCAAAAACCCACGAAGGCTCTTGAGTGTCTGAGGATGTGACCATTTTTTCATGGCATTTTTTTGGCAAAATCTATGCGAACCCCTTGTGCTGAAACAATATTCCTTATACACTCTACTTCCTTCTTCCCAAAAAAACATTTAGACTGTTTGGCATGGAGATGATGATCACATAAAAGTTGTAGTACAAGATCCAGATGTTGGATATGCTTAGCCCATGTTTTACTATGGATGAGGATATCATCAAAGAAGACAAGAATGAACTTCTTCAAGGAGGGTCAGAATGTTTTATTCATCAATTCCTGGAATGTGGAAGGAGAATTCGTGAGGCCAAATGGCATGACAAAAAACTCATAGTGGTCACCATGTGTGCGGAAAGTTGTTTTAGGGATATCATCCTTATGAACCCGAATTTGGTGATACCCTGAACAAAGATCGAAATTGGAGAAAAAATGAGCACCATCAAGCTCATCAACCACAGGAATCGGAAACTTATCCTTTATTGTGATGTGATTAAGTGCTCGAAAGTCAATGCAGAGGTGCCATGACCCATATTTTTTTTGGACAATAATAACAGGTGAAGTGAATGAAGTGGTACTGGGGAGAATAATACCTTGCTTCAGTAAGTCCCAAACAAGCATTTCAATCTTTTCTTGTGGTGAATTGGGTAGCAATAAGGCCTGATGTTGGGAGGGATGCTTCCAAAAAGGTGTGGAATACGATGGTCCTCTGGTCTTGAAGGTGTAAATCCCAATGTCTCAACAAAAGCACATGCATATCGATCCAAATTTTCTTGTAGATCCAAGGGAGTAGTTGATACCGCTGAAGGTTGCATCTGAATTAAATGGAGTTAAGTGATGACACCATGTGAATTATTCTTAAAGAGATTTTTGTTGGATTTTGTGCAACTTGTTGTTTTGAGAGTTGAACTTGTTGTAATCATTCATACAAACCCTAGAAAGAACAATGTAATCCTTGGGGTGAAAAGCCAATAATGAAAGAATAAAATATAAATTATGAAATATAAAATTATATTGCTCCCCCAAGTGAAGTCGGCCCCGATTAATTTCTAGGTGGGAAAAAAATATAAATAGGAGACACCCCTCCTCATTATTACACACAACAACAACGCATCAACAAAATTGAAGTGTGCAGTTTCTGGCAGAGTGAAGCTACACAAAATCTCAGAGAAGTTCGCATACACTGCAAAAGAAGACTGTTTTAGGGTTTCAATCTTTGGAAATCATTTCAATATTTTTCTTTTCTTTCTTCATTGTACTATGATCTCAGAATTATTATCTCTAGATGAAGTTTGTTGGGTTTTCTCCAAATTGGGTTTCCCATGTGAAAAATAATTGTGTCATTCTTATGTGCCTTGTCTACATTCTAGTGATCCTATTGATAAATGCAATTAGGATATACTGCTATAATTTAAGAAAATCTAACATGGTATCAGAGCAGTACTTGAAGAAGCCATTTCCAAAACTCTCTCGGCAACATATCGAAAATAGGGTTTCATATTTCAAGGTCTTCACTCAACCTTTTGGCAGAAAAAGTGCCTTGGGAATTTCACTCTAAGGAGGGCACATATTTTGGTGAAGACAGAATTCAATTCTGAGAATTTTCAATTTTGACCTAATTCTACAGCTGCATCATAAATTAGGGTTTCCATTTTTTACCTACTCCCTCCACAGTTTTAGCTCAACTCTACATCTTCTCAGCTCACCTCTCTAGGGCACATTTATTTGTGGATTCAATTTTCCAAAACTCCAACCTTCAGTTTTGACCTAGTCTCTACTAGGGTTTCAGATCTAGATCTATAGTCAAGATGATCAGCATGAAGGTTGAATATCATCTGGAAGGAGCTTCCAACGTCATCCCCTGGAATTCTAGGGTTCTTCTAATACTAGAATAAAATTAACTATTATAGTGTGTAAATGAAAAGTTCCCAGAACCAGAATCTAGAGAAGACAAACATCGCTCGAGAAAGGATGATGCCAAAGCAAGGAGGATTTTAGTGGACTCAGTTATAAATCACTTGGTTCCTCAAATATTAAAAAAGATGATAGTGAGGAGGATGTTCAAAACTCTAAAGAATATATTTGAACACAGTAGCATCAATGTGACTCTCACATTGAGTAATCAACTATCGCACATTAAGATGACGAAGTCCGAGGATATTGCCTCATATTTCATGAGGATCACCGAGCTCCGGGACAAGCTAAAGTCCAGTCGAGACAATATTTAAGAAAAGGATATTTTCATGACCACCTTAAATGGCCTCCCACCATCTTGGGAGTCTTTCATCCAAACCATAAGTGTTCAAACCAAGTTTCCAAAATTTGATAAACTATGGGCAAAATGCACTCAGGAAGAAACAAGAATCGCAGCATGCCAAAGACTTCATGGTACTCAACCTAAGGAAAATCAAGTGTTCGTATCTCATAAAAAGAAAGGAAAGGGAAGGGGAAGGAAGCATTAAATTCACAAGCATGCATTATGACTCTCGGGCCTAGAATGATCTCATGCAGAGATTTGTTGATCAGAAGTAGAAAGCTTCTACAAATGTCAGTCTATATACTGCTTCAACAAGAGTTAGTCAATCAACTTCTGTGAGACAAACAGAGTTACCCCGGAAAGTCAATTATTCTAATCTATTACATATGATATAAACCTGATGACACTGTTTTCATGACTCGAACAAGACAATTGAAGGATCCTTGATGAACTTGGTCATCACCGGGATGGATACTTACTTTCGAGTCTACATTCATGTGCTCAAGCAGAAAAGGAAGAAGTTAGAACCTTCAGACAACAAGGGAAATTTCGTGGGATATAGTGAATATTCAAAGGCCTACAGAATCTATATCCTAGGATCCACACAGATCGAAGTTGGAAGGGATGTGACCTTTGAAGAATAAATGGTAGTCAGGAAAGGCATAGGATCAAACATGGATATCGATGATGAGGAATTGGAGACGAGACCATCTCCCTCTCTAGTTCAAAATGAGTTAGCAGGAAAAGATGAACCCATCGATCCCATTGATCCAGCTGCGATAGCTGATATTCTCGAAGATATGACAGTAAGTCATAAAATATCTATATGGGCACAACATACCTTATAGGATGCATAGGGGCATGAAGCTCCACATGGAAATTTCCTAGAAAGAAAAATACCTCAAAGGTTCTCCAGTTATGTTGCATTGATGATTCATATCATTGACTCAGAACCCACCACTTATGAAGATGCATCCAGAAACCAAGTTTGAAAGGATGCCATGGTGGAATAATATCAATCCATCATGAATAATGATGTGTGAGAGATTGTACCGAGACCTGAGAGGAAGTCAGTTGTAACTTCTAGATGGCTATACAAAATCAAACATGGAGAATATGGGAGTATTGAAAAATACAAGGCCATATTTGTTTCCAGAGGGTTCTCTCAGAAAGTGGGAGTTGATTATGATGAGACATTTGCTCATGTGGCTCGATACACTTCCATCATATAAATCATTGTTATTGCTTCAGCTATGGGATGGAAGTTTCATCAGATGGATGTCAAGACTGCCTTTCTTAATGGTATTATTGAGGAAGAAGTATATATTGAACAACTAGAAGGATTTTTTTTCCATGCAAAGAATTCCCACGTATGCAAGCTGAAAAATATTTATATGGACTCAAGCAAGCACCTCATGTTTGTTATGGATGGATATACAGATTCCTGGTGAGTCTAGGATTCACCAAGAGTGATGTAGACCCCAACCTTTACTACAAGGTTGTGAATAATGAGCCATTGATTTTGGTACTATATGTTGATGACTTGTTTCTTATCGGAAATGAGAAACTTATCTTATGGTGTAAGAAGAAACTCACCTCTGAGTTCGAAATGAAGGATATTGGATTGATGCACTACATCTTGGGATTAGAAGTATGGCAGAGGCAGAAAGATATTTTCCTAGGACAAGGAAAATACACCATAGATATACTGAATAGATTCGGAATGTTGGACTGCAAGTCCATAACTACTCTGATGGATACAAACTTGAATAATATGAGGTATTCTGCTTCATATTCAAATTTTATTGATTCCACCATGTATTGCCACTTGATTGGGTCCTTAATGTATCTGACAAACACTAGACCAGATATTTGTTTTGTTATGAATTCTCTCAGTCAACTCATGTGCGAACCGAGGAAGATTCACTAGATTGCTACAAAACATGTGCTGAGATACTTACATGGCACTGTGGGATATGGTCTACGATATGATTTAGAATGTGACTTGAAATTTCAAGGGTTTGTAGACTCAGATTGAGTTGGATGCTCTACTAATAGGAAGAGCACTTCAGAAGTTGCTACAATCTAGGTTATGTAGTTATTTCTTGGTGCAGTAGGAAGCAGAACTCAGTAGCTCACAATACTGTAGAGGTTGAGTATATGGCTGCCAATTTAGCAGCCCAAGAAGTAGTTTGGCTTCGTAAACTTCTTGCAGGATTGTTTGGCCAGATTCCAAAGCCAACCATAATTCACTGTGATAACCAGAGTTGTGTGCAGATGCCAGTGAATCTTGTATTTCATGATAAGTCAAAGCACATAGATATTTGGTATCAATTCATACGTGATATGGTGCAGAAAGGTGCAGTCAAACTACAATATATTCTGACATATGACCAAACTACAAATGTTCTCACCAAGCCTCTTCTTAGGGTGAAATTTGAATACTTTCACGGAAGACTTGGAGTAGAATAGAACGCATCCCTCCTTGAGAGGGAGAGATGATTGAGAGACACTCACTATACCCTTTCCTAGTTACCTTTGGTCATCCAGGTTCTCAGCCAGGTATGGGAGAAATCCCATGGACAGATGAGATGACCAGGTAGTTAATGGTCGGGTTCACACAGGTTCCTTTTCTCATTCAAGTGCTTAGCTAGGTATGGGAGAAATATGGCATCGGCGGATGAGTCATAAATGTAGTAGATGGTTGTATGATTGCATAGGTACCTCTACTCATTTAGGTTCTCAACCAGCTATGGGAGTACCCCATCGGTAGATGAGATGAACATGTTGTAGACAGTCGTGCACGTCTTCTCATCCAGGATCTCTAGCTAGGAATGGAAGTAATCCATTGACAATAGAGATGGATAGGAAGAAGAATATTCTCTCTCATACATTTGGATGGAATAAATTCATAAATATAACCTTCAATACGTTTAGAGATGATGGAGACAGTATATATGTATAGATGAAACTCAGATGATCATGATGTTGATGAATACCAAAGAATATCTTCCTTGTTGAGAGGGAGTGTTGGAGTTTTTGCAACTTCATAAGCTATTCTTATTGTCCTCCTTCGGGAGTTGAACTTGTTGTAATCATTCATACAAACCCTAGAAATAACAATGTAAGCCTTGGGGTGAAAATACAACAATGAAAGAATAATATATAAATGATGAAATATAAAATTATATTGCTCCCCCAAGTTAAGTCGGCCCCGGTTAATTTATGGGTGGGAAAATAGTATAAATAGGAGGCACCCCTCCTCATAATTATTACACACAACAACAACATAGAAACACAATTGAAGTGTGCATTTTCTGGCATAGCGCAGCAACAAAACATCTCAGATAAGTTCGCATACACTGCAGAAGAAGGTTGTTTTAGGGTTTCAATATTTGGAAAGCATTTCCATATATTTCTTTTCTTTCTTCATTGTACTCTAATCTCAGAATTATTATCTCTAGATGAAGGTTGTTGGGTTTTCTCCCAATTGGATTTCCTTGGTGAAAAATACTTGTGCCATTGTTTTGTGCCTTGTCTATCTTCTAGTGATCCTATTGATAATTGCAATTAAGATATACTTCTATAATTTAAGAAAATATAATAATTTTCCATGTAATCTGAACTGATGATGTTGAGAGACCCTAGTTGTAATTCCTTCAATGTGTGTTTTTTCCTATTGACTGAAAACTTCATCCAAAGTTCAACAAAATCCCATAAAATGGGTCCAAGTGTGCTTAACCCTTGAGCAACCAGAACCACATCTCATATGCCTAAGGGCAAGGAAAACATGTCAGAGAGCAAGTTATAGTCTCCAATATAGATTCGCACATTACAACACTTCACTTTGCAATGTAAGGTTCCCCAATTGGAAATCATGACTTCAAAGTTGGAGCAAGGATGGACAAAAAAAACAGCCTATTTGTTGATCTTGGGGTCAATGAAGTTATGAGTGCTACCAGAATCAATGAGCATTGTAAGAGGGATATTTTTGAAGAAACCCTTGACCCGCATGGTTTGTGGGGTGGTGACTCCTGATAATGCATGGAGAGATATCTCTGGATGGTCATCCTAAGCAAGAGGGTCAACGGGCAGTTGTTGAATGTCATCCTCATAATCTGATGGATCCTAAGCATCATCAGAAATTTCAAGTGAAGGCGAAGATCCACATCTAATAGATAGATATTTTTCTCAGCACATCGATGTCCCTTAGTGAATTTCTCATCACAATTATAACAAAGTATTTTTTCTCTATGTTCCTACATCATGGATTCAAACAAATGCTTGATAGGAGTGGTTCTAGGAGCTGGCGTGATTGGAGGTCTTTGGGGAACCATATTCCTGAATGGAACAAAAGTTGATATGGAGAGTTGTTAAGCCATGATCTTGTCCTTCTCAAACTTAGCAAAACCTAGGGCTTACATCATTGTGTTGGGACAAAACATTTTAATCTCTGATCAGATTGTATCCTTCATACCATTGATAAAACAACTCTTGTAGAATGCATCAAACAATCATTTTGTTTGATTGGCTAGTTCCTCAAATTCTTTCTGATACTCCCTCACAGTGCCAGTTTGGAGAAGTTTGATGAGTGATCGTGTGAAGTCATCAAAATCACTAGGGACAAATCGTTGCAAAAGGAGTTGGAAAAAATCTGTCGAGTTTGGCTCATCATTAGCCTTGATGTACCAACGGAACCATTGAAGGGCTTCATGTTCCAAATGAAAGGATGCAAGTGGGACTTTATTGACATCAAAAGTGTTATGCTGACTAAAATATTGTTCTTCCATGTAAATCCATCCAGTTAGATCATCACCATTGAAGCAAGGAAAATCAAGCTTCGGTCCATGAAAATTGTTGAAAGAAGAGAACCAAGTTTCTACAGAAGACCATGGCTATCTTTGATTGCTGATGGATGAATGTTGAAGGTGGATACCAAGAAATTTTTCATCAAGATCTTGGAGTTTGGTCTTGAGGGCGGTAAGTTCTTCTTCCATTTTTTTATTTTCTTTTTCATGGGTGACAACCATAACCAGGAGTTTTTTTTTTGTGGGGAGGGGGAATGGGTAGAAAAGAAAAAACATAAATCTTTTTAGAAAAGGAAAATTTGGAGATGGGAAAAACTCAGTTGGGTAATTAGCGTTTGACTAGGTTTTGGACACTTTATGAGAGTTGGGGAAGCAGAAAATGAAAATTTCAGAAGCGGGATAAAAGAATGGGAAAAATTTTCAAAGAGAGACAGGGAAGCATAAATGGAAAACGAACATTGTGGAAAATTTTTAAGGCGATCGGGTCAGAATAAAAAATGTTATGGAAAACCCTAAAAATAGAAAAATGTGGGATTTCAAGCTTTGGGAAGTGAAGTTTGGGATAGGGTCCTCAAGGAAAGAAATTTATAGAATGGAATTACGGGGTTCCAATGAATTTTCAAGGGAAACAAAGCAGATATGGCCAAAAAATAGAAATTTATCTGGTTGATATTTTGGTTCGGTGGAATTGATCTGCGACAGATCTGCAAACCCTTGCTTTATCAACTTGAAATAGATATGGACCCCATGTATGTTCAGCTTCCTAAAGGTTTAGTGGAGTCACTCAAACACCATTTTTTTCTAATAACTTGCTTATTGGGGTAGTACCCCTCACTCCACAACTGAGGTAAAACTGATAACCGTTTTGCCACAAACGACACCTCTTTTTTTACCTCACGGGTCGGAACTAGTCAATCAAGTAGGGGTCATTGCCATTTTCTCTTGGCAGGTCCTCTCAATGGCCAGCTACTTCAGGGTTCCCGTGGTACTCCTCACAATGAGTTTTAGGGCTAGGCCCAAGTACTTTCCACAGTTAAGCGGATAAGGTTTATTAGGCTGATCTAAATGAACACTAAAGATGAAAAGAAGAAGCACCACTGTAATAATCACATCGTTAGGAAGCAATGGAAAAGAAAAGAAAAATAACATAAATTCCACCAAGCGAAGCCAAGAAAGTGATATGATTCCAGATGTGAGGAACCTCATGCAATAATCAATGAAAATGAATGATATAACAAAAATAGAAGAGCACGAAAGAGATTTTATAGATCACATGCCACTTTGAGGGGGAAACCTCCTTTGAGCAAGCTCAATATAAAATAACCCGTGAATTCTTTCATTGGCCTCAACATGTACTTATATAGTAAGTCCAATATAAACAATTATTACTCCCCATGAATGTTGAATAATACAATATACTCACAAGACGACTTACAAAGCATATGTGTCCAACAAAAATATACTAACGAAATAAAGAGGAGGGTTGACATGGGTTCTTAACAAATGGAGGGCCTCAACGATGCATAAAAGATAATATCACCCAAAGCACATGGCCAATTCCCATTCGTTGTGCATGCTCAATGTCCTTTTGAAAACTTCCCAGGCGAGTATGCGTTACCATCCTGGGAAACTAGGGTGGTTTTATCATAGGACAAAGAAGTGAGCCCATTGTCATTCCATAGCATCCTCTCATATTGAGTCATCCAATCCTTGAAACTATCAATTTATCCCCAACCAATGAATTTTAACCACTAATATGGATTAACCAACCTATGAAACTGCCCCCAAGTCCATCTTAGATGAAAATTCAGTCATTTTTTTACCATAAAGATTATATTAAAGACCCTAAAATATCCCATTCAAACCTTGGTTGAATCCCATTACAAAGCTTCCATAGACAAATACCCTCATAGTTATGGAATTCAAACATGTTTTCCCTCCCGTAGTACATTTCCCTAATTTTACAGTATGGTGCTTGACCTATTATTCACCAATCCAAAGAGTTGCTTTGTCCTTCGATAGAACCATAGTCATTTGTAATGTTGATGCTCAAAGCATTTGGAGAATGTTTTCCTTTCCTGAAGAAGAAGACCTCATAGGCTCATATCATTTGGAGAAAGAGAGTTAGCCACGTAATACCAAACCCTAATCACAACTGATAAAACCATGGTCCTACACTATCATATGGAAGATGGAATGGTATCTCAAACCCAAATCCTCAATTTAAAACAATTTTTTTCAAACCTAAGGTAAGAAATATTATTGCCCTATTGTGCTCCATATTAGGGTATAAAAATGATGAAGAGGTATATGAATATTTGTTAGGTTTTCTTTCAAAATTACATCTAGTAGAAGGCCAAAATCCTAAAAATAATACTCATGCTTTCATATCCCAAAGTCTCAACCAACAGTTAACAGAGTTTCCTTCTCATGAGATATTTAGGTTTCCTTCGTGTTTATCCTTCTCGTTCCTTCACCAAAATTCCAAATATTTTGGAAGTCTAGGATTGAGCATGACTAATCAAGTAGACTTAGGCATTCATGTATATGAGTGGGATCCTATTTTCATTAGGAAGGCCAACAATTCAATTCCACAGATTTCATAAATAAGGTCAAGATAATTGCATATGTGGTTATACATGGGATAGATTTCCTAGAATGCCCAGAGAAGGAAAATAATGGATCCAATTAACAGCAGAGACCAGATTTGGTGACTGATTCTTATTCAAAGATCACACAATTATAAAGATATATTGATTTGAAGAGAAACCACACAAGTTATACATGTTCTTGACAGTGAGAATTATGACAATGGAATACACCAGACAAAGACTTTTATTAAATGAGTTACATTTTGGAAGGGTGAAACAAGACAAATATTTCCATATTCCAAAAGATGTGGGCCCCTTCCAAATAAGATCTCTAAGTGTTGTACGTTACCTAGAAGGATTCTTAGAGTATTTAATCTTGGAGAAAGTTGAAATAGTTTCCTATGATCCACATGGATTAATATCAAAACTAAGGCAAGAGTATAAGAATGCATCGTATGAACCAATTCCCAAACCTGACTTTATAAGAATTTCTAATAAGAATAGTTGGGAGGGGGTTCAACAAATATTGAAGGAAGCAACAACTTCAAGCTATCCTGAGAAAATAACGTGATATAAAATAGGGGCAGATGAGATGGAAATAGATGAATATTCATCATCTCCTCAAACTAAAAAGAAAAGGATTGATCCAACTAAAGAGGCCAAGGCACTAGCCATAAGAAAACTTGAAGATGAAGTGTCTAAGAAAATTGGTGATATAGAAAAACCAACAGTGTTGTTAGTAAAAACACCAATGAGGATGATGCCTTACCCATGCTTAGAGTTCACAATGCTCCAAAAAGCTAAATAAATAACTCCAACAGTACCTATACAAGTGCAAATTGACTTACAATATATCTACATGGAAATTAGAAAGCACAATGTGTAGAGTGTAAATGAAGATAGGTTGTAGGATATGTCTGCTAATAAAAGGTTGTTGACGGTTGCAGATAATGTCAGTAACACATTCAGATATTATGTAGTTGATCCCATGGTTCCCAACAAGTAAATTTTTAAGAAAGAAATTTCTCCAAATGGCTATTTGTGGGGTTTGTTTTCAAAACACAAATTCACTATTTGGTCATTTTTAGTCTCTACTATCTCCTATATCTACATAAAATATGTTTTTTTATCATAATATTTGCCAAAATATACACGTTTCAGTAGTAAATTGTATGTTTCATATTTAATATTCTCCTACCTATCTATACATGTGTTTCTTTTCAATCCAAAATAATCACCTAGAATACTATACTTAACTCTACTATTATAATCCCTAAAAGATACCCTGTTTCCCAAGCCTACCAGTCTAAAACACTACAGAGCTACATATCATGTTTTGGACTAGTCCTTGTTCAGCGAGCTTTATAAATTGGACTTATTCAAACAAGCCAATGATATGATTTGTGCATAGGTGGTAAAATCCACCAAGACAAAGAAAAGGCTTAGAGAATCTCCTAGCAAAGTAGGAGATCTCCTAAAAGATGAGAAATGGACAACTAGAGGAAAGCAAGTAACTATCAAAGAGCTTGAAGATAAAATAGTGTATCTAAGTGCAATACTAGATGATGGATCTCAACACAAATCATTGATAGCAAATAAAGATAATGAAATTGCAACCTTGATGAGTCAGTTGAAAATATCAAATGTACACCCAATACAAATAGTTGAAATTCACCAAGTAGAAAAAAGAGAAAGAGCAATTATTAGCTACTATGGAAAAACGTACTGTTGAAGTGGAAGAAAAAGATAAAAAGATAAAGGAGTTGAATTCCCAGATAGCCACCCTATAATTTCAAAGAGATAATAGAGCACAAAATGTACTGGCATCCACTATAATAGTAGAAGTGACAGAGAAGGTCCAAATCCAGAAAAATTTGGAGCAAAATACCCAGGAGACTGTCACCCACACACCATCAGTTGGAGTGGTTGATGTGGATGCCTTTGAAAAATATCATACTGCAGTTGAGCCAGCTAAAATTGAAGAAGATGTGTAGACTAAAATAAAGGTCTTGAGGATGATGTCACCTAGAAAAACAATGGAATTGTTGAACTAGATCATGATGTCAGCAAGAAAGATGATGGAATCACCGATTTGAAGAGAGAAATTGATCATTTAAAAGGATAGTTCATGTAAGTAAATATGGATTCTCAAGGAGAATAATTGCTAAGAAGAACCACAAAGGAAATCTAGGATAGAATTTCCCACTTATTTAATGAGCAATGGGAATTCATGAACCTGATGACTGCACAAATGGATGTGTATAAATCATCAATATATGAAATAAAGAAGGTAAATGCAACATTGGGAAACAATCCTGTATGGGATAGGAAAACCATTGACTACCTAAATAATTTAACCAAAAAGGAGTTGAAAGACTTGGAGCTGACCAACATAAACCAGGTAATAAAGATTGCAAAAAAGATGATGTTGAAGAAAACACTATGGAAGGTAATGAAAAACAACACAAATGTATTGGAATATGATACCAAATCATTTAAAACTATGTTTAATGGAGTCACAAAGCTTGGACTGCCTCTATTGTGTGATGGAAATGCATAATTCTTCTCAAAAGAGGAATATATGAACAAGCTAAGAGAGAAAATAAATGAAGAGCATGAAGAGGAGTTGCAAGGAGTCATTAGTAGCAATCAAGCCTTTGAAATACTAATACCTTCTTTCCACATTTATACCATATTGAAAACTATTTTTAAAGATATGGGACCACTCACTTATGATAGGCATTCTAAAGCAGAAATAGCATTGGAGAACCTCAAGGATAATAACATAACAATGGGTAAAGATTGGTAGTTGGTAGTGAGATATCTAAGACTATATTTACCACCCCAACAACAACAGCCTGATCAATATTCCCCTATATCATATTGACAATAAAAAGCTTAGCAAACTCCTCCCCCGCCTCAGTAGCATACACAAACACCACCCATGCAACAGTACGCAGGGTAGACAATATCATTGGAATTCATGCCTCCTAGAAGCTCTATACATCCTAGGGATTCTACGTTTAATGAGATGATGCAGAGAATGAGTCAATTTTGAATTCCACCTAGCTATTCCACACCTCCATGTCAGCAAATTATGTGAGGTCAGTAGTCACCAGTACGAGGAAATAAGAAAGGCAGAGGTCGTAAGAAAAATTAAGCAAATGGCTATGTAAATGTAATAATTTTGATGTAAAAAGTAAAATAGTGAAAAAAATATTACTTTCTATTATTAGTCAATTCATTTACAAACTAAATCCGGGTGCCTATGATCCCTTTATAATGTAATCTCAGTATACAAGCAAAAGGTTGGAAATGTGAAAATTAGAAGTATTATTTATTCTATTGTTGACTCAATGCATATTGTTATGTTGTAAATATTTTTATCTCATATAAATGAAATGGATCCCGAAAGATTGTTCTTTCTATCTTTGTTATTATGTGTTCACCTATTTGTGAGGATTCATGGGAAGAATAACACATTGGTGCAGTATTAGTTGACATGATTTGAGCATCGTTGATTCTTTTTTCATGATTAAATGTTAGATATCGTCTCAAAATTTCAAAGTTCTATTGATTATGTGATTGATATTTAATGCATATTATAATTCCTCTCTGTATAGAAGTATTATGTATATGTTTCGCTTATGAATTGTATTAATGCAAAATACATAAATATCTCATGTTAGTCCCTTACAAACTGTAAAGAATTATTGGATTCTGCTAAATACAACTCAGTATGTTCAAATATTGTCTATCCTAAGGAAATTTACGTGTCTTTACTTCCTCTGGTTCAAAATTTGTCTTCATCCCTTCCTCCCTCATCATTTTCCTATTTTGTTCTTCTTAACTTTAAATTCCTCTTATAAATTTCTTTTGCATTTCCAATTTTATTCACAATATATTGTCAAAGAACCTGAACATTTAAAGATGACTCAAAACACAAATCTCATATTGATTTAGTTGTAATATTGTTAAAGTTTGATCCTTGTCATGCATGGGCTTGACCTACCTTCAACCTAGGATAACTCTAGGAACTAATAAGCCCTAAATCCTACCATGCCACAATCCCAAACTACCCCCCTAACTATCCTAGTGCTCCTCTACTCTACCTTTCCTTTCCTCTAAGGTTCATCAAAACCCTAAGAATGAGGCCTTAAGATCCTTCCAAAGTGGATTTTCCAAACTTACTTTTTTGTTGCTCCAGTAACCAGACTTGCAAAATAACATATAGACATTAGTATTAATGTGTAACTAATAATTAAATGCCTCATTGTATGTTGTCATTTGTGGTTGTGAGTGGTAGAACTAATTGAATGCTAAATTCATCCATATACTACCTTGGAAAAGTGTTATAAACACTGTCACATAGAATCCATTACTACCATGCTAGTCCACTGCCATATACATGATCATTTTTACAACAAATGTAATGCTACTATTGTACATGGTCCTGATTTGGTGTTTATACTTGATTCTACTATATTCATGTTGAACACTAATAAACAAATGATCTGATTGGATTAGCAATTATTTATATGTTACAGAGTTGGCATAATTGTTTTCTTATCAGACCTAAAATGTATGTCATATGTTGATATAATATTGTAATTTGGTGTATTCATTGATGTAAGTGCACTCATAAAATGGTGTTGATCCTAAACGATAACTGATGGTGGATTTGGAACTACATATTTACGAAACTAAGCTGTGCTTGCACACGGTATTAACATTGAACGCTGATGTCTAATTGAATTATCTTTAGTATGGCTTCTTCATCCTCTACTTGAATCCATAAAGGCAGTGATATATTGTTTGAGGTTGTGAAAGGTGTTGTTTGGTGTAATTATTGGCAGGAACACAAATAAGGGCTCTTCCCTTGGAGGTCAAGCACTCTCCGATAAAGTTAAAGGGAATGTGGCTGAAGTGACATTAGGTCACATTTCCTTCCTATATGCTTACTAAGACACACTACTAGTTTGATCGATAACATGTGTGTGATGTTACCAGATCCAATTGAGGTCGATTGATGCCCCATACACTCGATCGTCTTCAATATTTTTCTCTTACAATGATTTCCTATCTTGATCATTTAGATCCAATCGTTCTATAAGTATAACAAATATTATGCATAAAGGTCTTGTATTGATTTTACATAAATTTATATATTTATAATTTGTATTGTGAAGAATTAATTATTAAAGATATAAATTTGTGTATATATAATTTGTATTGTGTATTATTAAGTGTCAAACATATATACATATAGAGAGAGTATCGTGAATAATAATTAATTGTTGTTCATGTTCATTCTCATATGTGAATGGGTAAAAGATTGATTTTTTTATGTCAAAGTTATAAAGTAAGTGTCTATATTTTTGTTTGGTTATATCAAAGTTTTAAAGTAAGTGTATCGTTGTTTTTTTATATTATAATTTATTTTTTTCCAATAAAATATTAAAAAAAATTAAATAAAAAAAATAATATTATATTTGAATTAATAAAATATATAATATGTAATCAATAATATATAATATTGTTAATAAGATAATATTTATGTTAATTTAAAAGAACAAGTAATATAGTTGCTAAATAATATTTTCATTAATTGATATATTAATATTATTTAAATTAATATATTTAATAATTATTATTTTAATTAAAATATAAATAAAATAGTATTATATTTAAATTAATTGAAATATATAATATGTAATCAATAATATATAATATTGTTAATGAGATAATATTTATGTTAATTTAAAAGAACAAATAATATAATTGCTAAATAATATTTAATAATTATCATTTTAATTAAAATATAAATAAAATAATATTATATTTGAATTAATTGAAATATATAATATGTAACTAATAATATATAATATTGTTAATGAGATAATATTTATATTAATTTAAAATAACAAATAACATAATTCCTAAATAATATTTTCTTCAATTGATATATTAATATTATCTAAATTAATGTATTTAATAATTATCATTTTAATTAAAATTTGTTTATTTTTTTATTTTTAATAAATTCATTTTCATTAGTCTAAATTTTTTATCTGTTTGATACTATACACATTAAGGACATAATGTGCTTTATTATTTTTCTATATTGTAACAACCCAATTATTATAAATAGTACAAAAACTTGCGACTCTAAAAGGGACAATTTTTGCTTATATTCTACTTACAATGGTTTACTTCGCTACAATTTATGTCAAAATGTATTTCTCTGTTCATGTTCCCATTGAGAGGTTAGCCAAGCCAAAATAAATAACCAATACAGTTGAGGGCTGTCTCTATTGCAGGTTAGTTTTAAGGAAGGGTGAGTTAGTATTAAGGAGAAGCTAAAATTGAATCTTTGGTTGTACTCATTATCATAAAATTTCAAGTAGCCATCAATTTCATTCGCCTCAGATGGTGGCATTCTACAAGATTCCATTATTTCCAAGCTACATACGTCTATCAATAACTACGATATCTAGAAGCAAAGGAATAGATTATTCCAAGGTAACAAATTATGATAATTATTCATTGCAAATTCAAAACACATAGCCAACACTCTGATGGTTATTGAAAAAATCAAATTATCTTCAAATATGTGAAAAAGTTGATAAATCATAGAAGGGTTTAGAGACGAAGCAAAGAATGATCTCACCTCACTCATGGAAAAACGCCAAAATGCATACTATCCTATGCATAGAGAATGGTTCCTATGCATAGAGATGGTGTGAGAACCATTCTCTACATTTGGTGGACATCATATTGACCACCAAGTCAAGGATCGACTAGTTATGTGATGTTTCCATATTGTAATAGGGGTTTCTCCTCCACAAAATGGATCTAATCAAATTTGCTATATATATGGTCTTCAAAGGCTAATTTTGTATTAAGTGTATTCGAGAGATTCATCTGTAATATTGCAATGGATGAAAAAGCACTAATAAAAGAAAAAACTGAAAAAAAAATAATGCATTGTCAAAAAATAATATTACATATTATAAATATGTAGGGCAATTGCCAAGAATACGGACAGAGGAGAGTTATGTGATTCCCTTATTCTCCATTAGATTATTTCATTCCACTTTTCATTTTTTTCAACAAAGTGGGAAGGAATGGACTTAAAAAGAAATTGAACATCTGAAAAGGTATGATTGAGAAATATAAAATGCATACCTCAAAACCTTTCAAGATAGGGAGGGAGTGACTTACGTTGATTTTGAGTGCAATCATTTTGAATAAAAAAGTCTCCTAGATGGGCATGACAAATCAGTTATGTTATTAAATCTTAGATTCATTTTAGGAGACTTTTCTCATTGGGTTTTTTTTTTTTTTTTTTTTTTTTTTTTNTTACAAACGTAAAAGATCAATGAGATAGTATCTGAATATAGTACACCGATAATAAGACTCAACACAACAAGCTTCCAAGGGGGAGATCCAGGAACATACCCATCAATGACACAAACCATACATGATCTAATCAAAGACAACAATGTGCACCTATCCATCAAAACCCATATCTACCGTGAACATAGAAGTGTAGTGATGTTATCAGAAGGTGCCCGCTCCCAAATCACATAATAGGTGCAAAGAAAATAAATGGAGTACAAGTTCCAGCACCGAGCTCAAAAGAGAATTATAGTGTCATGTGAGACCATAAGGTCATCAAAAATTACAGAATAGATACAAGTATCGAGAGCCAAAGTCAGGGCAGTCTTCGATAGACTGTCTACTTGCTGATTATGTTCACGATAGATATGACTGAAGGACAGGTTAAGAAAACAAGAGTATAGTTTTCTAATATCTATGCACCAGTGACTGAGATCAGGTGGAGAAAGGGCATCAGTACCCTTAACCCAGAGAATAATGACTAATGAGTCCCCAAAAATATTAAGTGAGGGGATCCCCATCACCTGGGCAATATGCAAAAGAGCCCAAAGACCAATCAACTCAGCTTTAGTATTGGTACATGTTCCTGCCCCCAGAGCAAACTCGAAGGAGTGAGTCTTATTCAGGTAAATATAGATGCCTACACCTCCAATATTTTTTGGCTGATGCCCCATCAAAAAATCCACAGGGATAGGAAAGAGATGGACCTGTGCCTATGACTCGAATCTTTTTTGCCTGTCTACAAGGAGGCTGATACAACTGGGATAAATTTTCAATCTGGAAAATAATGTTCAAGACAGTAATATTTTTTCCTTTGAAAATGTATGCAGTCCTTACTTTCCATATAGTCCACATAGGGAAGAAAAGGAGATAACAACAGACCGAATACTTAGAGAAATTGTATGTCCAGTTCCTCATATAGTTGTAGAGATTATCACACTGATGAGGGGGAATGAAATGATATTTTCCACTGAGATGACTGATAACCTCATTCCATGCAGAGCACAATGAAAAAATATGTTGGACACAGTCTTCTTCTGCATTACAGAGAGCACAGATGTCGGGCCCAATCCAACCTTTTCTCTGGAGGTTGTCCCACGTTAATATTTTATTTTCCAGCACTAGCCATATAAAACGGCTTATTTTTGTGGGTAGAATGCCTGACCAAATGAGTGCTTGCAGACTGCTACCTGCCGAGGGATGTGAGGATTGAATAATAAAATCATATACAAGCTTTGCTGAGGCTGAACCAACAGTTCTATTATGATCCCAAACAAGAGTCTTCAGTGAAGAATTGAGCCTAATCCTTCCTATCTCCTATCCTCTCGTATATTTTTCCCATGCAAGTTTCCAATCACCAGCAATGTCTAGGTCCTCAGCCGTGTACCAGTAATGGTGAGATCCAGGAAGAATATTTCGAGCATGCGAGAGAGAAGTTATATCCAAGTCCTCTAAGTATTCTCTAAGCCCCATAGGTAGTGAATAAGGAGATTTTGTTCCAACGATAGGGTCAATACCCACAAGGACATCATTTCCATTCCCAACATGCCATGATAAGCATCTTCCTAGCCATGGAAGAGTTTGCAGGAAACCTTTCCAGATAATATAAACTCCTCTATAATTAAAGTTTTTGCCTTTGAGCCATGCCACCACTAAGAGGTTATTTAAATACTTAGCCAAAAGAACATTGTGCCATAGTCCATCACTATGAAGCACCATCCAAAAGTTTTTTAATATTAGAGCAACACTAAACCAATGAAGATTTTTTATGCCCCATCCACCATTCACCTTCGACCAGGATAGTTGCTGCCAATGTGTTAAATGATACCTATGTTTATTCCCAGTAGAGCCCCATAAGAAAGCAAAGGTGATACTTCTAAGCCTATTAAGGACAGAGAAGGGAATGGGAGCCAGACCAAACCAGTATATAGGGAGGCTAGACAGAACAGCTTGAACAAGTATCAGCCGGCCTCCCAATGAAAGAAGCTTATGAGACCATTTAAGTATTTTGTTTTCATACTTCTGCACCAACCAATTCCAATCACTGACCTTATACCCCAATGGTTTTAAATAATAACCAAGGTATTTGAATCCAGTGACAACTGGTTCCATTTTATAAGGAAGGACTCTGGCAATATCACCCAATATACCCACATTCACATTATTGTAGAGGAAGCATGATTTATCAACACTTATGCTCATCCCTGAGGTCTTACAGAAGGTACTGAGAATAACATCAAAAGCAATCCATTTAAGCAGGGTACCAGATCCAAGCAATATCACATCATTGACAAAAAGGAGGTGAGTGAGGGCTAGAGTAGAGGAGATTTTTATTCCTCTAATGAGACCATTCTCCCTAGGATCAGAGATCAAGAGACTCAGACCTTCTATAACAAGTAATAAAAGCAAAGGAGATAATGGACAACCTTGTCTGATTCCCCGTGAAGCAACAAAAAACTGAGAGGGGATGCCATTGACCAGTACAGCAAAGTTTGCTGAAGAAATACATTCCAATATCCAATTGACCCCAAGGAGGGGTACTCCAATCTGTATCAGAATGAGTCTTATATAGGACCAATCAACTCTATCAAAAGCCTTCACCAAATCCAGTTTGAGGATGAGAGCACATCTGTTATTGGTCTTAATAGAGTGCAGAGTCTCCTGGGTAATGCCTATAGGTTCCACTATCTGACGATTTTTAAGGAACCCATACTGCTCTATGGAAATGTGAGATTCCAGGAAAGGCTTAAGTCTTACAACAATCACCTTAGCAATTAACTTGTACAATAAATTACACAAGGAGATGGGTCTAAAGTCAGAAAAGGTAGTGGGTTTGTCCTTTTTAGGAATCAGGGCAAGGAATGTAGAGTTCAGTGAGGGGGTAATGTACCCAGATGTCCTAGCACATTCAATAGCATGTAATAATTCATTGCCCAGCAGCTCAAAGAAGTGTAAGTAAAATTCAACAGGCCAACCGTCGGGGCCTGGGCTCCTATCCTTCTTGAAATATTTTAATGCTTTTTCGATCTCACATAGTGTAACAGGAGCAATGAGACTGGGTGCAGTAACCTGTGAGACCATAGAAGGGTAAAGCGAGACAACCTGAAGCTTGGTCAGCAAGCAAGTTTGTTTATCATCACAGAAAATCTGTGCAAAATATATTTTTCCCAACTCCTTAAGAGCATGCTCATCCTGAACACAGTGGCCCTCCTCATCTTCTAAAGACCAGATAGTGTTATGATTCCTTCTACCAGAGGCAATAGCATGGAATAATTTATATTGGAATCACCATACAGAGCCCACTTAGTCCGACTCTTGAGTTGCCAAGTAAGCAAGTGATGTTCCTGCAACTTATTTTTCTTGGATCTAAGCTGAGTCAGAGCTAGCTGATCGTCATGAGTGATAAAATCCAAAAAAGAACCCAAGAGGAGGGTTTCAATGTCCTTATCCAACCTCATAGCATCAGATTTCATAGTATTTTCCTTCTCCCAGGTCCATGCTTTTACTTCCCTCTTCAGAGTACGTAGCTTATGAGTGAGGTTGTCCAATCCATTAAGAGAGGATTGAGGGTTAAGCTCCGGCCATCTCTTAGCAACCCAAATATTGAAATCTAGATCAGAGAGCCAAGATCGATTAAATTTATAAGGATAATTACAAGAAACCATCGATTTATCCCATTCTAAGCAAATCGGGAAGTGGTCAAATATATCAGCATGGTGAATCCAGGTACAGTGGACCTTGAGGAAGGGGATCAGGGCATATGAGAGTAAGAAGCGATCTAATCTTTTACTGACACCTTCATCACCAATCCTCTCGTTTCTCCATGTAGGCCCAATAATGTTTGGGGCAATATCCAGAAGACCTGCAGAATCGAAAAGGCTTTTGAAATGGGAGGCAAGTGGATCCAGGATGGATCTTTTACCCCAGGTCTTAGTGGCATTCATGGTCAAGTTAAGGTCCAGTCCCAAGATCAAGTTAGGAGCATAGAGAAAGCCCCCTCGAAGAACTCTATCCCAAAAAAGATCTCTATTTTTGTAAGGGTCGTAGCAATTAATAACGACCAGAGGAGCATTCATTCCTCGAAAGTCAGCCTTTACAAGAATGCCAGCTATCGTCTGAAAGGTGTGACATCTAACCCTAAGTGGGTTCCAGGTCGTTAGTAGCACCCCCAAGAGGCCAGAAGCACTAGTGGCACAGAATTCCCAATTGGGAAAAAGCTTAGAGAAGGCATGGAGAGCAGTATATGTACTACACATTAGTTATAGCTTAGTTCTGCTGAGAGATATCACAAGGCATCTTATCAGATATGATCTCCAACAAGAGCACACTCCAATGGCATAAACATCCAATGTTTTCTTGTCATCAATTCTATGTAGAAAATACAAGCACCAAACACATGCTCAAGATGTTTCATAAAATAATAAAATATTATTATTGAAATTTTAACATTGGTTGAAGTCGAAAACATGTCATTTTTAAAAACTCATTTTATATATATAATATTATTTTATTTAAAATATAAGAGAACTAAAATCTAAAACAAAAATAGGCATTTATATAAAAATTAAAAATTAAAATCAAAATTAAAAATTTATATTAGAAGAAATGATATAGAAATAAAACTCAGGATTAAATTATATTAAAATAAAGCTTTTTCAACTTAATTTAATTACTATGTTTCTCATAAGGAATATATATAAATCGTTCACCCTATATTAATTTATGCATAGTATTTATAATTGTTTCCTCAAAGAAGAGTTTTGGGTGGTTTGTGTATAGTTCAAAAGAATTCTTTATATGGTTTTTTTAAATAATGTCAATTTGTTAAGTTTTGATTGGGATAAATTAGTCTCGGGAATGCCTTCCCACTTCGAGGCGGAGCTTGTGAAAATGTTTTTGTAAGTAATTATTAAACTATTTATGGTTGGCAGGTTGGGATGTCAATCTTGAAATTTGGGATGGTTGTATGGCATCCCACTAACGTCTTGTTTTTGCAGCTTCTCTGCATGATTGGCTGGGTTTGCGGTTCTATAATTTGTCAAATGGGTAATTTGGATTGTTGTGCCCATTGAATACTTTTGCATTTTAATCTGCAAGAAACGCTCGATCTGCATTTTAACATGCAAGAAACACTCTATCTGCTACTATATTAAATTTTATCTGCTACTGCATTAAAGGCAAGGGAGATAAGGCTTCCTCATCAAAGATATTTAATTTTTTGTGGTTTTTCTATTTGGTACGCTCCTTATTGAATGGGAGGAACTGATCTCACACCTCTAGAGTCCCCTCCCAAGCACCAGGATAACATAAGCATAATGTTTGTTCCTTTCATCCATCGCATAGGTAGTTGTCACGTTGATTTGCATTGAAACTTTAAAAAATGGCACGAGGCTCATCCTAGATCGATACTCTGTATGATTTAGGTTGACATGAATCACATTTAATGTTCATTATTCTAAAGCATTGAAGACATCGATTCAAACTTGTAATCACTCTTAGGCCTTTGGTTACTCAAATGCAATGTCCATAGAACAATGTGCTCATTATACTGGCCTGGATTTCCATGTTCAGTGGTTGAACATTCATTCAATCGGTAGTTGTATGTGAGATTTGTAAATCAAAGCAGAAGATATGTGGGATTAATTCCAAAGTAGAGGTTGTGAAGAGACAGTGGTGAAGGATTTAATGGAAGAGCATGAAGCCCCGTTAGCTTTCAAGGTTGTTGATTGATCTTTTCCCTTTGCATTAACGACATTCATAAGCTTCATGTACTTTACCTATGCAGTAAAGTTTTGTTTTTGGGTTCCTTCCTTATCTTAAAGATCACCTGCAATATATCCTTTATTTGCTTCATCTCACCACTGTCCTTCTCTCTCTTCTCTCATGAAACTGTTTAATTTTTGGGTCTTTCAAGTTGGTCCAGATTTATATATAATTTACTACACTCGCCTTTGATATTCGGGTTGTCCTGTTTTCCAATATTTTTGTGCTGGAATTTGTTTCATATTCTTATCGATTCCTTATTTTGTTTGGCTTCCTGATACAAGCACAATACTGTATATGATATATTTTATAGACATATTATCAGTTAAACTGTTGGGATGATGAGTGAAAGGAGAAGGCCTGAGAAATTATATAAGATGTTGAATCTTATTATGGTTGTTAGTGTATTGGTGGTGGTGATTGTGATTATACTTTTGCATCTGCAGAAAGGAAACACACATTTTTCCATGCAGAGATGAAGGGTAAATATCATAAAGCCTCCCATGGTTTGCTTAAACCCTCTGGAAAGGATTGTCGTTGAGGGAAATCTCTCAACCACTACAACCCTCTTCCTAGGTAGATGGGCAATAGAAACATAACTGGAGTAGCTAAAAGTGTAGTTCCTACTGGTCCAAATCCTTTGCACAACAGGTGAACCAAATTATTCCAAGGATTGTATGATACTATTCATCATGGAGGATGATCAAACGAGGGTTGAGATTTCATTGCAGGAATAACTATCTAGCTATATGTATATATCTATTACTATATCTATATCTATATCTATGCAAACTCTGAGTTGTATTAGAGTTTTAGGCAGCCTAAGAAACGTTGTTGAAGAAGTTCATGAGATCCATTAACAGGAGCATAAAAAGGAGTATTGTAATATAGAGAGATTATGCTATTTGAGCATAGCTGCAATCTTCTGGTGTATTAAGTTAAATTGTGGTGGGGAGAGTATTGGCTCAAAGATTTTTTAGATTGGACTGAATTTTGTCTCAGTATATATGATTTTATACATATGTTGATATATATACCACTTTTATCTTCTAGATCATTGGTTCCATGTACCAGAATCTAAAGGTGGGGTGAAATCATTATGTGTTTGCAGCGAACAACACCAAAATTTGTTCTTTGTCCAATCTCTTTTGGAATCTATTTTATACCTTTGGTATCTATATACTAGATCATGAGTCCAGGAATTACAATTTGTAGAATTTGTTTCAAATGTTTTTATTATTATACCTATTGTCAAGTTTTTGCAGCTACTTGTATCTTTCAGCTTTTATAACACAAAAGAGAAGAAAAAGCATGAAGATAACTTGTGAAAGTACGAATCGAGCTACTATAAGTTGTTTTCCGAGGAGTTGGTATTTTCATATCTATTTTTATGATTTGCATTTGAATGTCCTTGGTATAACGTAAGCATAAGGTTTGCTCATTTCATCAATTGTGTAGGTAGTTGTCACGTCAATTTGCATTGAAATTTAGAAAAATGATACGAGGCTCATCCCATATATGTACTTTATATGATTTAGGTTGACATGAATCATGAACACATTTAATGTTCCTTATTCTAAAGCATTGGAGATGTCGATTCAAACTTGTAATTACTCTTCGGCCTTTGCTTCCTCAAATACAATGTCGACAAAACAATGTGCTCATTAAACTGGCCCAGATTTCCATGTTCAGTGGTTGAACATTCATTCAATCGGTAGTTGTACGTGAGATTTGTAAATCAAATCACATAGTCACCGGCTTTAATTCTTCCTTTGCTTAATTGCTTAACCTTTAGTTTTTGAATTGATTAACCACATTGTTGAACTTTTGAATTTATTAACCACTTATTTTTACATCCATATTTGACTACAAGCTCATACAAAGCACATGATAAGTATGTATCAAGACCGAGGAGTAGGTTATTCTTGTATTAATCAATACTCTAAATTGGAAATAATGCGAGATATATGCAATTAATAACTAGATTTAGGATCCTTGTAAACTGATAGAAACTAGGATCTTGTTGACATGTGGCCAGATGTAGCCAGCTGTTGGTTTAAGTACCATGATTTTAATGCACCTTGGCCATTGGGATGATCTACGATGTACAATATTTTTCGAACATTCTGCCATTTCAATTGTGAATTGGTATTATTTCCTCTGCATGTCACATTGTCGCAGCTCCGTCTAAGACAACTGGTGAACACCTAGTGTATTGGGTCTACATGGAATGTGCATGAATAACTATTCATTGGCCAACTTTTACATGAAAAGATAGAAACAACCATCCAATTTAAGCCTTGGTTTGAATGAATGGATTCCTACAATTAGTAGCCTAAAATGAACACAATTAGCCTCCTTGGGATTGAAAGCATGATCTTTGATGGGTAAACATCATACCCAAGTGGCCTCTACCCAAATGATAAAATAAGTGGATATAATGAACAAACACCCATAGGAACTGTCGAGCTTGGCCTTCTCTCTAAAGCAGCATTCACATACGATTCATGTATTACTTGGTGAAAATCCCCAAGGGATCTAAACATTGTCATAGTAAATTCCTGGACTTTGTTAGCGTGGGCATTCTTTGATTCATGATGAGCATTTTTTCTTCATGTGCTTCTAGATAGCCTCTTCGAAACCCTTCACTGATTGCAAGGTTTCTCAGGTAGTTTGAGAGGTTAATATTGTGGGAATATACTTTCCTCACATTCACATCTAGAGGTTTCAATGATTTCACAGGAAATAGATTTTTACTTCACCCATTCACATGGCTTAAACTGGGCACACACTATCCTTAATTAACCCTTCTTGTTATGATTTCTTCTTATTTTACTTCTATCAAAGGTGCTTGGTTTTTGATTTCCACATTGATAATACATATTATATCTCTGCGCAAGGTGATAAATCCGACATCCATTTCAAGAAACCATTCTTGAGACCACCCTTCTTGGATTGGTTCTATGAGAACAATGTTTTTAGTATTGGTTGGCTCCACATTTAGGTTCTAGCGGCATGGCACAACTTGCACTGTCCTTGGATTTGTCCTACCAAAGAATATATTCCATGCACCTCTTCCCCGCAAGATTTAATAAGGAGTGGATCAAATATTCTTTTGCCATCAAGCCTGAGAATATATTTTCTGGTCGAACTGCGAGTCTCGAGCAAGTGACTCATCTCCAACTCATATCAAAATTCTATGGAAATTGTTTGCTAAATTTTGTGGATTTATTTTGTGGCATGTTAGTTTTGGATTTTGAGGTGGAATATGAGATAATAATGTTTAGGGCAGGTGAAATCACTATCATCCTTCCTTTAGACTATCGTGTAAGGAAAATAATCTATCAATATCGAACCCTACTCACCACCCATACTCTGTGCTTGAGCCATTGAGTTAGGTTGAGGAAACTTATCTAATTTTAGTGGAGCAAAGGTTGTTTCATCTCTGGTGACCCGACGAAACCTTTTCACTTCCATTGTTGGTAGATACAAAATACAATCTTAGTACGATAAGCATTCCAGGTTTTACGGTAAGTATTCATTCTTAATATGGAATAGATATGTGGTTTTTAGATGTTTTTCATATTTCTTGGATATTTTTTTAACTATTATTTGTATGGCATGCGAATAACACAACCTTCATGTGTTGGCTTAACGCTTGATGGCCATGGAATCTCTGTGATGATTAGGTATGTAACATTTCATCAGGTTCTCATCTGGTCCTTTCACATTTCTATGGGGTTTATGGTTTGCAAAATGACCTTTTGATATAATATATGTTTATATTCAAACTATGAGACACCAGCCCATATTCAAACTATGAGACGCTAGTATTAAATTTGTTGTAATGTAAATTCATTAAATGATATAAAATTATTCTATTCTTGGACGTAATTAAGGTTTTCAGGATCTATGCATTGCTTAAACACTATATAAATTTGGATTGTAATATTTGACTCTTTAATTTAAGCACCAATCTTAAATCTATTGTGTAAATTCAAAAGAAATGAAACAGGCTTCATCCCCTACGAATCAACCAAAAGGAATAAAAAAGTGGTATACTAGTGAGGGGTTAAGCTAGCTCATTTTCTTTGTGTGGAATTATTGAAATGGTAAATGGGAATGATGTAGTTGAAAAAGAGATAGTGTGACTTTTGGAATCAACACCAACCAAAACAGGAACAGGCGGAAACTACCACTCAATAATATCATTATATAAAAAACTAATAAGAAAAAGAGTGGTGGAAATGGACATTCTTCACACATCTTTGTGCTGGAAGCATTAAGGCTTGAAGCAGAAGGGAATTCAGCCTTGGTTTTTATTCTTTGGATAAAATTAGCAAAATCAATCTTTGGTACGAGATATCCAAAGGAGGGGTGTCAAATTTAATGTGAATGTAGCGATATAGTGTTTTTAACGATTGTTTCATTGATAAATTTTGAGTTTCATGTTTCTTTTGTG
Organism: Pseudotsuga menziesii; assembly: GCA_001517045.1. Taxonomy (NCBI): domain Eukaryota; kingdom Viridiplantae; phylum Streptophyta; class Pinopsida; order Pinales; family Pinaceae; genus Pseudotsuga; species Pseudotsuga menziesii. Next base: position 1,344,703 of record LPNX010012189.1, read on the forward strand.
TTAATGTTATATTAAATTTCGTTCTAACCATAGTTCAAATTAATGGTATCAAAGAAAACTATAATCTATTTTTTTTTGTGCATTTTCTCCATGAGGTGAGGATTCAGAAAGTTGGGTCTTGAGCTAAAAAATCCCGGTGAAGATCTTCTTCACCAGCCCAAATTGCTACATGTTCAATGTTTACTGGCTCGATGTATTGTTTAATAAATTGATTTTTTCCATTTTTAATAAATTAAAATTTAAGATTGTTGTATGTATAGTTCTCCCCTCACAAAACCTTTTTTTCTTATTGCCACACCATAATGGACAATATTTTGTATACAAATTAGATTCATGATAGAAATAAACATGTGCTCTCTATTTCCACTTCTACTTTGTAATGTGTATCCTTATGCATTTCATGTCTCTCATGAATGAGATGAATTGCACATGAAAACCATATTTGTGCAACAAATAAAATCCTTCATTTTCTTTTGAGGTAGCCTTGTAATTGTTTTAAGGAATTTCAATCTTCCTTCTTAGAGAAAGAAGTGGAGTGAAAAAATGACCAAAATTTTTAAAACCATTTTAAAGAATATTGTAAAATATGGTGTGGCTTAAGTGCCTTCATAGTCCAAAGTGGCAACTCTAACTTTTGACACCCTCATTTGCTTCGCATTGATTGAATGGCATATGGATATGAGTAATCAACTGTCTTGAACTCAATACCATCTTTCTTTGTGCATGACGGGGAATAAGTGCCTTCATAGTCCAATATGGAAACTCTAACTAACCATTGAGGAAAAATTCAACCTTATCAATATCTAGAATCTAATATAAAAAATCTAGACAAAGAGAGAGTCAAGCTTTTTCACAAAGTAATAATAAAAACTCAAAAAGCATAAGGCGAGCTTTACAAAAAGTAGATTTGACCACGGACTTTTACTTACAATATATACAAGGTAACTAATCAATGTTTGTGGTATATAATATTATATTCAAATAGTTTATGGTATATAATATTATATTTATATGGAATAAAATGTTAAAAAATATGAAATTTATTTTAATTGGTTATAAAGTATCATTGTTTTTGTTAGGTAGTTAAGTTATTTAATAAAAAAAATTTGGACACAACATAAATTTGGATTATGTAATATTTGACTCTTAGATTTAAGTTATTGTATTAAAGATGCAACATGGTTTTAAATTTTAATGACTATTGTCATTTTTTTTAATATTCATTCTATAAGTTATGGTTGGAAGCCAATTTATCCCACTTAACATTATTTATTAATTTATACCATTAACAATAGACTATTGAATCTCATAGTTAGTTGTGTTGTGTCACCAATTTTGATGATAAATGGCTATACGCTGCATGATTATAGGTAGTGTGAATTCTTCCATTTTTCCTTGACCATTTTACCACATTGTCTAAGGATTAGTTGATTAAATTGAGTAATAGCCTTTTTTAGCTTGGTTAATAGCCTTTGATTAACTCGGTTGTTTATCCTTAATTTTAATCAATGGAGAATCTACCAAAGTATTTGTAGCTCTTTATATATTTGAAATATGCATCATCACCTTGGATAAAATGAATATTTACTTTATTTTTTATTAATGTGTTTTTTAATACAAATATGTTTCATTTTCTTGATTTAATTTCCACGTTTTTTTTCTTTTTTAATAGCTCAAGTGAAAAAAAGTACTAAATCTGAATTTATCAAATGCGGTTGCATGAGTACCTATTTAGATATTCTTTCTACAACAAATAATAACGTCGAGGACATTGTCACTCCGTGGATATTGTTTACTTATATCTTTAAACCTCTTCCAAAATAACTTCACTATTTACTTATCCAACTTACAGGCACATATTAACAAATCTAACATATCACACACATATTAACAATTTAACATATCAAGGCACGTATTTTATCTCTCTAAACCCTTCCTGGAAACCAGTAAGAGGACTCTCGGTTTTAGATATTGGCACCCTCACTTTAAGAAAAACTTGAGGCAGTGATGAAAAAATCCCATCAATTTATCGTTTGACCACAACTCAACCTACTTAGAAGAAATATTAATACCAAGAAAATACAATGAAGAGGACGATGAAACTGTTTACCCAAAATTTCCTTCAATGGGTGTTACAGAGTGATGATTCTATTTCCTTGGAAGACATTCTTCCAATCCAAAGTCTGAAATCTATGAAAGGAAAATCAAGATATTTATAAGACTAGAAACTAAATATCACATTCAAAATGATTTAGCAAAAATGTAGCAATTGGTTCTTTGTTATGTGTTTAGGATTGTTGCATTTTAGCTGATTAAAATGAATTCTATTATAGAATATCTTGACCCGTGATTGGAACATGATCTTAAAACCGAGGGAAAAGATAGACCCTTACTAATGTTTTAAAATACATTAAAGAAAAACATTATCAATATTTTAAAGGGTAAAACTGCTTACATGTGGGTCAAGTTCTAGGCTAAACAGAACATTTGAGGATTTGATATCCCTGTGGATGATCCATCATTTTCAGGATTTATGGAGATAATGCAATCATCTTGTTGTTCCAAATGCCACCTTGTATCTGACTACCCATTCCAACATCTCAGTATTTGTTCCTATTCTAAACTTCAAATTAAAATTAATCGTGTTCACTTTACTTTTGATCTAATCTTTCAACTATATAAAAAAATGAAGGCCCGAGTATTCTAATTACATTTTATGTTGATGATGAATCCTTTCCAACAACACCATCTTTTCCTTCGCTTTTTGTGTACCTTCAATTAAATATTTTACTCATTTTTCTAACATGATGTGTTAGAAAACAGGATCGTGGAGCAATAACAATAAACAAGATGCAAATATTAAAACATATAAAACATTATAAGAGAGACACCAATGTAATGTGGTTCACCCAATATGGGCTACATCCACACAGAAATTGCTAATCCTTTTATTATTATATCGTCCAACAAAATGAAGGGATACAACCTGCAGCAAACCCCACTACACTTCCTCTTCACTCTCTCACAGTCTCTCTCACACAATCACATAGATTGCTTTACAATGGTATAATACAATACACGACCTTATTACAATGCCTTCTTTTTATAAAGTGAATACCATGGGCTTGTAAATCACCCATTATTGACCATGTCAGGGCTCTGAAATTACAACATTTTGCAAGGCATTTTTTCCTAAATTTTCTCTACAGGGGCATTTCCCCTGAACCCACTCTAGCGGGGGTGGGGGAGTTCTCCCAAAATAGTCACCACCCTCCCCCCAAAATCCCCCTAATGACTATAGTGGGGGAATTCACACCACACCCCCCATCAAGTGTTGGGATCCAAACACGACTAAAATAACATCTCTGAATCAGGAAGATCATGCTCCACAACCAACAATCTCCCACTTGGATACTAATCACAACAACTCCACCGTTGTTTCACTTGTTCCACTATGCTCTAAAACTTGGACCTAAAAAATTTCTCATCTACACCTTCATGCTTGAAGGCCAATAGAAACCGATCAGGAACTTAGTTTCTCTCTGGTTACTAACTTTGTCAACATGTCTACAGGATTTTGGCTAGTATGTATCTTTTCCAACTTTAATAGTTCATCTACCAGAACAGATCTTATGAAATGGTACTTAAGATGTATATGCTTATTCTTTGAATGGAAGGTTTGTTTCTTTGCAAGATGAATGGCACTCTGGTTGTCACTATAAAACTTACTATTCTCCTTCATCTCCCTTAATTTCTCCATAAACCTCTTGATCCAAAAATGACAGGATCTTTTTTAACCATATAAATTGCATGGGAAATGTGTATGTTAAAAACCCAAGAATTTAAAAGATGAATTTTTAATGCTTAATTGAACACACAAAAGAAAATAAACAAGTATGCAAACCAAAAAAATGGTAGACAAGAACTAATAACGGAGTTCACCCATCATGGGATACGTTTCTGGGTCACTTCCAATGGGAAGGTGAATCTTATTAAGTCTTCAAAAGCTTACATACATGAGTTATGAAACAACCTCTATTTTTTGTCAGTCAAAATCAAAAACAAACTGCACCACTATGTTCATCTCAAAATTCTAAGAAAAACGAGTATAAATTCGACTAGGTTCACGTGAAGTCTCCTCTGGAACGCAAAAAGAGACAAATCTCTACTAAAATTGTATGTAGTTGTCTAACTAGGGGACGATTTTGACTTTTCGGTTGATTTTAGTCGAAATCTGGTGAATTTAACTCATAAAATATTGTAATTTTTGTTGTTTGTTGGACGATTTTAAGTACATAAATGAAATCACATGACATGAAAACCCCCAAGCACCTACACTCTATAAAATCTAGCAATGTTTTTGCACGTTTTGAAAATTTTGTGAAGGTTCCTAGTCGGAAACTGATAAAAACCTATCGAAAATAGGGGGAAAATTGTCCCCTAGTTAGACAACTTGAAATTGTACATATGATATGGATTCCCATCTCAGTAATCCTTCTCATTAATGGATGTACCTCCGTCTTGAAAACTGTTCCAAACTGTGCTCCTAACTCTGCAAAATTGTGGTAAAAAAAGGGTTTTAAATATCATTTTGGGCCCCAAAATAGTGGCCACGTGCCCATTTCCGGACTCCAGTGTCCCAACTAATTTTTAAATGTATTATACCACATCCCATTCAATGGATGGGTCATGACCCATTGGGAAAGAGTTGTTGTTGGGTACCATGAATCACCCGCTCTACCCATTTTACATGGTATATAATATTTATGGTTACAATGGAATTTGGTGGAGGTCTGTTGACATGTTGGAATAAGGTTATGTGGTGTCAAACCAATTTTGTGGTGGCATATGGCGCGTCATGTTGGAATTTTGTTGTATTGGCATAATATGGTTACAACTTTACATAGAGTGGGGGATGAGGGCTATTACATGGAGTGGGGGTCGAGGGATTATCCCTCAGCCGACCCTTTTTTTCAAATTAACAAGCATTAAAACATAACTAGTAGTGTTGCCATATATTGTTAAAAACCAAACGATGGGAATGACGGTTGGATGGGTGGTGCAAATTCTTTGGCGAAGGTAGAGGTCAGGCGTACAAATCCCTCGGCCTCCAATAAATTTTGATAAACTAAACCTTCTACGTGGATTTCCACATGGATTCCACATCTCAACAAGTTATTGGTCCATCTCATATGTCAGTTCATCCTGCCACATCAGTCTCCAACTGGATTGGCACATGTACTTTCCACATGGCATGTTGTGGTGGTGCCATGTCAGTGATGCACATGCCATGTGTCACCCTTGCAGTGACTTGCAGTGGTGTCACGTGGAACCTTCTTTTTGCCAATTTACTTGTTTCGTCGAAATTTCAGAACTCAATAACTTTCACATCTAGAGTCCATTTTGCACGAAATGAACATTGTTGGAAATCTCTCATCGATATCTATGCAAATGCAACTTTCTATTCGCATTTTAAAGACTTTAATTTTGATCAAATTTTGAGATCCTCCTGGATCATCTTTGCAGCCAATCATCTCTTTACTAACCTCTGTAGCAATAACATACTTGGCTTTCATTGTTGAAAGTGAAACAAACTTTTGCAGTTTCTAAATCCAACTTACTGTTGTTCCACCCATAGTAAAAACATACCATGTGGTGCTCCTCCTGCTATCTTTATCACATGCCATATCTGTGTCAACATATCCTTGTAAAACAATGTCTAAACCTACAAAACATAATGAATGAGAAGTGGTACCTCTCAAATACATGAGAATCCACTATACTTCCTGCCAATGCTCTCTACCTGGATTGTTCATATATATGATTTTCCTGTGTCTTGCGACACATCTCCTTACTTAGTTTGAAATAGCTAACCAAAGGTGTACTAACTAGTTTTGTATTCTTCATTGTAAACCTTTCAAACACCTTTTCTATGTACTCACCCTAAGACAATGTCAATTTGTGATTTTTCTTGTCTCTTGTTATTCTCATACTAAGGATTTTTTTTGCAACACCCAAATCCTTCATCACAAATGATTTAGTTAGTTTCATTTAGAGCACATTTATATCCTTCATGTTAGACCCTGCAACAAGCATGTCTTCCACATACAATAACAAGATAATATATCTTCCATTATATAGCCTCTTGAAATAAACACAATGGTCAGAATGATATCTACTATAACCTTCTTCTTTCATAAACTTATCAAATTTCAAATACCACTGCCTTGGAGCTTGTTTCAGGCCATACATGCTCTTCTTTAACCTACAAACCAAATTCTCCCTCCCTTTGACATCATAACCCTGTGGTTGCTACATATAAATCTCTTCTCCAAATCCCCATGGAGAAAGGTTGTTTTTACATCTAATTGTTCAAGATGCAAATATTCTACCGTCACTAGGCATAAAATAGTCCTAATATAAGTCATTTTAACAACATGGGAAAATATTTGATCAAAACCTATACCTTTATTTTGTGCAAACCTCTTTACCACAAGTCTATCTTTTATACTACTTCTTTCCTCCTTCTTCTTCCTTCAACTTGTAAACCCATTTATTCTGCAATGCTCTTTTACTTGCAGGCAGCTCAACCAAATCCCAAGTCCAGTTTCTTACCAATGAGTCCATCTCCCCACTCATGCCTTGCTCCCACTTCTTTCTAGTTTTGGCACCTACAATTCTGTAATGTCCCCTTCCTTTTAGGCCTTGAGGCCCATACCGCTAACCCATGTGATTCCTGTGGGTTCGAGCGGTTACTGAGAGCTAGGGGATCAGATC